>QEPC01002636.1:926238-941483 GCA_003113815.1 Sphenodon punctatus | reverse complement strand
CCCTCCCATCAGAGGGGGATGGGTTCCCCAAAGACCCGTTAGATAGAAAGATAGAGGTGGTCCTTAGGAAGAACTTTGAGGCCTCATCAACAGCCCTTAAAGCTGCGGCAGCCACGTCTAGCTTCAACAGCGCAGCCTTCCTATTGGCCAGCGACCTGGCACGCAAAGTGAGGAAGAAGAAATTGAAAGATAGCTTTAAAAAACTGGCCCTAGCTGCAGCTTTCTCTGCAGATGCCATCCTAGACGCTATCCAGTTGAACGCTAGAGCAGTGGCAACCAACATGGTGGTGCATAGGTCCATCTGGCTACACCCGTGGAGAGTGGACATACTGTCAAAGACAGTTCTAACCGGAGCAAAGTTCCAGGGCAAAAGGTTATTCGGGGAGGCAATGGACAATATCCTGACCACTGAACCGGAAAAGAAGAAGGCATTGCCACTGATCACAGCAAAAGGAGCAGCCAAGTCTTCCTTTCGTCCCAGGAACCCTTCAGGAAACCATAGAGGTAACTGGAAGAGGGACTTCCGGCCTGGAAAGCCTCGATGGCAATGAGGCAGAAGGGGCAGAGACCAATTCCAGCCCAAGACACGAAGCCCGCAAACACGAAACAGTCCAAGCCCTCGGCATGACGGGAGGCCGCCTCCTCGGCCTTTGGAGGGGGTCATGGGGGGGAGACTACAATGCTTTGGGGATCACTGGCGACACACAATGTCAGACCGATGGGTGCTCGAGACGGTGACCAGGGGCCACTCAATAGAGTTCGACTTTCCACCAAGAGACTGCTTCTTCCCATCACCCCCCTCAAGGGACCAGGCGAAATCGGACAGGACGCATAGGCCAGTCCAACACCTGTTAGATATTCAGGCAATAGAAAGTGTGCCATCCCATCAGAGGCGCTTGGGTGTATACTTCATATCTTCACGGTACCAAAAAAGTCGGGGGATACACGCGCTATCCTCGACCTCAAGTCTCTCAACAAGAGGATCAGGTATTGAAAATTCAGAATGGAGGCGCTGAAGTCCATCACAGCAGCTCTGCAACCGGGCGACTTTCTGACCTCAGTCGACCTCCGGGAAGCATACCTCCATATACCCATCCACCTGGCTTGTCGGCGATATCTAAGGTTTGCTGTCAGCGACCAGCACCTCCAGTTCAGAGCCCTACCCTTTGGACTATCTTCATCCCCTGGCTAAGGTAGTTAGCCATCTCCTATATGCGTTCCCCCTCTGGGGGCCATCTTTCCTTTTCCAATTGGAAAGTATCCAAAACAGGTTCCTACGATTGATTCTAGGTGCTCCCCGGGGGACCTCTCAGGTTATCTTAAGAGCAGAGTCTCTTTGTCTGCTGCTCAGAATGTATGCAGTACAGGCGATGGTCATTTACTGGGCCAAGGTGGTATTATTTCCTCCCCTCGAGGACTCCCTCCTGGCCCTGTCCATTAAATGTGGCCTTGGGGATTCTTGGAAACAAGCAGTTGAGCAACAGGTTTTACACCTAGGGTTTTCACCCGAGAGCCTGAAATGTTTAGGCCTGGTGGCCACTAAGAGCCTAATTAAAAGAAGAGGGTGCGCTTATGGCCGCCCAGAAGGTGGCCCCTGCGTATAAACCTTATAACCCGCAGGCCCCTGGGTCTTACTATCTTTTTACATGGCAGGACTCCAACAAACGATAGCCTTTTTCAAAATGAGAATCAATGTGTTCCCCTCGGCGGTCTTGGAAGGCCACTACAAGAGGATCCTGCAGGCCCAGCGGTTTTGTCCCTTGTGTCATTTGGGTGAGGTAGACACTCCTGACCATATTTTCTTTCGGTGCCCTTCATTTGCTGGCCCTAGATATAAATACCTTGGGGGGATAATTCCGAGAACCAGTTCCCTTAGTACAGACATCCAGAGATTACTTAGCCCGATTGATTTGGACTTATCCAGGGCGGTGGCTAGTTATTGTCTAGCGATTCTTCGCATCCGACAGTCACTTCTGGGCCCCCCTTGATGGACTGTATAGTAAACCCTGAACTTCTGTTTGGACTTTAGTTTTTCCTTGCCCCTCCCTATGCTAATAACCTAAGTGGCTATCTGTTAGTATGAGGCTTCAAGGATTTTCGGTCCATCCCCTGTGTGGGCAGGCGGGTATTTGGGGGGCCGGTTGGCTTCGCTTTAAATTTTTTTTATTAATTGATGTTCTTGGGTTTACAGTGGGGTTTTATTGTTATAACTCTGTATCTTTTGGTGTGTTTGTTTTTCTCCTTTTCTTCTTGTCCCATTGTTGGGTACTCACTCGACGTTGGTATTTTATAATTTTTTGTTAAGGCTTCGGCTAAACAATAAAGTTTATTATTATTATTATTATCTTCATCCCCGCGAGTATTCACGAAGGTGTTGGCGGTGCTGGTGGTACACCTGAGATCGCAGGGGATGCATATTTACGCGTACCTCAACGACATACTGGTGAGATCCCCATCCAGGGAGAGGGGCCTGAGCGATCTGCATCGAACCATTGAATGTCTGGAGGCTCACGGGTTCCTGATAAAGAGAGAAGAGTTGTCTGTTGCCCACTACGCCCATTCTTCACCTGGGAGTCCGATTGGATACAAGTCAGGACCAGGTCTTCCTCTCAGAAGAGAGAGCGGACAAGATGCGGACACTCCTGTCACACCTCAGAAGAGACCCTCATGTTCCTCGCTCAAGTGCTGGGGAGCATGGTGTCATGTTTGGAAACAATAGAGTGGGCCAGGCTACACCTCCGACCGCTACAACGCTTTCTACGACTGTATCAGGAAAAAATAGCCCACAACACCCATGTCCCTGTCAGATTACACAGCAGCCTGAAGGAACAGCTCAACTGGTGGTACCACCTGGGACATCTGGAAAGGGGTCTGCCGATGAGAGACCTGGTACGGATAGTCATAATGAGAGATGCGAGCAACTGGGGATAGGGAGCACATTGTAAATTTGGCACGGCACAGGGACAGTGGTCAGAAGAAGAAGGTCTATGGCACATAAACAGGCTAGAGCTGAGAGCGGTGAGGCTCGCGCTCCTGCACTTCTCGAAGCATGTCATAGGCCTGCATCTACTGGTATGGACGGACAGCACCACAGCCATGGCCTTCATCAATCACCAAGGTGGGTCTCAGTTCAGGTCACTCCAGGAGGAGGCAACCTTGCTGTTTGGCTGGGCGGAAGGCAGATTGAGCTCCATAAGGGCAATCCATGTCGCAGGGAAGGACAACTCTACGGCGGATTGGCTGAGCCGAAGGACAGCGGACTCGGGAGAGTGGTCCCTCTTGGAGAAAACGTTCACCCTTATCAAGTGGGCCTTCAGAGAGCCAGTAATGGATCTGTTTGCATCCTCCACCAATGCCAAGACCCCACTCTTCCTGTCATGACACAAGGAACGGGGTAGTGGGAATAGACGTCAGTGAGTCAGTTGTTGGCTGAAGGGGCTATGTATGCCTTTCCACCTGTTCCGATCCTTCAACGCATGCTCCAGCAGGTCAGACGCCAGAGAGCTCAGGTCATCGTGGTAGCCCCCTATTGGCCTCGATGCCCGTGGTTCTCGGAAATCTTGAGTCTGTCGAACCTACCACCTCTCAGACTACCGACATGGCTGGATTTACCATCACAAGGCCCACTGCTGCACCCAGACGTAGCAAGGTTGGCTCTCACGGCCTGGAGACTGAGAGGAGGCAATTAGCCTCTAAAGGGTACTCTGGATCGTTGCTGGAGACCCTACTTTCATCTAGGAGAGAGTCTACTAACAAGATATATGGTAGAACATGGAGTAGGTTTGACCAGCGGTGTGCAAGACAGCAACTCCGTCCAATGAAGGCGGGACATAAGGAAGTCCTCCTATTCCTTCAGGAGGGACTAAACGGGGGCTGAAGGCGAATACCATCAAAAGACAGCTTTCCACCTTATCCACAATTATAGGATGTACAGGTCGCCCACCAATCTCGACTCATGCGATAACTAGCAGATTCATCAAGGCGGTTGAGGCCCTCTCACCTCCTGTATGGCACAGATTTCCAACTTGGAGGCTGAATATCATGCTGGAGGCACTAACTAAACCTCCATTTGAGCCTCTGTTGGAGGCTTTGCTACAACTCCTGTCCTTTAAGACCCTGTTTCTGGTGGCGGTGACCTCAGTGCGTTGAGTTTCAGAGCTGGGGGCATTATCGACGGACCCAGAGCTATGCATCTTCCACGCAGACAAACTGATCCTACGACCGGATCCATCATTCCGTCCGAAGGCAAACTCAAGTTTCCATAGGGAGGTCTTTTTGTCCTAATCCCCAACATGACAAGGAAAGATTATAGCACACCCTTGATGTGCTACGAGCGGTTAAGTTTTACATAAAAAGGACTCGTCCATTTAGGGTAGACTCGACCCTGTTCGTAAATTTTGGCAAAAGAAATAAAGGGAAAAGAGCGAGCAAGACATCCTTGGCTTCATGGCTAAAGTCTTGTATCCCGGAAGCATACAAGGCCAGGGGGATCCCCATCCCACAGGGTATAGTGGCTCATTCTGTCAGAAGCGCGACGACCAATGCCGCTTTACTAGGCAGGGCCTCCCTGGAAGAGATATGTAGGGCAGCAACGTGGGCATCAGTGCATACTTTTGCCTGTCACTATCGACTCACGTCCTTAGCCTCTGCTGAGGCGGCCTTTGGATGGAGAGTCCGTCAGAGTATACTGCTCAATTAGCACCTGGACTCTCGGAGAGGGTCAGGGCGCTTGTTTGAACTGGTGGGATCCACCCTCCCTGAGAGGTTCTGCTTGGGGAGGTCCCATCAGTCAAGACTAGCTGTCCTGTGAGGAAGGGGAGAATGGGAAATTTCTTACCTGTGAATTTTCCTCCTCCTTCCTCTCAGGACAGATGGTCTTAATCCCGCCCTCTGTGGGATTCCAGGTACCGGAGATGATAGGTTCAGGTTTTCTCCTGGGGTAGTTCCCTTCTCGCGTGGGGATAGGGATACATGGTAGTCCCTGGCACGGGGTCTTGGGGTGTAGAGGCCACGAGGGCATACACGTGGTTCTATGTTTTCTTAAAGTTGAAAAGTTAATGTTTTATTTAGAACTGTTGTAGTTACCTAGCGGCTTTGGCAGTCTCAGCCTGTACTTTGGGTGGACTGTGCCCCTCCCAGTGGATGAGGCTGTCAATCAAGTTGATCCTGCCTATCCAGTGGAAGGAGGGACACATCCCATCAGTCAAGACCATCTGTCCTGAGAGGAAGGAGAAGGAAAATTCACAGGTAAAAAATTTCCCGTTTCTATAGCCCTTTCATTATTCAACACGCTTTACAATCCTTGCCTCTCTCACCAGCCTTGTGAGGTAGGTCATCATTATTCCCAATTTACAAATGGGGAATTGAGGCCAAGAGAGAGTAATTTGGCCATGAATTCACTGGGCAGCCTTGCGCAAGACAGGATTTGAAAACTGCTCTCTCCCAGGTCCCAATCTGTTACCTTATCCACTAGGTTACAAATGTTGTAATCTGACTGTATGATGTTGGGGATTACGGTGCTTAAATACACCGAGAACATCTCTTGGTGGCATTATGATCTGCTGCTACAGGGAGGATGCCCATTTCTACCTAGCTATGCCTCTGTCTGCAGCAGGTAGGGTTACCACTTATCACAGTTTGACCCCGAGACTCCCATTTTGGCCTATGAGAGCCTCTGGGCCAGACTGCAAGAGGTGGGGCCATGTGCTTTGCTAGTCACGTTCTCAACTCTTTATGGCAATAGCTGACCTGCCAAGCCCAAACTTCCAGCTGATGACTGCATTATTCCTGTTGTAAATCTGCATTTATGGGTGGTTCTTTCTTCCACATAGGGGCTTCCTGGTATTCAAGCACCAGAAGGCATCCCTGGCAAACCAGGAACACCAGGCGACACAGGGCCTGTTGGACCAATAGGAAATACTGGACCTGCTGGATACCCGGTAAGTTTCAGTACTGATTTTTTTTTTATGTGTATTGGGCAGGACTGAAGCCATCCAGGTGCAGACTGTGGTGGCCTCGTGCTGGTGGGGTGGCTGTAACAGACACTCCTTTTTCTGGCCAAGTACCTGCAGGATCAGACTCATCTCACATGACCATTTTGCACAAGGCCCCAACTACCATGGATCCAGTTCTGGCAGTGGGGGATGGATCCCAACAGTCAATGCTTTATTTTGTCACTTGCCATGATCCCAGCTAAACTCCTGGAAAGGAATCTCCTCTCAAGCTTCAGGGTTTTGTTGTTGGATTACCGAAGGATGAGGTCTTTCAGTTAGCTCAGCCCTGGTCTGACTCTGACCCTGTTGAAGGAAAGGGGATTTCTACCATTGAAATCAGTGAAGACAACTTTAAGCTGAACCTGAGCTCTTTGGAAATCACATCCTGGCAACACTCACATCACATCCTCGCCTCACCCTCCGGATCCTGGATCGACCTCTGCGGTTGGCTGGGGGCGCTCTCCTTGAGGTCCCCTGGGTTTCCCAGGTGTCGACCATGAGGAGGGTGATCTCCGCGCCACGGCTGTGGAACTCCCTCCCGGTGGAGGTCCACCTGGCCGCTGACCTCCCCTCTTTCCATAGACAGTGTAAGACCTGTCCCCTTACTGAGGGAGATGGGATGGGTGGGTTGGGGGTAGGGAGGGTTTTTTTTGGTATTGGGTTATTTTAACTTCTGAGATTATTACTGTTGTTTTAATGTATTTTATTTCATTATGTATTTTAACATGTTGTTAGCCGCCCCGAGATGCTTATAGCAGGAGGGGACGGCATATAAATTGAAATAAATAAATTTTTTAAAAACAACTAAGCTTCAGTTTGAGCCATGAGTTTCTTGACTCCTGTTAATATCTGGTGCCTGGTCCCTTTTACCCCCCTCTCGCTGATGTGGTTCTGTCGTCTTCATGTTTCCTCTCAGAATGGGGTGCCAACCCTAGTAATGGGATATGTGGAATGTGATGGCTTTAGGCATGACAGTTGCATCCAATGTGGCGGGCTTTCTGACTCCTTGCTGTAATTCATCTTCTTACAGGGCAAGGAAGGTCCAGCTGGTCCTGAGGGGCATTTGGGGGAGAAAGGTGAAAAGGTAAGGAAGCAAAATGGTCATAATAGTCACTAGAAAATGAGGGTGTCTTCTCAGTCTAGAAGCATTAATGCAACACCCTTCCACACACACCCATTAGTGACAGTGCATTTGATGTGCTCTTCTAGGAGAGAATTCAGACAACTATCCTGCAATATTCTGACTTGGAACAGAGGGTTAGGTTCGGTGGCCCTTGAGGTCCCTTCCAACCCTAAAAGTCTAGAAATGTTACAGAGGAGGAAGACAGGTTTGAGCATCTAATAGGACAGGTTTCAAAAGCTCCATGGATATGTCTGCAGCTCATATATCATGAGGAAATTGGTAATGCAGAGCTGACACTGAGGGACCGCCGCCCAGCCTCTTACAGAAGTCCAAAGTGTCTGTGCAAACCTCTCTAGCATTACCTGGTTCCTGCTGTCTTATTGAG
The DNA here is from genome assembly GCA_003113815.1 of Sphenodon punctatus. Lineage (NCBI taxonomy): Eukaryota > Metazoa > Chordata > Lepidosauria > Sphenodontia > Sphenodontidae > Sphenodon > Sphenodon punctatus. Next base: position 933,982 of record QEPC01002636.1, on the reverse strand, counting down.
TGTCCTGGTTTATTTAGGGTGAAGTTGGAGATCCCGGCGGAGCTGGCATCAGAGGGCTGGATGGAGAGCAGGTAAGGTACAAAGGAACATATCTCCCTTTCCTTTCTCTCCTACGAGGCTTGTTAGTCCCCCTTGGGGAGTAGAAGCAGGATTGCCCTGGAGTGATAGAGACACCATAAAGTACACCAGGAGCTTCAATAGTGCTGGCATTTTTACTTGAAATGTGCTTGGATGCTACAGTAATAGGTATAAATTGGTGATCTGAAATGATATGCCATTTCATATATGCAAAGCTTTTCAGATGTCAAATGAAGAGACATCCAAATCAATCTTCACAGGTGATATAATAGTAATTTCTTCCCCTGCTCCTGGATACTCCTCCGTTTGGGTAGCTCCCTGTTTGGACCTCCAGGAGGCAGCACTCAAAGTTTCTTCTGCGCATGCGCGCTGAGCTACCCTCTCATTCCTCAGTCTAATCTCTGCCTCAGACCGACAGGAGGCTTGTTCGGAGCGCTCCGTGAGGGGCGTGGGAAAGATTATTTTCTTCTTCGTCGAGCGGCTCTTTAAACTGGGGGCACAGCACTTGAGTGGCGGCAGGAGCTTAAACGGCTCCTCGGCAGGACCAGAGGGCAAGCGTTCTGAGACCCATTCAGGGAACAGCGGCAAGACCCAGGCTAGCTCCCTCGCAAGCGCCTGGGAGCGGGGAATCCAATCCGAGCGGGAGTAAGGATGTAACACTAGCCGGCTATCCCCTGCCTTAGAACTGATCACGCGGTATGTGAGGCAGTTCAGCCGGAACCCCGAGAACCAGCAGCCGAAGTGCGCCCTCCCACGGGAGCGCGAAGCAGGCATAATGGAGGTCAGCGCACTGGAGGAAACAGTCGCGCAGGACATGCAAGTACCTAGTCAGCAGGATGCCTCTATAGCATCTCTGTCTGTCAGTATGGGGGAAATTCTGGAGTCACTTGACAGGCTTTGTGCTTTACAAACCAAAAAAGGGGACTCCAGGGGGAAGAGAAAAGGGGTTCCCGCCAAAACCAACCCCCTCAAAACAGTGAATAAAAGAGCGGGGAAATCCAAACCTCCACAAGGGGGCGCTGTGGCCCACCTTTTAGCTTCCCCTGTCTCTTCAGAGGAAAGCTCCGCAGAGGAGAGGCCCAAACGCCTCAGGGCCCAATCCCAGATGCAACTTAGTGCCTCCTCAGAGGAGGAGGACTCCCAAGGGGACACCTCAGATATTGAGGAGGAAGAGTGTCTGGCAACAAAGGCTGACCCAAGGGACAAGGACAGGCAGTTTCCTCTCCACCACAGAGAGGAGCTACTGGTACAGATAATAAAATCCCTCCAGTTACAAGAGAAACACAAAAGAGGAGACTCCTCTGACTCCCAGGAGGAAGAGGAAAGGGAATACATTCCCAGCATACACAGCAAGGACCAGGGGGTACCGCTAGACAAAGCATTCGAGAGATTAGTAATTGAGGAGTGGAAAACTCCCGACAAAGCCCACAGGATGAATAGAAGTCAGGATTTTCTTTACGCTTTCTCTAGAAAAAAGGATCCTCTATTTAAGAACCCAAAGGTGGATGCTGCCAAGGCATCCCTAGCTAGACAAACAGTTTTCCCCACAGAAGGGAATTGCTTTCCTAAGGATCCAACCGATAGAGCAGTGGACACTACTCTCAGGAGGGTGTTAACTTCCACGGCTTCTGTCCTTAAAATTAATATCCTATCATCCTATGCAGCTCGAGCCCTCCTAGCATGGTTCGAGGAGCTGCAAGACCCAGGGCTCTCAGATAAGAAATCCCAGGTGCTCTCCTCCCGCATCTTCCTAGCCACTTCTCTCTTGGCGAATTCCACCATGGATGCCATGACATGGTCAGCCCGCTCAGTGGCACACTGCGTGGCAGCTAGAAGGAGGATCTGGTTAAGATCTTGGCAGGGGGATACCATAGCGAAAAAACCACTGGTAGTGGGACCTTATAAAGGGTCTCAATTGTTCGGTACGTCGATAGATACAGTGCTAGCTGACGCCACTGACAAAGCCAAAACAAAAACCTTCCAGCAGTTTACTTCTAAGAGGAATCCCTTTTGGTGGTCGTCTCTTAGGTTCGGGGGTAGTTCCGGGGGTTTTAGAAAATTCCAACCCCTACGCAACAAAGATTCATCCAAGGGTTTTTCCTTTCGACCCAGGGGCCAAAGACACAACAGGTTTGACAGGTAGAAGTCTAAGGGGCCAGGATCCTCCCAGCCTAAACAGAACTCATGACTATCTCGAGGATACAGGGGTGGGCGGCAGGTTAACAGGTTTTGCTGGAGCTTGGCAAAACTCCGTCTCAGACGAGTGGGCTCTGAGCATCGTCAACAAAGACTACTCCATAGAGCTCATCCGAAACCCCAGGGAAAGGTTTTTAGTCTCTGCCCATTTCAACAACCCCAAAAAACATTGAGCGATGCTCCTCAAAATTCAAAGGCTCCACTCCATTCTAGCCACTGAAAGGGTCCCAGACAACGAATGCGGCCTGGGTCTTTACTCAATTTTATTCCTGGTATCAAAAAAGTCAGGGGATTGGAGGGCAGTGCTGGACTTGAAATAGCTCAACAAATCAGTGAGGCGACAAAAATTCTAAATGAAGACGGTCAGATTCATTTCCCAGAGCCTAAGGCAGGGGGACTGGATGGTATCCCTAGACCTGGGGGATGCCTATCTTCATGTTCCAATCGTGCAGGCCTACAGGAAGTACCTCAGGTTCTGTTACCAGCAGACCCACTGGCACTGCAGTTCAGGGCCCTGCCCTTTGGCCTGTCATCAGCTCCACAGACCTTCACGAAACTCCTAATCCCCATCATAGAGAATCTCTGCAGAGAGGGAATTCACATTTATCCCTATCTGGACAACATTCTCATCAGAGGCAAGGGTTCTGGCAGACAGGAACAGGGTCATCCACTATCTAACCAGCCATGGTTTTTATCATCAACAGGGAAAAGAGCTCCTTGATACCAACCCAAACCCTGGAGCATCTGGGGCAGGGGCGGCTGGTGGGTTTTGATGTTGGAGGGGCACTGGGGCAGTAAGGCCGGGCCAGCAGACCTAGGGGCGGAGCCAGGGGGATGGTGGGCGGAGCCAGGGGGACGGTAGGCCAGTGGCATGGCATAACCTAGCAGCAAGGAGTTCCCAGGGTTAACATTGGATGGAAGAAAACACAGTCTACATGCACATCAAGCTTAAAATAAATAATTTGTAAACCCAAAACACAGGGAAACACCCCAAACACAGGGAAACACCCAAAACACTGGCAAAACACAGCAGCAAGGAGTTCCCAGGGTTAACACCGGATGGAAGAAAACAGTCTACATGCACATCTGTCAGCGGCCCCCACCAGGGACGCCCCCGATGGGGGCCCCGGACGCAGCTGACGCCGTGGAATCCCCAGCTGCCTCCTGCTCCACACATACCTGATCCGCCCCATGGGGCGCACGATGACGTGGCGGTTGCCAGGTGGCCACCGCAACAAGCTTCTGCAGAGGTTCATCTCCCCATCGCCACGCAGAGAGTGGGGGCAGGGCTGGCTCAGCTGTGCCGCTCACTGCGGCTCCAGGCGCAGCGTGGGGGCGGGGCTTTGGCTTTATACACCGGTGCTGCAAGAGACACAGCGCCGGTGATCTGCTCAAGACTGGCCCCCTGGTGATTTGGAGAAATCGGATAATTGCATTAGCTAAGTGTTTGTTTCTGTCCTTTCCCCCTTGTAACCTGTGTGCCTTAGAGAGTGTGTGTTACGGTGAGGGCTCCCTTGTGTTTTTCCCGGACCTGAGTGAGACAGTGTGAGTGCGGACCCCCAGGTCCAGGGGCATTAGCCCTTTCCCCCTCCCCCCCCGGGGCCCCGACCTTCCTTTCCTAATTTTGTTGACTGTGCTCCTTCCCCTGGACCCTTGCCTCCTGGGACCTTCCCCTGTGTTTCCCCCACCAGCCAGCACATCTTCCCTTCCCCCTTCAGCGTGTGTGGTGAGTGGGAGGTGGAAAGGAGATACCCTCTTGCCTAGATTGCTCGGTGCCCTATGATGATATTGGCCTAATCTCTTTGAGATTTCAAGGGCCACCACAATATCCTGACGGGTTTACTTTGTCCAAGCGAACCTTCTGAGCCAGCCAGAGGGTAGGGTCTCCTGGGGTAAGCAACAGCAAGTGGTGCACGTGGCTCTCTGTCCTTGTACCCCTCTCTTCCCCGTTTGCCCCCATCCCCGTGACAACATCAAGCTTAAAATAAATACTTTATAAACCCAAAACACAGGGACCCATCCTTGTAAAGCACCCCAGTCACAGCCTGAGTGACTAGGGTGCTTTACCACGCACATCCCATTTCCAGCATTTTGAACACAATTGAAATCGCATGACTTGCAGTGACAACTCTCTCAGGATTTCCAAACCTCCATTTTACCACACACAGTCCCCCCTGCACTAACCCACTAGCCCCCACTCCCGTCCCTGAGAATCCATGAGCCCTGGCTCCCAGCACCCCCTGCACTAACCCACTAGTCCCCACTCCCCTCCCCGAGAACCCAGGAGCCCTGGCTCCCAGCACCACCTTGTTTAGCAAGGCAGAAACCTTCTGAAGGTCTCTGCCTTGCTAAACAAGGTTCTTCGTGGTTGCTCCGCACATTCAGCGCGATGCCGACAGGGCTGGCTTTTTTTTTTTTTAAAGCGCCATCTGCCGCCAGCTGGGGGAGCCCTGGGGGGCCAGGAGGGGCATTTCCCCTGCCTTCCTGGAGGACCCACCGCCACTGATCTGGGGGTTGTCCTAGATACTTCCTTAGGCTTTGCTCACATCCCCTTAAGCCGGCAACAGAAGATTCGCTCGCTGATCCAGATATTACAGGCAAAAAAGTGCATGAGGTTAGAAACCCTGACACAACTTTTGGGACTTCTCATATCATGCACGCAGCATGTACAGTGGGGTCGCTTCCACCTCATAAGATTGCAACAGCGGCTGTGACTTATGCAGCGAGAGCTCACACTAGGGCCCACTTGGTCAGAGGGGCTGCCACCTCTTATGCCTTCAAGGCTCGAGCTTCTTACGAGGAAGTGTGTAGGGTGGCCACCTGGTCAGCCATACATACTTTTGTAAAACATTACAAGGTGGATATTTACCAATTAGCGGAGCCTGTATTTAGTAGGAGGGTACTACAGACAGTGCTGGAGAATTCAGGCGCTGTTTGTACCCACCCTTAGAGGACTGTTCTGCTCGGGTATATCCCGAACAGAGGAGTATCCAGGAGCAGGGGGAGAAAAGAAAATTGGTCACCTATCGTGGTGAATTCTTTTCTCTCCTCCTCTCCGGATACTCCTCCAACCCTCCCTGCCAAACAGCACTGGTTGAAGGGAGGATACAGGTGTATATAATTCACTTTAGGTTAAAAGGAAATTGGCCTAGGTCATAGTCGGGGGGACTCTAGCCCCTATGCAGACTAGGTCAGGGTTAAAGTTCTTTCAGTGCTTGAAGTTTCGAGTTACGCTTATGACTCTTTGGTAGCTGTTTTCTTTTTCATGCTGGTATCCCGTAGAAGTAGTCGGTCCTCGGCTATGGAACGGACTGAGGAACGGGAGGATAGCTCAGTACGCATGCGCAAATAAACTTTGAGTGCTGCCTCCTGGAGGTCCAAACAGGGAGCTACCCGAACAGAGGAGTATCCGGAGAGCAGGAGAGAAAAAAATTCACCGAGGTAGGTGATCAATTCTCTTTTATTTTGGTTTGGTACTTGGATTGCTTCAGTTATTTTGTTTTGGTTACTCTGGGGTTGCTATTTACAGCTGTTACACCCCAGCACTGTAATGGGAGGAGCAGGACTCAGACAAGTAGCCCTGGCTTGGCCCTGCTCTCTCCTGCCAGGGTTCTTTGTGGTGTTTAGCTCCAAGCCCTTGTCTCCAGCCTTGCTCTTAGCTCTCCTGGTCTTCCCTTTGTTCCCCAGCCCAGATTTGATTTCCTGACTCCCAGTCTTGCTCCCCCTCCTGACTTTATGCTCCTCCAGCCCTGTCATCTCAGATGCCTGCACCCATTACTCCTTAGTACGTATTAGTGCAACTTCAGTATGGTGCACGATCGCACTAAATAGTACTGCCAAAGTAACAGTACTTGCACTGAAGTAACAGAAATGAGCATTTCTGTCTGCAGACATTGCACTTCATATCCACTTTGTTTAAATGGATACAAATACACCAAGCTCTTTGAATTCCGTATTTGCAGTGAACATTCGTTTCAGCACTAATAAAATGCTGAGACTCTAAAATACTGTTGTCTATGAGTGGACCTGGAGGCCTATCTGAGCCCAGGCCTCTATTGTTAGCAATGCATTTAGCTCATTCTTGGTTTGCATTAAGCATACATAGTCAATAGCTAGAAAGAATAAACATGAATAGCAGTCAGAAATGTTTTGAGGAGGGATCATCACCACTGAGGTTAAGGTTCAAGTCAGTAGAAAGGATGGAAACCAGATACAGGTCAGGATGACCTGACCAAAATTATGAGGAGAACAACAACCCTAAAACTCTGCCAGGGACTTCCAGAACTGAGTGGATAAATAAGATAATTAATATCAAAATAGTATTTGCATTGAAGGCTTTTAGCCAAGAAATGGGATCTATATCTTGAAACCAGGGATAAAAATATTATGACCATAACCAGATAGAGGGTGTCAAAGAACACGCACAGATTTCATGAGTAGGGTCCCTATGGCTCACAGGGTAGAGGACTGTTACCTGCAGATAAACCATTTCTCGTCAACCTACCTGATTATTGAGAATTCCAAGGGTATCAGAAAAGACTTCAGTTGGCTTCTGTATATCTTATGGTATACACTCCTTTGCCTCAAATTTAAAACAAATGTATCAGTAAGGCCATATGTGATTAAATCTGGAAAGCTTGTATGTGTCTAAGTGAGTACTCTCAGTGGCTAGCCTGACAGCAGGAAAAAGAATGAGACCCCAAACTATCATAACACAGCTCTTCCATTATGCTCCCTCTAGTTATGTGTATTTCTGGTTAACAGCTTGCCCACCAGTAGTTGTAACTTTCTAGTACTGCTCATTTGTGAATCAGTAGATGCTACAGTAACATGAGCTGATCTGGTTTTTTCCCTTTAGGGTCTCCCAGGACCACCTGCAGTGGAGGGTCAGTTCGGGTCAAAAGGAGAACAGGTCTGTGTTTAGAATGAGCTCTTGGCATATTGGTGACCGGGATTATAAGAGCCACATCTTACACCTGGAGTTTGAAAGCTAAAATTCACGCACTGCTTCTCCCAGTAGCTGTGTGTCCCAAGTTAGCTTTCCTGGAAATTTCCCTCTCTGTGATGTTAAAGTCTGTACCATAGATGCCTTGGAAGCTGGAAAGCAAAAAGTGTATCTGCCTTGTGTGAGACATTGGGTATTTTCAGACGTTACGGGTGGGCGGTTCACCACAGCGAATCCCCAGGGGGGGTGAATAGCACAACCGCAGCCCGGGGTGGAAAAACAACCCAAACAGACGTGACGGGACCCGGACCACGGGCGGGAACCGGGCTGAACCATCGCGGACCAGGGCAGCACAACAGACGTGCAGCCGAACCCCCGCCGGGCACAAAACTCCCACAAGGCACCGGCCAGGGGCGGGACACAGACATGGCCGCCTGAGGGCAAACGAAGCCACAAGGCACACAAGGGAACGCCCACACAAGGGAAACGGGAAGGGAGGGGGGAAGAGGGAGAACAGGCTGACAG
>QEPC01002636.1:869756-920687 GCA_003113815.1 Sphenodon punctatus | reverse complement strand
CCACTGTCGCTGTCTGTGCCTCCGCTCTCTTCCGCCTCCCTCCTCGCTCCATCCCGCCATGCTTGCTTGCTGCCGGTTTCGCTTTAAATCTCCGGCGGTAGTGTTGTTGCTGGTTGCCCGGCAGTGACGCTGCGTGCCTCGTCCCTGGCTGGGGCTCGTTTCGTTTGGTTCCATGCGGGGATTGGCATCCAGACGTTACTTTTCGTTGGTTCCCGGTGGGGGTCCGTTTGACCACGCTTCCCGGGATATTCCCCCGGCTAGCCCGGGAAGCGTGGTTGAAATTGGCCCCATGTGCGTATTGAGCATGATGAACATCTGGCGCGCGCCGAACAGACGTTCAGGGCACTTTGGCCCCGCCGCGGGGTTGAGCATGGTTCACTGTGGTTGAGCGTGATCTCGTAACGTCTGAAAATACCCATTCATGATCTCCAACAGCAGTGAAGCACCTTTTCTCTCCCACAGGTCTCTTTGAAAATTAGCACAAGCTCTGCGGGCTGGATAGGAGTTGGGTGGTGGGGTTGTTAAGAGATATGCTCAGGCTGGGGGAAGGAAAGAGAGGATCCAAATCATGGATCTATGCCATGGATCTTTCCTTGTATACATGCCCTCATCCCTGTTCCCTTCCCCTGAGCTCCGTCTTTCAGTTATTGAGGATACAGACTGGATGTAGAAAGGATCCAAATCAAAAACAGCCATGGACTGAGTTTTGCCCACCCCATGTCCATCATAATAGTTGGTGTCCAACATACAGCTTATAAAGCCAGGAGAGAGACTGATACTTGCCTTCTGCTTTTTCAGGGAGACAGTGGAATCCCAGGGACTCCAGGTATCAGAGGAGACCCTGGGGAAACAGGAGACGAGGGGCCTAAAGGACATCCTGGGAGTCCTGGAGAGCCAGGGAAAGAGGTACCTGCTGAGACTTGCAGACAGATGGATTCCCCACCCTGGCAGTCATTCCATTGTTATCAGCCAAAGGCAGGGTTGGACCTTGCTGGAAAAAATGCCCTGGAAAGGGCTGGCCATGGCATAAGGGGTAAGGGGCTTTCCCACCCTTTTCTGATGTGGCCCCGCTCTACTTGGAGCATCATCATGCTCGGTAGGGAGCAGAACCATGCTGAAAAGAAACATGGCAAATGGACGCGCCCCACCCCCACACACCCCCACTTTCCATCATGGCTCGCCCCCGGATAACTCAAAGAAATCGGAGTTTTCACTCCAAAACCTGGAGAGTCTGAATAAAACCCAGAGAGGTCTGAACCCTAACTAAAAAAGAGGGTGTTTCTGATCCTCCTCTCCCATGGTGAGCGGTGGTAAGATATTTAGGTAGTTAAAATGGGCTGGGCTAGTAAGCCTGGCTAAAAAGCAGAGAGATCAGAGGTGGCTTTGGATGGGCAGGGTGGGCAGGTACTACCAGAGCCACAGTTGTCCACACTGTCCATTCCCCCCCCCCACCCCCAATCTGCAGCCAAATGGAGTGCACCATTCTGCTCCCTTCCAGTTGGGGGAAGAGGTCAGAGCCAACAGATTTTCCCGTAGCTGGCAGGAAATTGAAAGGCTAGAGGGGGTAGAATGGCTCTGTCCCTCATGTCTTGCAGGACTCCAGCATCAAGGACTATGCAGTGCTTAGTTTAAGATTGCACTGCTGGTTTTTAAGGCCCTGGCTATATTCGAGACCTGTTCCTGGAGCCTTGCCTTGATGGCTCTCTGTGCTCTGAAACCACACACTGTATGGGGATCCCACCATTGCGCCTTAAGTTGGCAGGCCATCGGGCCTTTGCTGCGGCGGGCCCCTTGATGTGGACTCCCTCCGGATGTTCGCCTCAGTTCCTCCCTCCTTATTTTCTAGGTGCTTTTAGGATCCATTGATGGTTCCCTTAATTGTACTTATCTGTCCTCTCTATTTTCCTTCCCCTATCTTAGTGTTTTATTACTGTTTTAAATTATTTTGAATTGTTTAAAATTGTTTTGTACTTTTATATTGTTTTATATTCTGTGAAGCGCTCTGAGTGCCATGCAAGGCAAGGGGGGGGCGCTATATAAATAAAATAATATTTATTTTCTAGGTGCTTTAAGGATCCGCTGCTGATTCTCTCCCTCTTTACCTTCCCCTTTTAAATAGTTTTTTTAATGGATTTGTATTTTAAATGGATTTTCTATTGTTTTATTACATTGTGTTGTGAAGCACTCTGGGTGCTATTTGGGTTATATTAATTATTATTATTATTATTATTATAGATGTCTGGACTCACCAAGCCTGCTCCAGAAGTCGGGCTTAACTCCAGAAGAATGGGGCTATTCAGAGGGGCTGGTTGAGCTGCCCTGCCGGCCCCATGACTTTATTTACCCCTGTTGCTGCCCCTTGTTTAGGGATGGATTCAGCTTGATGTTAAGCTAGGGCTGTTGCTGCCCCCAATCAGCTGTTTAACATCACCAGTCAGCCCTGTCAGGGGCTGAGGCTGGTGCTTCTGCATCCAAAAGTGGGTGGGGTCTTACACCGTAGCAGTAGTGACAGGGCCTGGAATAGAAGCAGGGACTGAACCCTGAAAGCCTTGGAATGGCAGTGATGGAATTAGGAAGTCAGGCAAGCTGTCACCAGTTACTGGACCGGGTAGGGAGGAGGAGAAAGGCTGTGTGGGGGTTGAAGCAGAAGATGGAGTGAACTAGGGTGGGGCACAGAAACATGGCCAGTACCTGCTGGTGTGGGGGAGAGGAAGGGAAGGAGATGCTGTCCTGCCCCTCCCTTGCATCAACTCTCATGCTGGCTAGGTCCTTTTCCCTTGTTTCTGGTGAACCTCTCCGATGGGGTAGCTCTGCACTTGGCCACTGGAGGCAGAAGAGTGCAATCTCTGTTGCGCATGCGTTGTGGCACTAGCCCCCCGCTCTTCAGTCTTTCTTCTGCCTTCAGGCCGCATGGAGCGTTTTCGCCGTGCTCGGCGCCTGAAAGACAAATTAGACAGGGTTTTTTAGGTTAAACTTAGGTGAAAGGCTTGCAGAAGGGAGTCCTCCCCAGTATTGAGTGCCCTGAGAGCAACAGGGAGAGGAGCTGAATCAACAACCGTGGGACAGCGGAGCTCTGGCAAGGCTCAAACCCCAAGAGGGGGGGGTCAGAGAGCCAGGCAAGCAAGCGGGGCCACACGGACAGGGCCAGCCAGCACCAACAGTAGCCCAAACAGTCCAGGCCGGTTCCCTCACAAGGTGCCTGGGAATAGGGGATCCGCAGGTGGTTTAGGGTAGTTAGGACCCCTTTGGAGGCTGGGTTCCACCCACCATCCCCCTGCTATTAAGAACAGCACTGCAAGCGGTAGCGGGTTCCGCCTGCATAGTAAGAAGCCACCCAGGAAAGGGACAGGAAGAGAGACTGTCTGAGAACAGCTCCCTCACAGAGCTGCTTCCAGCTGCACGCCCTACTGCAGGACACAGACTCCCCGCTATGGAGCAGCAGGGACACTCAGCTCCTGGTGACCAGAAGAAGAAGGAGAAGGAGGAGGAGGATCTCCCCTCAATACATGGCAGGGAGCGAGGCATGCCACTGAATAAGGCCTTTGAAAGGTTAATTTTAGAGGAGTGGAAGTTGCCAGACAAGGCACACAGAATGAACAGAACTCAGCCAGCCCTGTACACCTTCTCTAGAAAGAAGGATATAATCTTTAAATATCCAAAGGTGGATGCAGCGGCAGTGTCACTGGCTCGGAAGACAGTTTTCCCCACGGAGGGGGACTGTTACCCAAAAGACAATACTGACAGAGCAGTAGATGGGGCCCTTAGGAGGGGTTTAGAGGCAACTTCCACCGCCACTAGGGTGAACGTTATGTCATCATACATGGCCAGAGCACTCCTCGCCTGGATGCAGGAGGCGCAGGGCCCAGAGGTTTCAGATCCCAGGGCCCACGTACTCACCTTGAGAATGATGCTAGCCACGACATTCCTCGCAGACTCAACTGTGGATGCGATGGGGTGGTCANCTGTCCATTCCCCCCCCCCACCCCCAATCTGCAGCCAAATGGAGTGCACCATTCTGCTCCCTTCCAGTTGGGGGAAGAGGTCAGAGCCAACAGATTTTCCCGTAGCTGGCAGGAAATTGAAAGGCTAGAGGGGGTAGAATGGCTCTGTCCCTCGTGTCTTGCAGGACTCCAGCATCAGGGACTATGCAGTGCTTAGTTTAAGATTGCACTGCTGGTTTTTAAGGCCCTGGCTATATTCGAGACCTGTTCCTGGAGCCTTGCCTTGATGGCTCTCTGTGCTCTGAAACCACACACTGTATGGGGATCCCACCATTGCGCCTTAAGTTGGCAGGCCATCGGGCCTTTGCTGCGGCGGGCCCCTTGATGTGGACTCCCTCCGGATGTTCGCCTCAGTTCCTCCCTCCTTATTTTCTAGGTGCTTTTAGGATCCATTGATGGTTCCCTTAATTGTACTTATCTGTCCTCTCTATTTTCCTTCCCCTATCTTAGTGTTTTATTACTGTTTTAAATTATTTTGAATTGTTTAAAATTGTTTTGTACTTTTATATTGTTTTATATTCTGTGAAGCGCTCTGAGTGCCATGCAAGGCAAGGGGGGGCGCTATATAAATAAAATAATATTTATTTTCTAGGTGCTTTAAGGATCCGCTGCTGATTCTCTCCCTTCCCCTTTTAAATAGTTTTTTTAATGGATTTGTATTTTAAATGGATTTTCTATTGTTTTATTACATTGTGTTGTGAAGCACTCTGGGTGCTATTTGGGTTATATTAATTATTATTATTATTATTATTATAGATGTCTGGACTCACCAAGCCTGCTCCAGAAGTCGGGCTTAACTCCAGAAGAATGGGGCTATTCAGAGGGGCTGGTTGAGCTGCCCTGCCGGCCCCATGACTTTATTTACCCCTGTTGCTGCCCCTTGTTTAGGGATGGATTCAGCTTGATGTTAAGCTAGGGCTGTTGCTGCCCCCAATCAGCTGTTTAACATCACCAGTCAGCCCTGTCAGGGGCTGAGGCTGGTGCTTCTGCATCCAAAAGTGGGTGGGGTCTTACACCGTAGCAGTAGTGACAGGGCCTGGAATAGAAGCCGGGACTGAACCCTGAAAGCCTTGGAATGGCAGTGATGGAATTAGGAAGCCAGGCAAGCTGTCACCAGTTACTGGACCGGGTAGGGAGGAGGAGAAAGGCTGTGTGGGGGTTGAAGCAGAAGATGGAGTGAACTAGGGTGGGGCACAGAAACATGGCCAGTACCTGCTGGTGTGGGGGAGAGGAAGGGAAGGAGATGCTGTCCTGCCCCTCCCTTGCATCAACTCTCATGCTGGCTAGGTCCTTTCCCCCTGTTTCCGGTGAACCTCTCCGATGGGGTAGCTCTGCACTTGGCCACTGGAGGCAGAAGAGTGCAATCTCTGTTGCGCATGCGTTGTGGCACTAGCCCCCCGCTCTTCAGTCTTTCTTCTGCCTTCAGGCCGCATGGAGCGTTTTCGCCGTGCTCGGCGCCTGAAAGACAAATTAGACAGGGTTTTTTAGGTTAAACTTAGGTGAAAGGCTTGCAGAAGGGAGTCCTCCCCAGTATTGAGTGCCCTGAGAGCAACAGGGAGAGGAGCTGAATCAACAACCGTGGGACAGCGGAGCTCTGGCAAGGCTCAAACCCCAAGGGGGGGGGGTCAGAGAGCCAGGCAAGCAAGCGGGGCCACACAGACAGGGCCAGCCAGCACCAACAGTAGCCCAAACAGTCCAGGCCGGTTCCCTCACAAGGTGCCTGGGAATAGGGGATCCGCAGGTGGTTTAGGGTAGTTAGGACCCCTTTGGAGGCTGGGTTCCACCCACCATCCCCCTGCTATTAAGAACAGCACTGCAAGCGGTAGCGGGTTCCGCCTGCATAGTAAGAAGCCACCCAGGAAAGGGACAGGAAGAGAGACTGTCTGAGAACAGCTCCCTCACAGAGCTGCTTCCAGCTGCACGCCCTACTGCAGGACACAGACTCCCCGCTATGGAGCAGCAGGGACACTCAGCTCCTGGTGACCAGAAGAAGAAGTAGAAGGAGGAGGAGGATCTCCCCTCAATACATGGCAGGTAGCGAGGCATGCCACTGAATAAGGCCTTTGAAAGGTTAATTTTAGAGGAGTGGAAGTTGCCAGACAAGGCACACAGAATGAACAGAACTCAGCCAGCCCTGTACACCTTCTCTAGAAAGAAGGATATAATCTTTAAATATCCAAAGGTGGATGCAGCGGCAGTGTCACTGGCTCGGAAGACAGTTTTCCCCACGGAGGGGGACTGTTACCCAAAAGACAATACTGACAGAGCAGTAGATGGGGCCCTTAGGAGGGGTTTAGAGGCAACTTCCACCGCCACTAGGGTGAACGTTATGTCATCATACATGGCCAGAGCACTCCTCGCCTGGATGCAGGAGGCGCAGGGCCCAGAGGTTTCAGATCCCAGGGCCCACGTACTCACCTTGAGAATGATGCTAGCCACGACATTCCTCGCAGACTCAACTGTGGATGCGATGGGGTGGTCAGCCCGAGCAGTGGCAAGCTCGGTAGTAGCCAGGAGAAGAGTCTGGCTTCCATCGTGGCAGGGTGATGTGACAGCAAAAAACCTCTTGGTGTCAGCCCCATACAAGGGGCAGAAATTATTTGGAGTCTGCCTTGACAAGGTACTGGCAGACGCAAATGATAAGAGCAAAAGTAAAAACTTTCAGCAGATGGGTACGAAGAAGTTTTTTTGTCCCCAAAGTTACAGGCCCAGACCAGCCTACGGAGGCTTTAAACGGTTCCAACAGCAGGCAAGAGAAGGAAGGAACATCTTCCCCTTTTGAGGAAGGGGAGGGAAGTTTCCCAGGTTCGACAGGCAAAGAGGAAGGGGCCCTCCCTCGGGCCAGTCTAAGCAGAATGCCTGACTGTCGAGGGGATCAAAAGGTAGGGGGCGAGCTACAGCTTTTCTCAGGGCTCTGGGAAAAGTCAGTCTCAGAAAAATGGGTTCTAGAGACCGTAACCCACGGATACCACATAGATCTGCTAAGAAGGCCCAAACAANCTAGAGACTGTAACCCACGGATACCACATAGATCTGCTAAGAAGGCCCAGACAAAGATTCCTACCTTCCCCTGCCTCTACAAGACAAGAGAAACAAAGGGCCATGTCACAAGAGATCGAAAGACTCCTTGGCAGTCAAGCAATAGAAAAGGTTCCCCTATATCAGAGGGGTCAGGTGCTTTACTCAATCATGTTTCTAGTCCCAAAGAAAGACGGGATGTGGGGGGCAATCTTGGACCTCAAATTTCTGAACAGGTCAGTCTGGCCACAGAGTTCAAGATGGAAACTGTAACCTCCATATCCCAATCCCTGAGGGAGGGAGATTGGTTAGCATCCCTGGACCTGCAGGAGGCATACCTGCATGTACCCATTTGGCAGCCACACAGAATGTGGCTCAGGTTTTGCTACAGGGAAGAACATTACCAATTCAAGGCCCTCCCATTTGGCCTGTCCTCTGCCCCGAGGACCTTCACGAAGATCCTAGTATCCCTGGTGGCAAACCTCAGGAGGGAGGGGGTTACATATTTACCCGTACCTGGACAACATACTAGTCTGGACCCACTCCCTACCCAAGATCACAGCAGACCTGGCCAGGACAATGGAATATTTATCATTACACGAGTTCTTAATAAATCTGCAAAAGAGCCATCTCCAGCCAGCTCACAGATTGGAGCACCTAGGGGTGCTCATAGATACCAACTTAGGAGTCACACTGATACCCCAAGCCAGGTAGGACAAGATCAGGGCACTCATCCGGTTGTTAAGGATCCAAAGGAGGATGAGGTTAAAGACCCTGGCACAGACTTTGGGGCTGCTAGTCTCTTGCACAAAACAGGTGCAATGAGGAAGGCTCCATATGAGACCCTTGCAGAGGCTGCTGCAACCTATGCAGCGAGAGCTAACAGCGGGGCTCAACCCATGGATGCAGATTCCCCCAGGGCTAGGTCACTGTATGTCTTGGTGGTTAGGCCCCAAGCCATTTGCCAAGGGCGTTCCAATCACAGAGCCAGTAAGGCAGACAATCACAACAGATGCCAGCCTCTCAGGTTGGGGAGCTCACTCCAGGAGCCGCTCAGTCCAGAGGTGGTGGAGCAAGGCAGACCAGGCACACAGTATAAATTACCTGGAACTGAAAGCCATACGTCTCGCAATGGAACAACTGGTTCCAGGGACGGAGAACAGGAACATGTTGATTTATACGGACAATATCACTGCAAAGGCGTATAGCAATCACCAGAGGGGTTCCAGGTCACCGATCTTCCACAGGGAATCGGAGATTCTCTTCAGATGGGCCCAGAAGAACGTCACCTCACTGAAAGCCTTGCACATCAAAGGCAAAGACAACGACCTGGCGGACTGGCTGAGCGGCCAAACTCTGGACCCACACGAGTGGTCGCTGAACAAGACGGTCTTCAAGGATCTCGTGGCAAGGTTCGACCTCCCAGTGATGGACCTGTTCGCCAACCAGCACAACACACAATTACCCAGATTTATGGCAAGAACTCAATGTGCGACTGCGGAGGCGGTGGATGCGCTGAACCAGCCCTGGCCAGCGGGACTCTTGTATGCGTTCCCACCTATTCCCCTGATCACCAGAATCATAGACAAGACCATCAAGGAAGGGGATCGTCTACTCATAGTAACCCTGTGGTGGCCTCGGAGACCGTGGTTTTCCGACCTCATAACCCTCAGCCACGGGAGATACGTGTCGTTGGGAACAGACCCAGCATTGTTAATGCAGGGGCCTCTCCACTGCGACAATCTACACAACCTCAACATGACAGCGTGGCTCTTGTCAGAGAGACCCTAAAGAAGAGAGGTTACTCGAACTCAGTTTTTGCTACACTCCAACATGCCAGGCGTCCAGCAACAAGAAGGGTGTATAAGGCTACCTGGAAGGTGTTCACCTTGTGGTCGGCTGACAGGCCTTTGGACCTGTGTAAAGCAGGGGTCAAAGATATCTTGCAGTTCCTTCAGGAGGTACCGGACAAGGGCCTTAAGCCAAGCACACTGACAAGACAGGCAGCGGCAATAGGCTCGGTCCTGAAAGCAGTGACCAATAGACAGGTTTTGACACACAGCCATGTCAGGCAGTTCCTTAAGGCAGCAAAGGCTCTATCGCAACCAGTACAGCACAGATACCCTACTTGGGACTTAAATTTAGTTTTGGACACTCTTACTAGAGTGCCCTTCGAGCCATTAAAACACATTTCGACCTATTTGCTTACGCTTAAGGTAGTATTTCTCATAGCTGTAACATCAGCTAGGTGAATTTCAGAATTGGGAGCCTTATCAGTTGAGGAAAACTTCTGTTCTTTTCAAGAACAGTCAGTTACGCTCAGGGTGGATCAAGCATTTGTTCCAAAAGGAAACACTCCATTCCACAAGAATCAGGAGATAGTGCTGCCATTCTTTTGCCCGAACCCGAAACATCCTAAAGAAAAGGTTTGGCATAAATTAGACATAAGAAGGGCACTAAAAGCGTACCTCCGTAGAACCCAGGGATTTAGGTCAACCTCAGCTCTATTTGTGAACCTTAGAACAGGTTACAGGGGATCCAAGACCTCAAAAACACTCATCTCAAAATGGGTGAAACAACGTATTCAGGAGGCCTATAGGGCAAAAGATAAGGTGCCTCCAATCCAAATTTGGGCACACTCAGTAAGGAGCGCAGCAACGTCCTATGCCTTTAAAGCAAGGGCTCCTTACAACAAGATCTGCAGGGTGGCCACGTGGTCGTCCCTGCATAGCTTCGTAAGGCATTATAAGGTAGATACCTACAAATCAGCAGACGCTGCTTTTGGGAGACGGGTGCTGCAGTCAGTGCTGGATTCGTCCGGCACGGTTGGCTCCCACCCATGAGGATGTCTAGGGCTTGGGTACATCCCATTGGAGAGGTTCACCGGAAACAGGGGAGAAAGGAGAATTGGTCACCTACCTCGGTGAATTCCTTTCTTCCTTGTCTCCGGGGAAACTCTCCGGCCCTCCCTACAAGACAGCACAAAAAAACAAAAAAAAAAGTAGGAAGCAGATAAACCCATTAGCCCTCACTCAGGGGGGTTAGAACAGTGGGGGACAGGAAGTAATAGTGTCCCGGTAGTCTGGTAAAGCAATTAGATTCTCTGTTGCCCTTAGCAGTTTATAGGGCTGTTATTAAGTATGACTGCAACCTAATGCAGAGTTTGTTTGAGTTATTGGTGGACAGAGGCCCTTCAGCTTGGATACAGACAGAAGAGTGGGGGGCTAGCTCCACAACACATGCGCAACAGAGATTGCACTCTTCTGCCTCCAGTAGCCAAGCACAGAGCTATCACATCGGAGAATTTCCCCGGAGACAAGGAAGTAAAGAATTCATCGAGGTAGGTGACCAATTCTCCTTTCTTTCCAGGGAACCTAAAATATGATCTAGGGTCTGGCCCCCTCGTCCTTTGAATGCAGGCTGGGTGCACTGCCCGGTTGACTCTGCTTTTTCTCTGTGGTATTAAATCTGTTTCCTTGCCCAGCCTTAAACATGTACGTAAACCAGTGGCCTCAGCTCTGAAACTCTGATACAAACTGTCAAAATCCCATGCCAGGAAGAGACCTTGCCAAAAAGGGACAGAATCTGCTCCCAATTCCTGGTGCTGACAGGAATATTGTCTCTACTTGCAAAATATACCCTAATGCTTTGAGGCCTGGGGATCGGCAACAAGCATGCTTCGAAATAACCGCACCCTCATTGATCCTGTACAATGAGTTTCTCAGAAAAGGTTGTAATCCTTATTAGATTGCAGAACACTTTACCTTAGTATTACAGA
This sequence comes from Sphenodon punctatus, assembly GCA_003113815.1. Lineage (NCBI taxonomy): Eukaryota > Metazoa > Chordata > Lepidosauria > Sphenodontia > Sphenodontidae > Sphenodon > Sphenodon punctatus. The sequence continues at coordinate 909,890 of QEPC01002636.1, read as the reverse complement.
CCCTCCAGAGTGACAGCTGAAGGCCAGCAAGCCCTCTGTGCCTGACAGGAATGGATCAGCTCACTTAGAAGCTATGGGGGATGCAGTGCTGACTTGTATACTAAACTCAGGCTTCTGTTCCTTAAGAGTTTGCTTTCCTCCACAGGGGGATGTCGGGGACCCTGGAAATCTGGGCAAGCCAGGCCCCAAGGGAGAAAAGGTGGGGGACAGCACTGCCTTTATTATTTTCTTTTCACTTATAGTTGTTATAGACTAATGGAATATTTTCCCCTCTCCCCTCATATTAACCTTTATCACTTAAATATTGTAAATAAAAGGTGAAATCCAGACTTCGCTGACATAATTGTTCAATTCCCATTGACTCAGTAATGATGCTCCGAAAATATTTCCCATTCCCCCACCCAATGGAGAAGTAGAATAGCTTCACAGAACCCTGTCAATCATTCACAAGAGGTTACAGTCATAACTTGAATTAAAATATAGCCCACACTCTTTTAGTATTGGTATAAATATATCAAATATTTGTACTTATAAAAGACAATCAATGGATCCATCCTCAGTTCTCAAGTCCTTCATCTCTGTTTCCTTCCTCTGAGCTCCCTCTTACAGTGCTTGAGGGAAGGGACCAGATCCATGGGACAGATTGAGGAACTGGAAAGGGGACAAATTATAAATAGCCACAAGAATTCCATATTTTTGTTTGGCCAGACATTTGGCAAGCAGGGATATAACCAAGGGTAGGAGGGAGGGGGGTTAGGGGTTGTTATATGTTTTTATGCGTTGTAAGCCACCTTGAGCCTTTGGGGAAGGGCCGGGTATAAATTTGAATAAATAAATAAATGGCTCAGTGGAAGAATTAGATCTCTGGCACTATAAGTACTCAGGTTCTCTCAGAACAAGCATGAAATTAAACCAAGACACAAGCAGGGGACCTGTGCTCACTGCATTTCCCCCCATTGCTGCTAATGGGAAAAATGCATGCAACACAGATGGAAGTGGAACCCATTTGGAAATGTTTTAATTACAGACTTATTTAATCACTACTGATTTTACTCTTTGGGCATCTTTTCAGACTAACCTCTGTTTCTGTTAATGAACAGGGGGACGCTGGCCCACAGGGCCCTCCTGGAATGCCAGGACCAGGTGCAATGATGGGGACAGTTGGTGGGAAAGGCCTGAAAGGAGAGAAGGGCCAGGAAGGTTTGCTGGTAAGTACACTCTCAGTCTCTGTGGGCCCTTACAGGAATCCCAACATTCCGCAGTGGGCTGGGGATATGGGTCTATGAGAATACTCTAAGGGCCCCTATAGAGCATCAGCAAGGACTATGCAGCAGATGGAGAGATTTGCATCTCATTTACATTTCATTAAATCAGCCCAATTTTGAATTTTTAAGGTGCTCTCTTTTTAGCCATCTGCAGTGCCTGGAAATGCTATAATCCCCAAAACTGTGAGGAGAGGCAGGGGCACACATGAATGGGCAGCAAGGGGAAATTGCCACTTAAACACACCCACTTATAAAAACAGATTTAATAAGAAAACCCAACCATAAAGCTCAACCAGATTTTATCTTCCTCAGACTACTTATTAATAAAAGTTTACAAACCTCTTTCTCCTCTTACCTCCTTCTCCTCCTCCTGTTGGGTAGCTCCGCCACTGGCCTATAAGAGGCAGATGAAAACTTTTTCTTCTTGCGCATGCGTATTATGAGCTACCCAGCCTCCTCAGTCCATTCATCTGCCTTCGGCCGGCAGGACGCACATGGGCGCAGCTCCGTCAAATCTACAAAAAAAAAAAAGGAAAGAAAGAGAGAAGGGGGAAAGATCAGTGGGGGTAGGAAGCCTCCGTGACCGAGGCTCAACAGTTCTACTTGGCGGAGTGGCGTAGCTCCGCCTCAGGAGATGCCCCACAGTTTAACCGCGCTGCAGCAGCTCGCTCTCCCCCCTCCCCGGATGCTCCAGGATGGCGCAGCTGGGCCCGTGAGCGCTTCCAAGACTGTTTGCTTTTTCATAGCCCTAATTAAATATATTTTAAAAAGAATAATAGGAAATTGGGGGCTCAGGGACAGCGCGGCTGGGCCTTAGAGCTGACCCTCAGACAATAAATTCAAAGATGACTAGAGGCAAGGAAGGGCAGAGACAGCACGACTGGACTCTGTCCCTAGGCCATGCAGACCTGCGAACAGGGACAGCGCTGCTGGGCCCAGTGTTCTGCAACTCTAGACAGCCAACTCTGCAGAGGAAATATGAGTGTGGGACTTGCCCCCGTGGGACCTCCCCCACAGCCAGAAGCAGCCTCCTTGCAGCAGGACGGTCAAGAAACCCAGGTACGACTAGCCTCCCTAGAAAAGTCAATGGGGGAGATTTTAGTTACCCTGGGTCAGCTAGCAAAGCCTAGAACCAAGAGAAAGAGGCCCTGTACTAGCAGGCCCTGTAAAAAATCCCCTAAGGCAGGAAAATCAGGGTCTGCCAAAGGAGATCAAAAAGGCCACCAGAAGGCGCCGTGAGCACATTACTGGGCTCCTCTGAGGAAAGTGAGCAGGGTGAGCAGGCTGCAGAGACAGCGCAAGCTCTCTCTGATCAGGGCCAGGGGGAGTCTGAATTTCTCTCAGACCAGGAGATCTCTGATTTAGAGGCGGGGGAGTGGTCAGAACCATCCTCTGACCATAAGGATAGAGAGAGGCAATTCCCCTCACAGTATAGAAATGAGCTGGTAGCTCAGGTTGTTAAGACCCTCCAGTTGAAGGAGAAGTCCTCTAAGGACGATTCATCAGATTCACAGGAGGAGGAGACTAGACTGTACATTCCCATGGTCCATGGTAGAGACCAGGGGCTTCCTCTGGATAAGGCCTTAGAGAGACTTGTCCTCGAAGAGTGGAAGCACCCAGACAAGGGTTTCAAGATGAACAGAACCCAGTATTCCTTATATTCCTTCTCCAGAAGGAAGGACCCCATGTTCCGAAACCCCAAAGTGGATGCGGGGGCGGCATCCCTCGCAAGGCAGACAGTGTTCCCAGCCGAGGGGGATTGTCACCCTAGAAATCCAACTGACAGAGCAGTTGATGCAGCTCTCAAAAAAGCTTTGGAATCCACTTCTGCTTCTCTGAGGATAGGCTCCATGCCTATCCTACGTATCCAGGGCCATGCTAGCCTGGATGGAAGAATTACAAGACCCAGAGATCTCGGAAAGAAAATCCCAGAGACTGAATTCCAGGATATGCATGGCAGCCGCTTTCCTGGCAGATGCGACCACTGACAATCTAACATGGTTGGCCAGGGCGGTGGCTAATAATATAGCAGCCAGGCGCAGGGTTTGGTTATGCTCTTGGGATGGAGACGTAACCGCGAAGAACCTGCTCACAGCATCTCCATACAAGGGGTCTAAGCTGTTTGGAGTGTGCCTAGAGAAGGTGTTGGAGGAGGCCGCAAGCAAGGACAAAACTTTGTTGTCAAAATGGGTGAAGCATGCCATTATAGAGGCCTATAAAGTGGGGGGCAGGATCCCGTCCCTTCAAATTTGGGCCCATTCTGCGTAGTGCAGCTACCTCGTACGCCTTCAAGGCGAGAGCCTCTTACGAGGAGATCTGTAGGACTGCAACATGGGCGTCCCTCCACACCTTTGTGAGGCACTACAAAATTAATACTTTTCAATCAGCAGAGGCAGCGTTTGGCAGGCGGGTGCTGCAGTCGGTACTGAACTCTACCAGTGCTGTCGGCTCACACCCATAAAATAGGGGACTGCTTGGGTATATCCCAACAGGAGGAGGAGAAGGAGGTAAGGGGAGAAAGGAGAATTGGTAACCTACCTTTGGTGAATTCCTTTCTCTCTTACACTCCTTATCCTCCTCTGACTCTCCCTGCCAGACAGCATAATAGTACATCTTCCCTTCTTCCAGCTTAGGTTAAGGTCAGTTGGGGGAGCTCAGTTAGGTCCCGGGTTTTCTCAATGTTTATTCTCAGTTTACAGTTTACCAGTATGGCACAATGGGTTTTTTCTAGTTTTGTTTTTGGCTAAGAGGTAGATTTCAGGGGCACTTGGCTAGGATACAGACTGAAGAGACCGGGTAGCTCGTAATACACATGCGCAAGAAGAAAAAGTTTTCATCTGCCTCCTATCGGCCAGCGGCAGAGCTACCCAACAGGAGGAGGATAAGGAGTGTGAGAGAGAAAGGAATTCACCAAAGGTAGGTTACCAATTCTCCTTTCTTTTCCTTCCCATCCCATTAAGTTCTAGTGCATATATCAATACATAAGGCTCAGATGCATATACAAAAACACTTCAGCCAAACCGTAAACATATCTTAGATCAAAAAACATTCGCTTTAAGAGAGGAGTTAAGGTTCTTACAAATGCAGCCATGCTCCAAAAAACATGGAAATTGTAAGTTAAGGCTCTTCCCTTTAATGTGTGTGTCATGTAAGCAGTAAAGCCGTTGTACAGTCTTGCATATTGTGCTCGGGGGGCTCCATGCACCCACACTTTGCCTTGGTCTTTCAGCCCCAGTCCTCTTCCTCTGCAGGTTATGGGCAACCCTAAAGCTGGGGACAGAAAGCTCCTCCCCACCCCAGTATTATGTGCTTGATCTGTGGCCCCAATTTCTCCTTCATTTATAGCTCCTTTCTCAGGCAGCAGCTCAAGTGTATCTGCTCATTGAACAGGTGATTACAGGCAGGGAAATATTTGCCCTCTTATGTCATGCAATGAGGTACTATACTGTGTTGTGGGTGTGGAAGAACCAACGGTAATATTGCTGCTTACAGTCAGATTCCCAGTAGCGGCTGGTGGGTTTTGAGGTTAGTGGGGCAGTAGGCAGGGCTAACCCAACAGTGGTCAGGGCCAACCCAACAGTGGGAGGGGCCAATCCAACGGTGGGCAGGAAATTGCACACTTGCATGATCATGATCAATGGACATGCACACAAGAACAAGATCATGTCAACAAGGACATGCACACAACCCACCATGTGGGATTCAAAGAAAGACACCAAAATGCATGGAAAATGTAGGAAAACAGGATTATGTGGAATCCTAACATGCACACCATAACTGCTGCAATTGGTCCCTGAGAGGGAAAAGATTCCCAACCTCTGATATAGCACTTTCAGTCCTTCCTACAACTGAAAGCTCCCAGACCAGTGAAGAAAAAGAAAACACATGGAAAAATCCTTAAGATCCCAGATTTTAAGTAGAAGGGAGTGGGGGAGGCAAAATTCAAAGTGGCTCATGTAGCTATTTCCACCTTCAAAAACACTAAAAGTCGCAGAAGGCTGTGTGCAAAATCAGCAAGTGTTTTTTAAAGTGTCCTTAGTAACCAAACATAGTCACAAAATATATTCTTTGCTTTGGAAAAGCTTCTATATTTTGTCTGCTACAATTTCTGCAGCTATGGTATATGTTTTTAAACAATTTTTGGCTGCTTTTTTCTTCTTACACCATACATCCTTAATGTGTCATTCTTAACAACTTTAACAATGTGTCAAAATCTACATGCTTGCTAGATATGCTCCTTTCTGCACCCATTGCAGAATGCCATCGATGCCCCTTCCCCAGAGAGCCTGCCCCTCAGGAACCACTGTAGGGAACCTTTACATCTAACACCTTTAGTGTCTTTTGGATGGCATACACAATGAGCAAGGCAGGATGAATCAAAACAGCAACAAGACTGGACAAAATAAGAATCTACACCTACCTGTACTCAAAATGCAGAACAACACACCTTTCCGTAAGATTATAATGAATCCATTGATTAGTTTTGATATTTATAAGCTTCTTGACACCCTAATTCCTGATGGGAGTGAGAGGGCTGGGTTTTCCACTATGATTTTTTCCACTAGGAACCCACCAAACTATGTCAACCAGTTTAAGCATTCAAAGATCAGCTTTCTGAAGCATCAAATCACACAGGGAACAAAAAATGCAAATTATCCAGATTTTTGTTTGCATGGGCACCACTGCACAGAAGTAGGTAAATGTTGTTAGCATATCATATTCAACACAATTACTTCCAAACCAAACAGAAAACTGTTCATTAATGCTCTTTAACAAGCAATGCTTGTTCACAAAACTCAACATTAGCAATGCCTAGTTCACAGGTTAGAGGCATTCCTTTTCCCTCTAGCATGGGTCAATTCAAAACCAGCAGCTGCAGCAGCAAGCAAGAAAACCTTTCACAAACCCACCCCATTCTTGTAAGGACAGACTAAAAAATGCAAGAAAAATACCCAAATTGGCTACTTTGCAGCACAACACACAGCGGTGGTCCAGCTCGCAAGATGCCATGGAGGATGTGCCCTTTCCCCCAGGGTTTTTCCTTTTCTTTTTATAACTTGTTATAAGTTTGGGGTTGTGTAAATTTCTCCCTCTGTCTCCGGCTAATCCTCTGCACGGGTAGCTCTGCGGATGGCCTCCGGGAGGCAGAAGAAGAAATGTACTCTTGCGCCTGCGCGTGGCGCTATCCCCATTCGGTTCCTCAGTCCGTCTTCTGCCTTTGGGTCGTTGGGAGGGTGCAACCTCCTCCCCGGAGCCTAGAAGAGAATCAGAAACAGACAGGTTAAAAGGAAAAAGAAAGCAATCTGAGGCTCGCAACCCGATAATCGGGCTAACCGTCAGCGAGCGGGTGGGGCTCTGAGGGCGGCGTTCTTCCCCGACTCGGGAAACACAGGAGACCCAGCCAGTTCCCCCGCAATGCTCCAGGGAACAGGGGAGCAGAAGGCCTAATTCCACCAACGTGGGCTAACAGCAGAAGCCTCTCCCCGCCTAGGAAGGGTACCGCACAGCAGGAGCCCTTCCAGCCGTAGCGCAGCTTTCCCATCAGCAGCGCCAATCATGCAGACTGGAATGGAGGGACCCTGGAATGACAGGGCGCAGCAGGCGGCTTCTCCCCGGGACGGCAGGCAGGTAGACGCCTTTTCTTGCTGATACCATGGGGAAGATCTTGCAATCCCTGAATAAACGATGCAATTTGCAAACTAAGGGACCCCACAGAATCCCCTCCCCCATTCCAGGATCAAAGAAATCCAGGGCGGGAAAACTCTCTCAATGGGCGGGAAGCAGCAGGCAAAAGGCACGCAAGGGGGAGCCAGAGCCAAGCTACTGGAGTCCTCAGGATCTTCTGAGGAGGGTGCTGCTGAACCTCAGCCTAAGAGACAGAGGAGGGTCTGATTACCGCGGCCTCAGAGGTAGAATCGGGGCAGGAGTGGGGTGACTTGGAGGGCTCAGCTTCCCAGGAAGCTACCCAGGAACCAAGGGACAGAGACAGACAGTTTCCCCTAGTGTATAGAGAGGAATTTTTAAGCCAGGTGGCAAAGACACTCCAGTTAGTGGAAAAACAAAACAAGGCAGATTCCTCGGACTCTCAGGAGGAGGAGGAGGAGGAGGGAGAGATTACATCCCTTCCCTGCACGGCAGGGAGGCAGGAGTTCCCTTGGATAGGGTCTTTGAGAAGTTAGTCATTCAGGAGTGGAAACATCCAGACAAGACTCAAAGGATTAATAAGACTCAGGCCTCTTTGTACTCCTTCTCTAGGAAGAAGGAGCCTATGTTCAAAAACCCTAAAGTTGACGCAGCGGCAGTGACCTTAGCACACCAGACAGTATTCCCCATGGAGGGAGACTGTTACCCCAAGAACCCCACAGACAGGGCCATAGACTCCTCCTTACGCAGAGGCCTAGACCTTTCAGCCGCCTCTCTGAAGGTCAATATTATATCCTCCTACGTGGCAAGAGCCCTCTTAGCATGGATGCAGGAGGCCCAGGACCCGGAGATATCAGAAAGGAGGATGCAGACCATTTCCTCTCACATCTCCCTGGCCACAACCTTCCTGGCAGATTCCACCATGGACTCCATGGGGTGGGCGGCTAGAGCCCTAGCTAGTAACGTGGCAGCTAGGAGGTGATTATGGCTCAGGTGATTATGGCAGCAGCAATGAGGCAAGCCAAAGGCAGAGGGAAGGCAGAGGCAACGAGGCAAGCCCGAGGCAGAGGGATTTCTCAGAGAAACAAAAGGTGGCCAGCGGGCAAGGTCCCTTAGGCCAGCAAACAGACAGACAGGCAGACAGACTATGGGGGTCTCAAGGGAGGAAGGAGGCCATTCAATACAAAACCAGACGGGGGTGAATACCCACCAACATCCACCATGTGCAGACAATCAACAGAGGAAAGGAGCTTAGGTAAGAAACCCCCCAACATACAAGCAGGACAGGTATCCACACAAGAGGAGGGGGAAGGGCATAACCCACAACAAACACAAGGGGGCACAACACCAATACAGACAGAAGCCCAAGCAGAGGACAAACAGCAAAAGGAGAAGAGAGCAAGGGGCAAGAGCCAAACACAAGCCAAGGAGGAATGACCTGAAGCTCCGCACCTGCCCCAGCTCCCAGTGAAAAGAAATAAAAGGAGGTTCTACTGCCTTTCTTCACCCTAGTGAAGCAGACCCTTTCCTAAAAGGACTTCAGCTGCTTTTCTGCACCCCGGGTGAAGCAGATCCCTTTTAATTCTCAGGACCAAGTGAAAATACTACTGTTGAGAGGGTGGGGAATTACTCCTCTGCTATTTTAATAATGACTCTTTGTTCAATCAAATAGATCTTTTATTCATTGAGCAAGACAATTTAACATACCAATTCTAATGAAGCATTTTCACCTTTAACATATGAACCCTCACCTACTCTTGATTACCTAAAACACATAGAAAGCATGTATTACGTGATCAGAGGTCCACGGTCTGGTTTCAGAAGGAGAGCAGGAAGGGGGCCCAAACGCCTTAAGAGAAGGAAGGCCTAGCTGTGGAGCAAGTTGCAGAACTTCCTAAGGAGAAGTTCCAAAGTGGGCACAATCACCGATCCTGTCGGCGCTCTTAATAAGAGCTAGCGAAGCAGGTACCATGAAAGGCAACTTCTCTATCTGGGGCTAGTCTTTTTATCCAGTGAGTTCCTTATGATTATCCAGAGTGCGGGGTTGTCAGTGCTAAACTGTGGAGCATCTTCATTGGTTGCTTAGATCTGGGGTACCTCCTGCTTGGCCATTGGCTTAGGGGTTGCCCTGGCCGATAGGGTCCTACCCCTCCTCCTTCCGGAGGGAGGGCCTGACTCCCTGGCCCTGAGCACCCCACAACCCCCTCTTGGAGGCGCCTTATTGTCTGACCAAGTCATCTTATTCTTTGGTACCATTTGGTTCTGTTATCAGCCTCTGACCTTCCCGCTGTCCCTGTGAGTTATAAACTATTCTAGTTTTGCTTGGGAACACAAGGTCTCTGCTTTCTCTCAGGCACCTAATAGACAGGAATATTGCCTCCTTCACATACTATCCTGTAATTTACTTCCTCTCTGACCATTTGACCGTTTACTCCTCACACATTTGTTCCTTATCTAAGTCAATGAATCAATGCATATGCTAACTAATGTCTTAATTAACTTACAAAATTCTACATACTCTTAAAAGTAAAAACCAAACTAATGCCTTACCTAACTTAACATTGTATGTAATATTAAATGAACACAGTGGCTTACACAAGAGTTTCATTCAGTTACAATATCATGATTATACATCCAGTGTACTTTGGTTATATTTCAGCAAATAATAGGTTACAATAGCATTCAATGTCTGTTCTGGCATATTTGTGTCAAAAGAACCACTTTTGCTTTGGTTACATTGTAGCAAGGAAATTGGAATCTTTGTTGGGCCAAAACCATATCACAACAGTCACCCACTTGTTAACTGAGTACCTCTCAGTTAACACATAACTTATTTTTGGTATTTTGGGACAACATAAAATGCTCTGTGTCTTAAAGGAACTATTTTCTTTTTAATCCAACACACAAAGTATATCACAGTAATAAACAACACAACTTGGATTACCAGAATGATGATGATTGGATGGATTGGCCAATGCCATGATAGTATTATCTGTAGCTATTATTTGTTGTCTCATCAACCTATACCAATCGGGTAATGTGAGAACCAAATGTTTTAACCCTTCCTGGAGTACCTAGTTGCTGTTAGTTAGAGGCTGGCGTAGTGAACCCAATAATCCTCCTGCGGTACCCAATTTGTTGGCCATTGTTTCAATATTTATGCTATTCAATACAGCTCCACCCGTGCCTATCCAACCTGACACATCTCTGGTATGTCTGGATTGGCTGGCAAAGTTTTGTTTTTTCTCCTCTGTTCTTAAATACTGAAAGGATTGCAACCAGGCTTGAAAGAGTGGCTCAACATATTGTGCGCACTGTGGTTGTCTTCTACTAATGTTATATGCTGCCAGTTTGATGGTCAAATTTACAAACTGGATGTACCCTTATGTGTACACATTTGTCCCATTGTGTTTGTATGAACGAGGTATTATGTGGGTGTGGCTGGGGTGTTCCAGTCTAGATAACATATGCATTTACATAATCCTCTCTTGGGATTGCAAAGTTGCTTCTGCATCTATACCCTGGGTTTAGAATGCAGAAAGCTAGGTCCCATGGAGACTGGATTTGTGTATTATTTTTGAAAATAGCCAATTCCCCAGGAAATTTTAGTTTTGCCACACAGTGTCCTTTTCCATACCTGATGTGCATTCCCTAGAAATCCATACATTCTTAACATTATTGATGGTACATTGCATAACATTTTCCCATTTAAGTGTGACATTTACAACCACCTCCCCCCCCTATATGTCATACTTAACATCATGGGGCTGAAAGTATGTTTGTATTTGGGCAGGGATAAGGGGTAGCTGGAAAATTTTTATTAACACAGCAGTTCAGTGATGTAGCAGCAAGACTGCCCGATAGGTGGCATTGACTAGGTAAAACACGGCAGCTTAGTGTGTTCAAGTTCCATTTGTAGCCCAAAACAGGATCATGGGCTTTGCAAAAGTACAGAAACATTGCTATCTTGGGTGCTGGTGTGGGTATGAGCTGTAACCTGTAAAAACAAACAAAGCGCGTTGCCTGCAAAGCAGGAGCTGCAATTCATGGAGGCAGGTCTGCAGTGCTGTCTGGACAAGTATTCTGCATGGTAGTGGATTGGAGCAATGAGGTGTTGTCACTCAGGGAGTCATCTGGCACAGGATGCTGGGCTTGGGAGTTGTTTGGCAAAAGGAAGCTGGGTCTGATGTTGTCACTCAGGGAGTCATCTGGCACAGGATGCTGGGCTTGGGAGTTGTTTGACAAAAGGAAGCTGGGGCTGAGATTCGGTTGGCATCAAAGGCAGGGCATGGGAGTCATGTGGGGCTTTTCAGGTGTTTAAGAGCCATAAGCGTTGTTGATGGCAGGGGCCACATTAGGGACATCACAGACAGGATAAAGAAAAGGGTGCATGTCCTACTTTTAAAATAAATAAAACACAATGGGTTAAGTAACAATCCCCCCTCCTCCCTTGTTCTTAATAAACCAAGGAAGAATATTGCCTTTTTGCCATGTGTATCACAGACAATTTGGCAAGTTTTGGTCTGGGTAGTAGCTGTTACTCATGATGAGACGTAGCTGCACCTTTAAACTGCTTTAATAGTATCAATCTTGCCAATACTGGCAAAAGGTCCAGCCCATTTACTAGAAACTGTCTCAGCGTGACCAGTTTATTAATAGAATGAGAGTCACCAATTTTGTTTTGGAGCCTTTTGGGGCCTTTTTACTGCTTAAATTCAGCAGTACTGATTTGGTTGATTTTAAAGCTGCTTTTGCAAAGCTCCAATTTAACAAAACATTAATTGGACATACTGTAATGTGGACAAGTGCAAAGGGCTGTATTATTTCCCCCCTGGGAGAAATGCCCATTGACAAACTGTTGCTTTCCCTTCCTAGCCTGTGAGAGTTTGAAATCTGAAACCACCAAGGTTACAGATAAGAAAGAAGCAGGATGTCTGAGACTCTTCTTAGAGACAACTTTTGAAACAGTCTTTGGATCTGCACTCCTGTGCTGGATTTTGGCTTTACACAAACTTTTTAAAATTTTTGCCACCAAGCTTGGATTTTAATCACTACTAATTACTTTTGGGAACTTGAAATTTAAAAATGACAACAAAGAACAAATCTGAAAATGACAACAAAGCACAAAACTTTGGTGCCAGCAGTATGGTTCTTAACACCAAAAGGTACTGGTTTTAATTTATTAATGTTTAAATGGTATTCTGGTGTCTGCTTGATTGCTAGCATAGGGGAGACAATTATTGTGCACCCTCCTCCCTTCCAGGCCAAGTCCTTGTCTAGTCACAATCTTTAACTGCTTCATTGGTTCACTCAGAGGCTTCCTGTCACATAATCCTTCCCTAAATCCTTCTTTTACAGCTATCTGCTGTCTACATCCCATAATCCTTCTCCTATTTTACTTTCCTGCCCCAAATACTGTTTTCTATTACTTTTCCTATTTGGGGCTCCCTGTGTTTTACTGTACGAGACAGTATTAACATTTTGTATTTCCTACCCTTCTCTGACCCTCTTATTTACATACTTTGCCTTGCTACTGATGTGTTCCACTTCTCAGTCACTATCACTTAAGAGGAATTTGACAGTGGAAAACAATTTTTCATACAATCCTTCAGTGAACCAATTATTATTATTTCAATCAATACTCGCATAGGTTTTGGCTTTGGGAGTAACAACACCCTATCTGTTTTTATCTTGATTTTTAATTAAATATGCTTTGCTTGGGCTTTTTTGCTGCAGTAGGCCAGAAGCTTATATTTGAGCTCATAAGTTTTAACTAATTCCCTGGGGGTTTGTGAGTCTAGCAAATACAATGTTTTTACTCTTTGCTTGGTTGAAAAATTTACAAAACATGTTGGAAAATTGGTAAAACATTCAGGTCTGGCTCTTTAAAAATGCTAGCTGCAAAAATCCTCCGTAGGTCATTGCTGATATGCTAAGTGCCTTTGTTAACTATGTGATTGCTGGTTGTTGTAGGTGAATGCAAACCTAGCCCAAAAGTCCGGGTGTAGGGGAATTTGCAAAGAAGCAATTAGCCAGGTCCAGCACCGTGAACCACTTAGAGCTTTGTGGGATTGATTGCCCAAATTGCACATGGGCAATTTGGCTACCACGGGGACATTTGCAGGAGTTTTGCCATCTGCCTTTAAAACTGGCCAGATTGGGGAATCAAAGGTGGATTGAATTGGTACCAGTACTTCTTGCTGTAGAAGCCCCTTAATGGCTTGCAAAAGCTGTTCTTCGGCTGCTGTGTGAGGGAGTAGATTTTTGCTTGGCATACCATATGTGACTCTGGCTACCCCCTTTACTGCTCCCTAAGCTGGATAACCAACATTCTCATTGCTGTCTTACTTTCCTCTAGTCTCTGCCTATATTTTGGTTTGTCTGGGCAGGATTTTAACCCTTTCCCCAGTTTCCCACGGGGGACCCCTCCCCACGAATCCAACTGGAACCAGGGCATAATGTTCAGTGCAAATGCTTTCCTTGGGCAATCAGATTTAGTATTTCCACTGAGAAGGGTTGAACCCAGGTTGCACTTTTACCAAGACAGCAAGCTGGTGTCTAGTTTCAACTATGCTGCTATCTGTGTACTGGTGCTGGTAGCTAAGCAACAGAAGTAGACAGAACAGTGATTTTTGGCAAATGTGCCATTTTCATTGGTAAATAGTTAGGGTGGTCCCCGCACAAGGCGTCGCCTTGGGAAGTGTGCCTGGTTGCTCTTCCAAGCACAACCTTCCTCATCCCCGCCGTTTTGTGCAGCTGGCTCACCAAGTATTTTCCATGATTGTTTAGACTTTGTCTAATACACAGGTCGACTACTGTGCGCACTCAGGCATAAGACCTCAGTCTTTATTACTGTGCAGTGGGCTCAATACCCCCCTCTCACGCATTACTCCACCACTAAAAATAAAATAAAAGGGGTTCTACTGCCTTTCTGCACCCTAGTGAAGCAGGCCCTTGCCTAAAAGGGCTTCAGCTGCTTTTCTGCACCCCGGGTGAAGCAGATCCCTTTTAATTCTCGGGACCGAGTGAAAATACTACTGTTTTGAGAGGGTGGGGAATTACTCCTCTGCTATTTCTAATAATGACTCTTTTGTTCAATCAATAGATCTTTTATTCAATGAGCAACACAATTTAACATACCAATTATCAATGAAGCATTTGCACCTTTAACATATGAGCCCTCACCTACTCTGACTACTTAAAACACATAAAAAGCATGTATTCTTACGTGATCAGAGGTCCATGGTCTGGTTTCAGAAGGAGGACAGGAAGGGGGCCCAAACCCCTTGAGAGAAGGAAGGCCTAGCTGTGGAGCAAGTTGCAGAACTTCCTAAGGAGAAGTTCCAAAATGGGCATAATCACCGATCCTGTCGGTGCTCTGATAAGAGCTAGCGAAGCAGGTATCGTAAAAGGCAACTTTTCTGTCTAGGGACTGGCCTTTTATGCTGTTTCCCTTATGAGTTATCCAGAGCACGGGGCTAACAATTCCACGTCAAGAAAGTTCCTCCCCTTTGCTATTCAGGTTGGGGGGGTCCTTCCCTGTTTGTTACTGTTTGGGGTTTGGCATGACCAGATTAGGTCCTGCCTGTCCTCCTTCCGGAAGAAAGACATGACCTTAGGCCATAGATCCCCCACACCCCTTCTCTGAGGCGTCTCTCTGTCTGATCAAGTCATTTTCCCTTATTGCATTGCTTGTTCTGGGAACGGACAGTTCTTTCTAGTTCTGTTCTTACTGGGGTCTTTCCTTTTGTTGATGACAAGAATGTATACCTGTCAGCATATTTCTCTCTCCTCCTGCCAGCCTGTTTCTTATAATATGCATTTTTAATAATTCCTAAGCTAAAAATTACTATAAAGCATATAGCAAGCAAATAAAGCATATAGGAAACTCATAGCATCCTTTCAATAGTTACAAATGTGTACAATATTATTTTGGTTACATTTCAAGAAAGAATGGGTTACAATAGCATTCAAATGTCTGTTTGGCATATTTGTGTCAAAAGAACCACTTTTGCTTTGGTTACATTGTAGCAAGGAAATTGGCATATATATTTTTTGGCCAAAACCATATCACAACACCAGTAGCCCTAAATACCTCTGGGAGCCAATCAGGCTGTGGCAGGTGCAGCCCCTCCCCTCCCCAGGTGTACAGCAGAACCTGAGTAGGCAAGGGGAGGAAAATCCCAGAAGGGGGAAAGAGCCATTCCCTGGAACAACCTGTCAACAGCACAGGTCATAAGGAGCCTCCCAGCCAAGACCCAAGGCCAGGGGTTCAAGGCCAGGCCGTGACACTCCCTTCTTAAAGCAAAGCTTGCCAGAAACTGGAATTCCTGAGCAGTGACACTGATGGCATCAGTAAGCATGGAAATACACAGGACTCTAATTGGCTCTCTTAATTCTGAGCAAGTAAGGAACTAAACAGAGTCAGATTTCCTTCAAGGTTTGAACAAAACCTCATATTTCCATCAAAATTAATTGTCAGATTACAGAGAGAACTGACCACAGCTTCAAGGTTTTTTAACCAATTAGTGGAAACAGATATGCTAGCTATAAAAAACTAACTTAAAGCTTCTCACTTTGGAGATGTTTATGGCTGGTACCATTTGTCATTTAGACATATAGACTGATAAGGCCCTAGACACATAGACTGATAACGCCCTTGGTCTGGCCTCCAACTTTAGCCATTTTTTTCTGTTTCCTTGGATACGGTGAAAAGTTCACTGAGAAGTTTAAAAAAATTCATTGGAATGCAGCTGAGGAGGCCCCAGCCTGAACCAAGGTAATTACAGAAACTGATTTTAAAAATCAGTGCTGTAAAACACAAGTTTAATACATTGAAACAGAAAGTTAATATATTGAAACTCAAAATCAATACATTAGGAACACAGATGGCCCAAAAAATATATGCTTATAATAGGAAATACATGACACTAGGGCTGGGGACAGGGATAGACCCTGCTGGCTCAAAGGGGTGGTTGCTCCCACTCCCACCATCCCCAGGGGCGTCCTGCTGCTGCTGCTGCGCACTCTTGAGAGCCCTCTCTGCCTGCCAGACACTCTCCACCAGCGCAGCCTTCCAGTAGCCATACAGTGATGTCTGTTGTGTCATGCTGCCCTTGGCCCTGGGTTCCAACATAGTTGCCAGCACATATTCCTCCCGCTTCAGCAGCTCAGCAAACCACTTCATCAGCCCTGCCTTTAGCTGCCACACCAGGCCAACCGCCTCAGACCCCAACTTCTTGCCCTCAGGGCCACCATCCTGCCCCTGGAGAATCTCCTCCAGCCTCCTGAGGAGACTCTGGGCCAGAGGGGTCACCTGGCTGATGCTGCCCGTGGAGGAGCTGATGGTCTCCATCACAGCCAAGAACAGTCTCAGAACAAAGACCGTTTGGGAGAGGATGTCCCATTCCACCCCGTTGTACCCTGGAGGTGTCCCGCTGTCTGTTACCAGTTGCACCTGATGGAAGGTGGCTTTCTGCTCCACAAGCCGCTCGAGCATCAGGAACGTAGAATTCCACCTGGTGGAAACATCCTGCACCAGCTGGTGCACTGGGGAACCTTGCTCTGCCTGCTTGGCCCAGAGGAGCTCGCTGCCCTTCACACTCTGGTTAAAAAAACCGGCCAGCTTCCTCCCCCGCTCTATCAGGGAGCTAAGGGTGCCTGACCCAATCCCCTTCTCCCCCAAGCTGAGAGCATCCCTGACCACCAGGTGAAGGGTGTGCGCGGCACAAGGGATCCTGGTGAATCCACCATCACGGACTGCCCTCAGTATGTTTGCCCCGTTGTCCGTCACCATGCATCCCTTGGTGAAGGGCGCACCTGGCATGACCCACTCTGTTGACATGGCAGTCAGGGCTGCCTCAATGCTTACAGTAGTGTGGGGGACATCCATAACTTCTGCCTGAAGCAGGGCCCACCTATACCCTGCTTCGGGACCCCTCCTGCCACTCCTGAAAGCTGCCTCCAGGTCCTGCCACCAGTGCACTGTTACCACCAAGTATGCGTGCTGGGCGTTCCGGGTGGACCACAGGTCCATGGTGAAGTGGACTGTGGCCCCCCCCATCCCCTGCCAGCTGCTCCCTCACCCGCTCCTTTAGAGCCCGGTACAGGGCTGGCATCACCTGCTGACTCAGGGTGGTGCTGGATGGCAGCTGAAACTGGGGGGCCAGGAACGCAATCAGGTGCTTAAACCCAATGTCCCCCACCACGGAGAAGGGCTGCCCATCCACGGTGATCATTTCCCCCAATAGGCACGTGGCTTTCTTCTGGCCACGCTGTCCTCCGTGTCCTGCAGCTGCCAACTGACTTGGCAGCTGCCCCCACCCTAGCTCCTCCATGGTGCTCTGATGCTGCTGGCGAGGCTGCTGCTGCTGTTCTTCCCCCCTAGCAAGAATACTAGTGCTCCTGCTGCTAGAGGCAGCTTTTGGAGCAGGATGTTTGCGCGCTGATGGAGGTGCGCGACCTGCCTCTGGGGTCGGGAACTTGCTGGTGTCCACTGCCCCTGCCTGCCCACTTAGCAGCACAGCGCTGTGGCATTATTTGAGTTGCCTCGCCATGGAATTTGTGCCAAGGTTGGTGAGCACCTGCCCACGCTTCACCACCTTCTGGCACAAACTGCACAGCGCCTCCCTGGGATCGTCCGCCCGCACCAACTTAAAATGCTTCCAGTCCAAAGATTTTTTGTCCCCTCCTGCCTGCACCGGGTGACACACTCCTGGGAGCTGGGGCAGGACCTGGTGGCAACGCAGCTCGCAGAGGGACAGCCATCGCCACAGCGCCGGCAGATACCTCCTCCACAGAACTGCTGTCTGCCTCGCTCTCCCCAGTCTCAGGCATGTCCCCCCGTGAAGGGGAGTACTCGGCCCCTGAGCCAGATGGACTGCCCACCATGCTGCTGCTGCCACTCTGCGCAGCACTCTCCCTCTGCCCCCTATAGCTGCTGCTGCTGCAGCTAAATCAATGTAATCCTACTCTAAATAAATCCAAAAAGAACGGGAGGGAATCAGGGATGGAATATATGGGAAAGGATTGAGAGGAAGATTGAACACAGGGAGGGGTAAAAACTAAGGTAAATAAATGAAGCTAGGTAGGTAAATATGTGGGAATGGGTGAATAGGAGGAGGATGGCAATGGATTGTGACTTTGAGAGGAACTGGGAGAGAGGGAGACTTCTGTAAAACACTGCTGAAATGATCAGTGGCTAACTCAGAATGATTTGGAAGTGGGGAGGGCAATGACTTTTGTTTCTTTGCTGCGCCTGCCTTTCCACAAGCCCCATTGGCTCCGTGCAGGCTAGCCTGTGGCCAATTGCAGCCTGTCAAGCCAGTGGTGTGAGGAAAAGAGGAATTGGGATTGGTCAGACAGGCTGCTATTCAAGCCTCTCCAACCCTAGTGCCAGGAAGTCTGCTCCTGAGCTGTCCCCCCTCCTCCCTGGGCTTGTTTACCACGTTTTTCCCGCCCGAACTGTACTGAACTGTTCGGTCATTCGAATGTTCAGTTCGGTCGTTCGGTTCGGTCCACCGAACATGCCGAGTACGATCCGAACTCTGAACATCCAAACCACGTTCGCACATCCCTAGTCCCTACCCCACCCACCTTCTTTGGCATTTCAACACTTAACACCCTGGGCTCTGAGTGGGGAATACACAGTTGCCCATTTGGGTGTGACGTGGAACTGTTGTTGGTTGTGATCTCTCAGCTCTGAAAGGTGTTCCTCTGGTTTTCCTACTCCAATGTTGTATCAACCCTAAATGAAATCTTACATGTTTTCCTTCTTTTTCTTTTTTCTCTGGATGTTGTTGTTGCACATGAGTGCATTTGCTACAGCTGTGGGTGTTTACAAATGTATGGGAACCCGCTGCCCACTCTCCAGACTGGGTTGGGCCAGCAAGCAAACATTCCAATGGCCAGACTGCCTGGGAGGGCAGGGCGCTGAACAAATGTGTCACCAGCAACCCCCACACTGTACCGAGTGCCCCGACCTCTGTCATGACAGGCAGGCATGACAACCAGTGACAGCCGCCATGGTGAACCCGATCCGGGTCAGGTCACAGCAGGCTAAAACACATGTGATAGCCCGTTTTGGCCTGATCAGGCAGACTGTAGCCTGGACTGTGACCGCGGAGGTGTCCAGAATCACATTCCCATCTCGCCAGGAGCAATCCCGGGCCAACATTTATTTATGTATTTATTTATTTGTATTTCTACCCCACCCCTCGCATCGAGTGACTCGGGGCGGCTTACAAAATACTCAAAATATAACCAAAAAATATAAACACATTAACATTAAAATAGATATTAAAACAATACAGAAATTTACATTGTGTGCCAAAAAATAAATAAATCCTAGTGCAAAAAACAAAAACCAGCCGCCCAATCCTACAAGCCCTTCCCACCCTCCCCCTCTGCCCTGCCAAGTACCTGGCGGAAGAGGCAGGTTTTACAATTTCATCGGAAGGCAAGAAGATTTGAACTGAAGCGAACCTCCACTGGGAGAGAGTTCCGCAGTGATGGTGCAACCGCCAAGAATGCCCTCCTGTCAGTCCAAATTCATTGACAGCGTGGGACTTCCAGGAGAGCGCCCCATGATGACCACAGGGGCCGACCAGAGGTCCAGGGGGTGAGGTTGTCTCTTAAATAAGTAGGACTTAGACCGTGAAGGACTTTAAAGGTCAACACCAGCACCTTGAAGTGGGCCCGGAAGACAATAAACAGCCAGTACAGTGCTTGGAGCACTGGTGTTATGTGCTCCCTATGGCCTGTCCCCGTGAGGAGACGGGCTGCCACATTCTGCACTAGCTACAGCTTCCGAACCGTCACCATGGGCAGCCCCACACAGAGTGCATTGCAATAGTCTCGCCTCGAGCTGATGAACACATGGATGATAGTTGTGAGATCGGAGTCCGAGACATATGGATGGAGCCTCTTCACCAGATGTAGTTAGTGAAAGGTGCCCTTGGCCACAGCCAACATCTGGAGATCCAGACTTAGCTGGGAATCCAGGAGCACCCCCAGGCTCTGCACAGATGGAACCAAGGGAGGATTAACACCTCCAATAATGGGGAAAACCTCCTCACTCAAATCACCAGTGCAGCCAACTAACATCTCCTCTGCCTTATCGGGATTGCGCTTCTATCGACTTGATCTTAACCAATCCCCCACAGCATCCAAGTACCGAGACAGCAAGGAAACAGTGGGGCCTGAGTCAGATGAAAATGACAAATACAGCTGGGTGTCATCCGCATATCGATGACAGCGGACCCCCAGTTGCACACAACCTCCCCGAGCGGCTTCATATACACGTTAAACAGGAGAGGGGACAAGATGGAACCCTGCGAGACCCCAAACAAGAGACCACCAGGGGACGAAGTACAGTTCCCCAGTATCAACCGCTGAGATCTATCCGCGAGGTACGAATGGAACCATCATAAAACAGTCCCGTTCACCCCTGCCAGGTCCCGCGGATGCGTCACCCAACTCATGGTTAACAGTGTTGAAGGCCATCGATAGGTTTAATAAGACCAACAGGGTCATATGACCCTTGTCCAATTCCACATGGAGGACATCAGCCAAGGCCACAAGTGCTGTCTCTGTGCCGTAACCCGGGCGAAAACCAGACTGCATGGGATCAAGAAAACCGATGCCATCCAAATGCCCCTGGAACTGACAAGCCACTACCTGTTCAATAACCTTCCCTAAAAAGGGGCGGTTAGAGACAGGTCGGTAGCTAGCCAAGGCATCCACATCAAGTGATTTTTTTTTTTAGGAGGGGCCAGACCACAGCCTCTTTAAGGCAGCTTGTCATCCTCCCCTCCCAAAGGGAGGTGTTGATAACCACAGCCAGCACCGGCCCCACCATCTCCCTGGTAGCTTTTACTAATCAGGATGTGCAAGGATCTAATTCACAAGTCTTGGCTCGTACAGACCCCAGCACCTCAGCCACATCAGCAAGCATCACCAATTGAAACTCATCCCACAAAATGCGACCAGACAGGACATTCCCTGCCTCTGAAATGGCGGAGTCAAAGTCGTGCTCAATAAGAGCTATTTTGTCCGTAAAGTACTTCAAAAAAATGTCACAATGGGTCGTGGACAAATCCAGTTCCAGGCGGAGACAGGCTGGACCGACCAGACCTCTCACCACCCGGAAAAGCTCCATTGAACATGCCTGAGTGGACGGAATGAGTGCAGCAAAGAACCATTCCTTTGCTGTCCTCACTGCTAAAGTATAGGACTTTTACATAAGAACGTAAGAAGTGCCATACTGGGTCAGACCAATGGTCCATCTAGCCCAGCATCCTGTCTCTGACAGTGGCCAATCACGGTGGCTTGGGAGAAGTACCCAATAGGTCACGTTGGGGGATTCGTTCCCTGTTGTTTTCCCCCAACTCCTGTCATGTTCCCTGATCCTGTCTGGCTAATAGCTGATAATGGACCTATCTTCCAGAAATTTGTCCAAACCTCTTTTAAACTCAGCTATAGTACTGGCCCTTACCACAGCCTCTGGCAGTAGATTCCACAACTCAATTATACGCTAAGTGAAAAAATATTTTATTTGTTTTAAACTTGCCACCTATGAGTTTCATGGAGTGTCCCCTAGTTCTAGTACTAGCTAGTACTAGCTGAGAGGGTAAATAACTGCTCCTTGTTTATTAGTTCCACACCATTCATTATTTTATAGACCTCTATCATATCTCCTCTGTCGTCTCTTCTCCAAACTGAAGAGCCCCAACCGAACCTACCAAGCCTCTCCTCATACGGAAGCCCTTTCATGCCCTTGATCATTTGTGTTGCCCTTCTCTGTATCTTTTCTAGTTCAGCTATGTCTTTTTTGAGATGGGGCGACCAGAACTGCACACAATATTCGAGGTGCGGTCGCACCATTGATTTGTATAGAGGCATTATGACATCCTCAGTTTTATTCTCTATCCCCTTCCGAATAATTCCTAACATTCTGTTTGCTTTTTTGACTGCTGCTGCGCACTGCGCTGTGGATTTCATTGTATTGTCCACAACCACCCCCAGATCCTTTTCCTGAGTGGTAACTCCTAGCTTAGTACCCAGCATTGTGTACGCATAGTTTGGATTATTTTTCCCTACGTGCATCACTTTGCACTTGTCCACATTAAATCTCATTTGCCATTTAGATGCCCAGGCACCCAGTGTCGTAAGATCCTGTTGCAGTTCCTCACAGTCTGCTCGTGTTTTAACTACCTTGAATAACTTGGTGTCGTCTGCAAATTTGATCACCTCACTCTTAACACCCTTTTCCAAATCATTAATGAATACATTAAACAGCACCGGTCCCAATACAGATCCCTGAGGCACACCACTTTTTACATCTCTCCATTGTGAAAACTGACCATTTAGTCCTACCCTTTGCTTTCTATCTTTCAACCAGTTTCTGATCCATAGTAAGACACTACCTCCTATCCCATGACTTTTTAATTTTCTCAAGAGTCTCTCATGAGGAACCTTATCAAATGATTTCTGGAAATCCAGGTACACTATATCTACTGGGTCTCTCTTGTCCACATGCTTAAAATGCTCTATGCCGCAACCAATCGTCTTGGGCGTGAGTACGGCACCACCGGTGTTCTAACTGCCTCCCAGTCCCTTCACACTTTAGACATCCCAGGTCCTCCATGAACCATGGGGACCTGCGGAGCCGACGCGCTGGAAGCGGACAACTAGGAGCCACCCAATTGATGGCCTCAGTCAGCCAACTGTTCCACAAGGCTGCAAGGCAACATAACAACAAATGTGCCCATGACTCTTGGGCCAAAGTGGGCCACCATCACATTTGTTATTGTTAACACCCTGTGAAATGTTTTCTAGAATCAGAATTGTAGGGTTGGAAGGGACCTTCTAGGGACATGAATTTCCAATCAGCAGACCAGACTTTTGATTCCATTTTCAACTTTTGTCACATTTCTCTTACCCATCTCCTTCTACAGGGCCAAGTGGGTGTGATCGGAGTAGCAGGACCGGCTGGAGCCAGAGGGCGAATGGTATGTTAACTTTCATCCTTCCTTGATTCCTTGCTGGTTGCAATGTCTCACATTAGAGTGTTCAGCATTTTACCTACGTGTTGGCAATTGGCACATTCCTTTGTGTAAAGTAGCTCATGCTGAGTAGGTGTAACCCATTATTTTGTTGGTACAGGGTGAAACAGGTGTCCTGGGGTCCCCTGGACTGGATGGTTCTGAGGGGCAGAAGGTAAGAGAAGAAATGAGATCTGTTAAAAACAAATAAAAATATTGGGGTGAAGGAGTTTAATAGATTTGAGAATTGGTGTGTCGAAATGCCAGGGGGACCTGGAAATCTGCTTTCCTAGCTGAGAAGCTGACAGAGTTTCCCTAACTGTAAAGGGGGCTTTCCTGAGCATGCAGGGACAGCAAGCTTTACCAGTTACTAAGCCCTGACGTCTAACCCTGGGATAGCAGGAGGAATTACCGGCAAATGGGGTATGACAGCACATCCCTATATCATGTACAAACCCTCCCTTTCAGAACCCCCATCCTTCAGCATGGTCTGCTGATAGCAGAGCATTGGAAAAGAGACATGGTCTCCATGAAGGACCCACGGCAACCTAATCTCATTTCACAAGCTCCTGCCCCTTTGGGACCTGGGGATGTCAGGATGAAAGCCTATTGGGGTGTGGAGCACATGACTGTCTTTGTTACAAAGGTTATAGTGGTCTGGCTTTTATGTAATGAGATAAGAACTGCTCCCTTTTTTCCCTAGGGAAATCCAGGACCGAATGGTGTGAATGGACCAAGTGGCGTTGCTGGGATGGAGGTAATTGTATTCAGTATCCTGCATGCTTCCTTCCTTCCTCACAAAGTATCTCTGACACTGAAGCCAGAGCAGCCTCTTCTCAAGATCCCAGGTTATGATTGTCTAACTTGACACTCCTTAAAGGACCAGACCCTCATTTTCAGAAAGTGCTGAAAATCTGACACCCTTAAGATGCTTAATGTTTGTTTGCTCAAAGTCACAGGTCATTATTGAAAGTCTTTCCCCTGTACGTCCGTCACTTTTGACTTCCTAGTCAGCATCTCTTGTACACCTATGCTGGGTCTCCCTATATAGTATTTTTTAAAGAACCTTTAATGTCCTTGCAAGGTACTGGAATGACATATTTGGTGATAGTTTCTGTCTTACTACTGTATGTATCCACACAAGGGATACATATTTGAGTAGCAGCAGTACAAGCCTTTCATCACGATGATGATGATGATGATGATGATGATGATTAATAATTAATAATTAATAAATTAATATAGCACCAGCAGTGTGCCTGACACTGAACTATCATTAATTAGTCCCTTGGGGACTTACAGTCTAGGATGGGCAAGGGAGAGGTGAACATAAGGAGATACAGGGATGTATTCATGAAGTTGTAGGTGTATGTGCTTAGATTAGTTACAGGAAAGAAGGGGATCTCAAATGGGTGGGACAAATAAAAGGAGAATCTGTGAACAGTCTGTAGAGTGAGGAACTAAGGAAAGCCTGGCAGAAGAGGTAATTTTTAGGAGGGATTTGAAGATCAGGAGAGAGGGAGCAGAGTGTTCAGGGAGAGCCATCGTGGGTAACATTGGAGAAGGGGGTTAAGACAGTTTAGGGAGCAGGAGATTCTAGGGTGGGGAGGATGGCAGCAGAGAAGGAACAAAGTTCCTGAGTGGGAAGATAGTGGGAAATGAGGGGAGAAAGGTAGGGAGGAGCAAGGCCATGAAGAGCCTTGAAGGTGAAGACAGGGAGTTTGTGCTTGATGCAAAGGGGGAGAGGAAGCCAGAGCAGGGAGCAGAGGCAGGGTTGTGTGCTTCCTTTGGTAATTAAATGCTTTGCGTGCTCAGCCATAGCCCTTTCAAAAAATATAAGTTTCTAAGATTGCCTGAATGACCAGTGACATGTAGCAGGGTGTTGCACATCTCTTGATGTAACAGTGGTTGTGTGCAATTACTTGCTCCTTATTTTTGCCCTACTGACATTTTGCTGTACAAACATTTGTGGGCAGAACATCCATATCAAGCACATAGCGGTACACAAATTTGCATGTACAGACCTAATGACAAAATGCATGTTTGCAGCCTGAATCGAGTAGCTAGCATAGTGTCTGGTAACACCACATGTTGCTATCCCAACCTAGTATCTTTACCAGGATGTTATGGTGCATGCCAGAGAACACACACACAAAAATCACCTAAAGAAGGTGAGTGTAACAAATTCTACAGAGCCAGATTCATGTTCATTCACATCTGTTGTTGCAGGGTTTCCCAGGGGAGGATGGAAAGAAAGGAGATCTGGGAAAACAAGGTCCTGCTGTAAGTACCTTCTCCTGCTCTTGGGTCATGGTGGAGAAACATTTTCAAATTTGTTTGGTGTAACCTAACAAGCTCCCAGCAGCTTTACAGCCACTCTGCTCTAGTCTTTTAATCTAGCTTTCTAACATTTATTTTCCTTCTGACATTCTTGTTTCACCCTTACTTTAATTTGTTCAGCAGGGGAAGTGATGCTGCCAGACAGACCTAGTGATTATTTGAACTTCCCAAACCAATGGGACTCATTCACAACACCCTTCCACCTTGCAAAATTACCACTTGCTCCATGATCTGTGTTCGCCTTGCCCCATAGCAGTGCATTCACACAGCTACTGATTTTCTTGCATTTCAACAACCTGCTCCTTGCGTTGAGTGGCAAAAAGAAGGGCATATCAAGGCGTACAGGAAGTGGTAAGGATTTCACACGAAGTATCAAATGTGGGTTTGTGCCACTACTCGCTCCAAAGAGCTGTCAATGAGTCCTTAGAGAGTCTAGAAGAGCAGGCTAGAAAACTCTTGTCAAGAACCTTTCTCACAATTAGTCTGGGAATACCAAAAGAGACAGCCTTTCCCACAGTAATTCATTACGTTCACGTCTAGTTGAGTTTAAGATTGCGCTGCTGGTTTCTAGGGCCCTGAAATGTTTAGGCCCTGGCTATATTCGAGACCTACTTCTGGAGTCTCGCACTGATGGGTACGTGCGTTCAGGAACCACCCGCTGTTTGGGGGTTCCGTCATCATGCCTTAAGTCAGCAGGTGATCGGGCTTTTGCTGCGGCGGGCCCCTCGGCGTGCAACCTGCTCCCTCGGGATGCTCATCTCAGTGCCTCCCTCCTTATCTTCAAAAAGCACCAGAAAAACAAATTTATTTTCTAGGTGTTGCTGGTTCCCTTAATTGTACTATGTCCTCCCTTTTTCCTTCCCGTATCTTAAAGTATTTTATTACTGTTTTAAATTGTTTTGAATTGTTTTAAATTTTTTTATACTTTTATATTGTTTTATATTCTGTGAAGTGCTCAGACTACCATGCAAGGCGGGGGGGACGCTATATAAATATAATGATAATAATTAATAATTATTGTTATTATTTATTATTAAATCATGAGGTGTGTCTACAAAAACAAGGTGAGGAGGTGATATTAATGAAACATTTTGTAATCTCAAGATTTGCAGTTTGGGATTAGGTTTTGCGTCTGTTCTTCCTATCTCCCTTCATCTCTCCTCCAGTAGGCTTGTGACTCAAACGTGTAGCAATTTTTCAGTCTCTAAATCAGAACGTTAAACAATAATTGTTTTATCCTTGTTCTACTTAAAAATCAGATGCTCCTATTCAAAGTGGTTTCTGTCACAGGATACAAGAAATGGATGTAGTCCAAACATAAATTTGCAGGCTTCAGGATGTAAATCCAAAAGGTGCATTGTTGTCCTGTCTCCAGGCAAGAAGCTAGATTTCTAGTAATGCACTTCCATCTTGCTCTCAAGTGACAACAGTTACATGTAAGAGAACCAGGAAGAAATCTCTTTGGGTAAATTCTTTCCAATCAAGTTGTTGTTTTCTCAGGTTCTTGAGAACTGTAATCCTTTCAAAACATACAAGTCCAGTTGTTTTTTATGCACATAACTAAGTATTGCTGTAATTCTATAGTTTTCCATTGGCAGGGTTGTGTTTCATATATGCCAACTGTATTTTTTCCCAATCCTGCTTAAATAATTAAGATTTGAAAGTAAAGGGGGTGCTGATATTTACCTTTTCTTGGCTTTATTAGACCTAGGGCATGCCTAGGGATAGGTCCATAGATGACTATTAGTTAAGTTGATGTTCTTCACATTGGTTAATATCACAATGAGAATGCCCCAAGATTGGGGTACTTCTATTATTATTCCTATCTTTAAGAAGGGGGACCCAAATGACCCAAGCTGTTATCGGCCTATAAGCCTATTACCAGTTATAGCCAAAATTTATACTAGGCTATTGCTTGACCATCTTGAGGTTTGGGCATATGGGCAGAATCTGATTCCCCAGGAGCAGAGTGCTTTTCGGAAGGGTTCCTCCGTTATTGACAATTGCTTTATTTTAACTCACATAATTGCAAAATATGTGAAAATACGGGCAGGGACGTTATTTTTGGCTTTCATTGACTTCCAAAAAGCATTCGATTCTGTACCCAGAGTTAAACTTTGGAAAAAGCTTCAAGATTTAGGGATTAACTACCATCTTCTGTCCCTACTCATGCATGTACATGCAGGGAATCAGGCTAGGGTCAGACTGAATGCAGACGGCACCTTGTCAGACCCATTCCGAGTAAGGAGAGGGGTAAGACAGGGGTGCGTCCTGGCCCCTCTTCTTTTTAATTTATATCTGAGTGATCTTCCGGCCAGGTTGGCTTTGTCAGACTCGCATTCTCCTAGGATTAAGGACAGGAGTCTCCGCATACTAATGTATGCGGATGACATTGTCCTACTTTCTCAAACGCAGAAAGGTCTGCATAATCTCCTGAGAATGTTGATCAACTATAGTGCTGAGAATGAGCTAGGCATTAACCTGCAAAAATCACATATTATGGTTATGGGGAAAAGAAGGGGCCTTAAACGCAGATGGATAATTGGGGGAATGAAATTTCAGCAGGTATCTTCTTATGTATATCTAGGCATTACCCTCTCTGATAACGGATCTTGGGCAAGACATAGGAAGCTAATGGCCTTGAAGGCTAAAAGGGCTTGTAAGGGAATTCTGCGCCTGGCATCCACTTCACCTGGAATTAAGATCTCCCTGATCTTGGAAGTGTTTCAAGCCAAAGTTCAGTCTTTGCTGCTATTTGGCTCGGAAGTGACTATATCAATGAATATGCAGGCTCTGGAGACAGTTCAGAACGTCTTTCTGAGAAGCCTGCTAAGAGTACCAGAGGGAGTTCCAGCCCCAGTGGTAAGGGCTGAAACAGGCATTATTTCCATCGATTGCCTCAAGAAATTACGGGCCCTGGGGTACTGGCTTAGGTTGATAAACCAGGATGTCCCCTCTCTGTCAGCTCAGTGCCTGGAGGAAGAACTAGAGCATACAGGGGCGCTCTCATATCCATGGATTACCCAAATTATGGTTTATTTGACTAGGGCAGGTCTTTCAATTCCTTGTTTGCAAGGAAAAAACCTGTCTTTACAAAAGAACTTGGTCAAATTAAGGCTTACTGATATATTTAAACAGGACGATCTGGCAGCTTTGGCATCCTGGAAGGCGGCCCCACAATTAGGCACCTTTAAGCAATTCCACAGGTTAGAACCATATTTGGACAAGTTAAACGATATTACAATGCGCAGGGCTTTTACCTCTGTACGATTTGGTCTTCTCCCCACTGCTGTTGTGGAGGGCCGATTTAAGAACGTACCGTATTCACAAAGACTTTGTCCTTGTAGTGGCAAAGTAGTGGAGGATGTGGAGCATTTTGTTCTTTTCTGCCCTTTATATGAGTCTCTTAGGCAGGTCTGGATCTCACCTTTGTGGGACCGGAGCTGCTCATTACATAAAGGGAATGTAGCAGCTCTATTAGCATCCCATGATGAGGAAGTTATTAAGGCAGTTGCCTTATTTGTTGTACTGGCTATAAGAATCTGTACTGCATCATGCTAAAACTGTGGATTTCTCTCTTTTTTTCAAATTTTTCTCGTTTTTTGGTTTTTGAGGTTTTATCTTTATGGTTTTTTAATTGTGAGGTATACTTTTTTAATATATGTTGTATGACATGCTTGTCTATGTTTATTTATGTATTTATTTATTTAAATGTTCCAGTCTATTGTCTTGTATTATAAGTGGATGCTTGTTATGTTTTTATCTTTTGTTTGTATGTTTTTTATTTTTGACCATGGCGGAAGCTAGTGTCTAATAAAAATATTGAGTTAAGTTGATCCTATTAGTTAATAATTAGTTACTAATTATCTACTAATTAGTTGCTAATTACTGATCCTATTAGTTAATAATTAGTTACTAATAGATGACTATTAGTTAAGTAGATGACTATTAGTTAACCCATCCCAGGGTGGGTTGCTCCAGTGTTGTGCACTTCTCTGAAGTGACTGAAGCTACCGCCGTCAGAGACAGGATGCTGGGCTAGGTGGACCATTAGTCTGGCCCGGATTGGCTGTTTTTATGATCTAATTAATGAAGCATATAGCCCAGTTGGCCCAGCACAGTCCTGTATTCATCGAAATGCTTCTGCAATAGGTCAAAATTCCAGGGGTGAAAATAACCACCCATAGTTACTCTCTCCCCTTTTTAATTTCTGCACTACGTGGCAGTCAGCTCTCTGAGAGATTTTACGACTGCAGTGCTGACACTTTTCTGAGCAATGCAGATGTATTAATGATGCTGCACAGCTGCACAATTTAACCGAAGGCATAAATCTTGTCCAGCTCCTAGTTTTCACGTTGTCTAGAATGGCAGACCGCCTTTCTAGGGATGAGTGTTTTATTGCTCAATAAATTAAATTCCATTAGCAATGGGAAGGCAGGACATGGAAGGATCCGTTTTAGTGTTCATAAGCTTGTAAGGCTTTTGTGAAACTGTCTACTGTTGTTTTCTACAAACAAACAAGCAAAGAAAGCTGGAGTTGGCCACCGATAGGAAATAAGGTAAAATGTGCTGTGTTCAGAAACACACAGAGCAGAAAGAGACCAGGGCTGGAGCTACAAAACTGTCTTCCTGAAAGGGATCAAAAGCTGGCCATCTTCAGACCTCTGTGAAATTTGGATAGGGGTCTTCCAGTATGGGCCTGTAATGAGTAGTCTCTAACCACTGGTTTATGCTATCTCTGAGCCATCCTTTTGACCACAGTCTCCCTCTTTCTTTAGGAGAATTGGTCCAGTCTTTCTGTTAGCAACTATCACCTTAGCTCTTCTATCAACACCAGGACAGCTCCCCACAACAAGCCTGTACTACCACAAATGCTTCTTCAGCAGCTTACTGCAGTCTTTCAGAGTTTCTTGCTACTCTTAGCAGAGCTAAGAGCTAAGTCACTCTTAGCAGAGCTAAGAGCTAAGTCACTCTTAGCAGAGCTAAGAGTGGCAAGAAACTCTGATGTACTCTTCACAGAGCTAAGAGTGACAGACCAGTCTTAAAGGGGCCACACCCTGTTCTGTCACAGGTTTTTCATTTCTCTTTGCAAATGATATCGCTTTTAAAAAATTGTTTAGATGAAATCTTTGATTTGATCAATTTCTGTAGATTATTATTATTATTATTATTATTATTATTATTATTATTAGCAAACATTTATTATAGCGCCAGCAATGTACCTGGCGCTTTACAAAGTATTTGAATAGACACGGTCCCTGCCCTAGGGCTTACAATCTGAGAGACTGGGTGGGGAGGGAGACAAAGGAAGGGGAACAGAGGGAGAGACAAGGAGTATAACATTCACGAAGATGCGAGGTCCCAGGTGCATGCACTTGGCTTGGTTACATCAAGAATGATGGTTGGTTGGTCCATGTGGTGAGGATACAAGTACACAGAGCTCACGTAACAGATTGCACTGAATGGTACTAGATGAGAGTATGCAAGCTTTCAGGCCACATGGGTCCCCTTCCTTGGGCATATGAAAAGTCAGAATTATAGATTTAACAAATGTAAGATGTGTGTGTGTGTGTGCGCGTGTGTACAAATGTGTGTTAAAGCAACCTCTTGGAAAGGTGCTGTTAGGAGCATACAGTTAGAGGAGACCAAGAACCAAGAGTAAGATCTCTGCATAACGGCAAGGACTAGGTTGTTGGAAAAATTGTTTTCAGGAACAGAGGTAGCTATCATTTCCAAACAGTTAAATACAAAATGGGGAGCACAGCAGCTAGCGTAAATTACAGGTTGACCATTCTGAATTTCTATAGCAGCTGTCAAAGTGCAAATCTCTATTTGTTCCATTGTTTTTAGTATAGGAACTAAATTCAGATCAGTCCTGTTTATGAAGGAGAAAGTAGAGAAGTTATTTGTTTGAGAAGTTGCTCGTTGGTGATTTCTAAATACCTACATGGAAAGTTTTGTGAGAATAGCAGGCTCTTTAATGGAACTGGCAAGAGTAGAATGAACTGTAATGGCTGGAAGCTGATGCTACACAAGTCCAGACTGAAAATCTGCTTAGCACTGATGTTGATGTTCTTGGGGCTGTCAGAGCCACTTCTTGCGAACTGGATCCGTGCCCATCCTGGCCGGTTAAGGCCAGCCGGGAGACGTTAGGGCCATTGCTGGTGCAGGTGGACAGTGCCACCCTTTGGGAGGGCAGAGTGCCGAGCTGCATCAAGGAGGCGGTGGTGTGACCTCTAACTCAAGAAACCATCACTTGACATTGACACCCTCGCCAGTTATCAGCCTGTCTCTAATCTTCCCTTTTTAGGTGTCATCAGTATGCTGATGACACCCAACTCTACCTCTCATTTTAATCTGACCCAGACCCTGCAGTCTCAGTGCTTATCTGATGCTTGGCTGCTGTGGGGGGCTGGATGAGGACAAGCTGAATCCCAACAAGACAGAGATGATGCTAGTGGGTAAGGCGAAGGGTGTGATGTCCCCTGTTATTGATGGGGTTTGTCCCCCATTGGCTCCCTAGGTTTGCAGTCTGGGAGTGCTCCTCGATACCTGGCTCTGCCTGGATGTCCAGTTGAATGCTGTGATGAGGAGCACGTTCCACCAGTTACATCTGGTGTGGCGGTTTCGGCTATATATCTCAGATTCCGACCTGACTAGTCATCCATGCTTTCATTGCCTCGAGATTGGACTATTGTAATGCGCTCTATGTGGGGCTTCTCATGGTGACAGTCTGGAAGTTGCAGCTGCTGCAGAATGTGGCGGCCCGCCTCCTTACGGGGGTCATGTCACCGCAAGCACATTACACCAGTGCTCTGTTCTCTGCATTGACTGCCTATAGTTTTCCGGGCCCGATTCAAGGTGTTGGTTTTGACCTATAAAGCTGTAACCAGCCTGAGCCCCACCTACCTGCAGGACCGCCTCACTGCCCAGGCCCTGGAGCGGCCCCTGCGGTTGGATGCAGGTCCACCGGGTGTCCCGGAGTGCGACTCTGGAGAGGGCGTTCTCTGTGGTCGCACATAGGCTGTGGAAATCCCTTCCGGCAGAGGCCCGGTTGGCTCCGGATCTCCCTTCCTTTCAACAAAGATGCAAGACCTGGCTGTTCTGCCAGGCATTTGGTGAGGGAGGTGGGTGCTGGGTGGGGGTGGGTTAGGGTGGTAGGGGTTTTATTATTGCCCCCAGTTTTAGTTTTAGTTTAATCTTAATTTACGGTGTATTGTTTTAATCTATTTATGTATTGTTGTATTTTTGTAATTCTATTTTTATTGGTTGTTAGCCACCTCAAGCTGTTGTGAGCAGAAGAGGCGGGATATAAATATTTTAATAAATAATAAATAAAATAAGGTGCAAAGTTTTGACTGATGCTGATCAAACACTGGAGCAACCCACCCTGTGATGCAGTGCATTCTCTAGAACTAGAAGTTTCTGAATCAGAGTAGGAGATTTCTTTTAGAAAGATAGACAGTATTTCAGTCAGAAAGTCCTGACTTGAGGGAGGCATTTCTGGGTGAAATGCAGTGCCCTGTGTTTTATCACATGGTGCCTTCCAGTCTCCAGATTCACTCATCTATGATTTCTACTCTTGGGGATGCCTTAATCCCGCTCTCAGGTGGGAAGGCTGTCCTGGTCAGGTAGTGGACAAGGCCAACCCACCTATTCAACAAGGTGCACACTGTCTAGGGTGAACCCCACAAACCCTTTGGTGCCACACCTAGAAGACTGAGTTGGGCTTCCAAGGGCTTTTGCTGAGATCCATGGAACGCAACAGCCCCTACTCTCTGGGCTTGCAGTTTAGGCAGAGCACAGCAATGGGGAACAGGAGGAGCCGCTCCCCCTATTGCCTAGAAGGTGAGGGTTGAGGGGAGCATCCAGTTGTTTTGCCTATGACTTCAAAATGCTTCAGGCCAACTCTGGCAGTGTGGTAATAATCCAAAGTGCAGGGGACAGACCCCTTTGACATCCCAAATCTCCACCCTCTGTTATTAAAGGGCCAAACTTAAGAAGTGGACCAAAATGATTAGGGATCTATCCTCTGGGGGTGGTCTACTGGGCATGCACGGGCATCAGGTCGTGGGTGGCTGAGCTCCCAGCAGGCCCAATGCTTAAATCAATATAATTGAGTACAAAAGCCTAAACAAAGACCCTGGAAGGCCACTTTAGCTGCAGAAGGGATGAGCCAAGACAGAAAAAAAGAAGCAGACTCAACGATTGATAAATGCTACCTCTCCCAACGAAATATGAGGAAGACCAAAGCCGAAATTCTCAAAATGGCAGGTGCAACGCAGAAAGACCTACTGGGAGATCCTGACTCACTCGCACAGGTATTAGACTTATTTAAGTCAATAAAAGAGGACCTGGCTATAAATAATGCTGGCATCTCCTCAATATCAGCTAGTTTGGGGGAGGTGAAAGCCCAAATGGAGGGAGTCAATAAAAGAATTGAAGCGGTGGAGCAAAGGATCAGTGACCAGAAAGACCAGGATAATGGTATAGAGCAGAGAACTACTAGCACTGAAGCGGAAATAAATGATTTAAAAGAAAAACTAGAAGATTTGGAGAACCACTCCAGAAGAAACAATTTAAGAATAATGGGGTTACCTGAGGGGCTTGAAAAGAATGGCACGCAAGACCTGTTGCTGACAGTTTTCAAAGTAATATTCCCCGATAAGGGAGAACTACACCAGGGGGAGATTGAATGTGCATACGGGTCTTTGCGACCAAAACCTAAAGAGCAGCTCCTCCCAAGGACGGAAGAAGCAATACTGAGGGCGGCTAGAAATACAAAAGACCTGACATATGAGGGCACTAGGATCTCAATTTTCCCAGATCTAGCATATGAGACAGTGCAGAAAATGAAAGCTTGGAGAGCTCAAATGGCAGCTTTTAACAAAATGGGGCTCAAGGCACAGATATTCCTCCCAGCAAAGTTCTCATTCATATATCAAGGGAAAAGGATATACTTTAACCAAAAGAACGATCTAAAAAAATTTGTGGAAAAAAATATGAAAGATTTGATACAGGATAATTTTGTATTAAAAAAGATAAAGGGGACAGTAAGTGGCTGTGATGGAAGATTATATAAATGGTATGAACTGATAATGGGTTGATGAAGTGTAGTGCAAAGGGCCTGGCGGTGGTGGAGAGCCCTAATATACAGCGCTCCAGAAAGGGGACCCTCCTGTTGGGGACGTTGTGTTTGTTTGGGGAGGGGGGATTTTAGATAAGTACAGGGGTTACGTTTTTTTGTTGTTGTTGTTGTTATAAAGTTATAAATATATTGCATGTGTTATAAGTGGAGTTATGGGGGGGAGAGAAGAAGTTTAGAAGGGGAAGAAAAATTAAAGGAAGAAAAGGTGACAGAACATGGATCAATATTAACAACGTACAAAGGACCCATATAAGAGTGAACAAGGGTGCATCTGGAAAATATAAAACAAAAATCTGTTGTAAATATAGTGGGGTCAGTAAACTAAAGCGGGACAGGAACAAAAAGATAAAAGATATGGAGAATTGGAAAGGTCGAATTATCCAGCAATGGAGAGAGATGAAAATAAGAGAAAAAGGATGGCAAACATGAAAATGTTATCATTCAATGTCTGTGGACTGAATAACCCAGTCAAGAGAAAGAGGGCATGGCAGTATATAAATAGGAGCCATCCACACAAATTTGCTATTCAAGAGTCTCATTCGATGATAAAAGACAATGTAAGATTTGCTAATAAAAACTATAATATATATCATGCTAATGGAGAAAAAAAGCAGGCAGGAGTCTTGATAGGGGTGTTTAAAACGCTGAAAATGCAAACTCTGGAAATAGAGAGAGACAAACAGGGTAGGATGTTAATGATTAAGGGGAAGATTGAACATGTAATATACACTATTATTACACAATATATGCCCCCAACAGTAATACTAGGGCTGTTTTTTGCAGAGGTTATCCAAAATGCAATGTAAAATGGAAGGCTTGGCAATATTAATGGGAGACCTAAACACTCCTCTGTCCCACCTAGACCTGTTTACAAAAACAAAATTAAATAAACAGCAAGATAAAATTGTGCAGTTAATAGAGGCTTATCAATGGAAAGATATATGGTGGGTATATCACCCCAAAGAACAAGAATTCATATTTTATTCTAACCCACACAAAATATCCACCAAAATAGACCATATCTTAATAAATAAGGCTATGGCACTAATAAGCGAGAGAGCATATATTGAAATTATCCCTTTTTCAGATCATAATGCGGTGGTACTGGAAATAAAATCTGAATCTATAAAAACAGCTGAACAACAAAACTGGAGGTTAAAATTTTTTATTTGAGTAGCAAATGGATACAAGAACAAATCCAAGATGGCATAGTGAATTATATATAGCAAAATGAACAGCCATATATATCCCCAACTATATTGTGGGAGGCAGCTAAAGATGTCTTGAGGGGACAATTTATTTCATTGGGGGCACACCTACAAAAAGAAAAAAAAAGCACAGATTAGTGAAAAATACCTCCAAATAAAACAATTGGCTAAGAAACTGAGAATAAATGTGGAATAAATTGCTATTTTGAAAAATCAGATAAATTTAATGGAAATGGAAAAAACTATAAGTAAAATTAGATACACCAAAGCATACTACTACGAAAAGGCTAACAAAGCAGCCAGAGTGTTGGCATGGTTAATAAAAAAAAGAGACAAAAGATTAATATACTATTCATTAGGGAAAGCCCAACTTCACCATTATTAAAAGAGGTAGAAATGGAACGCTGCTTCATTGATTACTACACTTGTCTGATAAGACAAGTGAGCCAACGCAGGAAAATATAAATAGCTTCTTAACTAAAATCACGCTACCCCAAATTACTAGAGAGCAAAAAGAATTTTTAAACAAAACAATTGAATAGAAGGAAGTGGAAGAAGTAATTAAAGCTCTCCCTAATAACAAGGCAGCCGGCCCGGATGGCTATCCAGCTGAATTCTATAAAACTTTTGTGGGACATGTTAGCCCACTACTCACCAATATGTATAACACAATTATAGAACAGCAGGAAATGCCAAAAACATTTGATGAAGCAAATATTGTCCTATGCCCCAAAGCTGGGAAAAATACAGAACTATGTAATGGATATCGCCCCATTTCATTAATTAATACAGACGCAAAACACTTCACCAAAATACTAGCAAATAGGCTAATGGCAATCATTCCTAATATCATAAGTCCAGATCAAACTGGATTTGTCCCCGGAAGGTTAGAAATAGATAACATAAGAAAAATCATAAACATCATAGCCTATATTAAGGAAAAGGAGTCTCTGGGCGCAATAATATCGCCTGATGCAGAGAAGACTTTCGACATGGTGGAACACAAATTTTTATTTGAAATGATGAAAAGGATAGGCATAGAAGGTCATTTCCTTCAGTGGGTTAAATTAGTATATAAATCTCCTAGGGCAAAAATAATATTGGAAGGGAAAACTACAGCAGATATTAGGTTAACCAGAGGAGCCCGGCAGGGATGCCCAATGTCCCCATTGTTATTTAATATTGCTACTGAACCCTTAGCTATAGCCATCAGAGCACATCAACAAATACAAGGAATTAAACTTGGGGAAAAAGAGTACAAATTATCAATGTATGCAGATGATATGATAAGCCTGTCAGATCTCCCCCACTCGATCCCTAACTTAATAGATATAATTAATCAATTTGGGAGGGTATCTGGATATAAGATAAATATCAAAAAATCTCAAATGCTACGATTCAATGAAGAACAATTAACCAGGGAAGAATTATTTACAGTTACCCCTTTTTAAGTTGAAAACAATAAAATTAAATATTTAGGGATCAATTTCACCAAGAAAGTGAAAGAATTATATAAAACTTTATACCTTTATTGGAAGAAATAAAAAGAAAAGGGGAGGAATGGATAAAGTTACAAATATCATGGCTTGGTAGAACAAACTTAATAAAGATGTTAGTATTACCTGAACTGCTTTACACATCTTTTGCCCTACCAATCAGAGTCCCTAAAGAATACTTTGGTACAATTAATAAAGTTATTTCTAGAATTATTTGGCACAGAAAAAAACCTCGATTGAGAAGAGCTATTATGTATACAGGGAAAGAGAATGGGGGCCAAAATATGCCGGATATAAAATTGTATCACTGGGCATCAGTCCCCAGGGGAATAAAAGTCTGGTACCATGAGAAGGATAATCCAGATTGGATAGAACTGGAAAAGGAGGTGTGTAAAGTAAAAGGTTTTGTGAATGTATTAACAGATGGACAAAATATTAAAAAGGGGCAGTCAGGGTTGGAACATTCATTTGTGGGAATCACGCTACAAATATGGGAAGCCACCCTTTAAAAAGCTGAAGTACTGAAAGACATCTCCCCATATATACCCATCTTTGGGTAATGGAGTCAACAAGTGGGAATATCGGAAAACATTTTTAAAACTCTGGGAAAGGAAAGGGCTAAAATATGCCACACACGTGTTTGTGGGGGATGAAATACTGACGTTGGAAACAATTCAACAGAAATTGGAAACTGTCCCAGACTTTTGGACTTATGCAAAGCTACGTAACAAATTTAACAACAAGCTAACTAAACCCCAATACTCAAGGAAGACAACTGCAATTGAAAGTGTATTATATGGAGACTCCGGTCAATGACACATTATATCAAGAATATATAAAGCTCTTCAAAATATTGTCAACTTACCTGATGCAGGATATGTTACAGCATGGGAGGATGACCTACAAGACAAAATTGAGGAGAAAGAAATGAAAGTAATGTGGCAAAAAATGCAAAGACTATCTAAATCTTTATCAGTATTAGAGCCACAAATAAAAACAATATATCGTATGTACCTCACCCCACAGAAACTACACAGTATAAATGAGGACTATCCACCAGAATACTGGCAGGGATGTGAAGAAGAAGGTACATGGCTTTATTGTTGGTGGGCTTGCCTGCATGTACGGGCTTTTCGGAGGGAGATATGGCCACAGATTAATCAGATTGCACAAGTTGAAATACCAATTCAACCAAAGTTTGCATTGTTAGGCATCTTCCCAGACCTAGATATAATAAAGGAAAGAAAACAAGCCTGCCAACAACTTAGAATGGCGGCATTACACACGATTGTATGCAATTGGAAATAAAAAAAGCCATCGTACAAAAAATGGATGCAGAGAGTGTGGTTCATGCTTTCCATGGAGAGGATCCAGGCAGAGATACACATGGACCTGGAGGGATTTTATGCTGTGTGGAATAATGTTTGGGACTTGATCCAAAAAGATTTAGATCAAACTGAACCTAAAATGTCACTTTGTTTAACTGAAATTTGAATAAGATGTTTAGCATCCTGAAATAAATATGCATCTGGACTGCTGCTGTAACTTAGGTCCAAATGCAGAGATGTTTGGTTTAGGGATGCTTATGAAAAAATAATTTAAAAATTTTTTTTTTAAATCGATCCTCTGCTCCCCAAACTGATGGAAGAAAATGTCCTTTCTGTTTTATACCTCTCTAATTAAAGGAATTTACTTTCCTCTCTTTCTTCCTCTGTGGGTGGGGAACCTTCATACCATGGAGGGCTGTGCAGTTCCACAAGTCAGATCGTCCTGAGGGATAGCATGGCCTCCTAAATAGGGGGCATGGCTGGCAGTCAAGAAATGCTCAGTTACCCAGCAACTAGTGGGCAGCTGGTGGCCTGTAGAACCCAGCCAGGGTGCCTCAGTGAACCAGAACTGGGGGCCCAAGCGCTGAAAATGGACTGCAGGTCAGAGGTTTGCACCCCTGCTATCCAAAGTCACCACATTGTGTCAAATTGACAGTGTTAAAAATGAATTTCATGCACAAAGCAGTTCTACCTCCCTCTTCTGTGCTTTTCAGGGTGCAGAAGGCTCCATGGGAGGAAAGGGGCTCCGGGGACCCAAGGGCTTTGGTGGACCTGAAGGACTCAAAGCGGGCAGAGGCAAGAAAGGAGAGGTCGGTCCACAGGTAACTGTATAGAACCACCTTCCCCAACAGTTGTGAAGCTGGGGTGCCTACAGTGCTCTGCTTGAGGTTTCATACATATGGAGGAGCCCTCTTCATCTCTGCTCCATTGTGGGGAGATGCACGGGGCAGGTGCACACTGCTAGCCTCTTTAGGGCAGGGTGAAGTGGCTAAATGTATCTCTCTAGTCCAAATTATCCATGCCAGGCTTTCAGAGTAGCCTCACTCTGGTCTAAACACACTGAGATCAGTGCCCACATCCCTTCCATGCAGAGCTTTGTGTACGTTATTTATCATTTATTTAGCCCCAGCGATGTGCCTGGTACTGAACAGTCATGATTACAGATGGGCTGCCATCTAGAGAGGATTTCAATCCAGAATGGACTAAAGGAGAGGAACGTAGGGAGGGACAGGGAAACATCTGAGAAGCTGTAAGTATTCATGCTTAGCTTATACCGCATTCACATCTGACGCCTGGTGTTACTAAAATGATGCACAGGCAAAGACGTGGCAGCGGGGAGGAGCCCGATGCCAGCAGTAGAGCTGGTGCGAATGGGGATCTGCCCTGTAACGCACGAGCAAAGCCACGGCAGAATCCTGTTCGACACGGCAGAACTCTGTTCGCACCGGCACTACTGCTGACATCTGACTCTTCCGCACTGCCGCGTCTTTGCCTGCCTGTCATTTTAGTAACACCTGGCGTCAGGTGTGCATGCTGTATTAGTTACTAGGGGTGGGAAACCGGTAGAATCCGGTATCCGATAATGCCGGTATCGGGCGTACCGGCATTATCGGATTCGGCCCGGTAATCCGGGGTACCGGATTTTTTTGCATTGCAGCCATTT
>QEPC01002636.1:833356-860156 GCA_003113815.1 Sphenodon punctatus | reverse complement strand
CCCCCCCGGGTGCCCCTGCACCCCCTGTTCCCCTCCCCTTGCTTCCCCTTACCCGTTTCCGGGGTGCCTCCGCCTCCCCCGGTCCAGCTGTTGTCCCTGGGGCGTCATGTCCCGGCTGCTGTGGTTGTTGTCCCTGCACCTCCTCCATCCTGAGCATGACCCCCTGCTCCCCCTCCTCCGCCTGCGCTCCCTCCACCACTGCCCCTGCCTCCTCCTCCGTCGCTTTCTCTCCCACCGCTCTCTTCTGCCTCCCTCCTCGCTCCATCCCGCCACGCTTGCCTGCTGCGAATTTCCCTTTAAATCTCCCTCCGGTGGTTGTGTTGTTGCTGGTTGCCTGGCAGCAACACTGCGTGCATTGTCCACGGCTGGGGATCGTTTCCTTTGGTTCCATCGGGTGATTGGCATCCAGACGTTACTTTTTGTTGGTTCCCCGTGGGGATCTCTTTGACCACGGTTCCCGGGATATTCCCCTGGCTAGCCCGGGAAGCGTGGTTGAAATTGACCCCATGTGGGTATTGAGCGTGGTGAACATCTTGCGGGCGCTGAACAGACGTTCTGGACTCTTTGGCCCCGCCACGGAATTGAGCGTGGTTCACTGTGGTTGAGCGTGATCTCGTAACATCTGAAAATACCCTAAGCAAGTCATGGGTGAGCTGGGAACTTACTGAGATCTCCCAAATCCCAATCATGATTTTTTAACTATGAGACTTTAACTTCCTTAACCTGATTTTTGGATTAACAACCTGCAGTTGATCTCTATTTTTTTCTAATGAAACAGGGTTCACGTGGGCCCCTCGGGGAAAATGGAGGAGTAGGACTAACTGGCGATGATGTGAGTAGATTTTGTTGTCTGCATTTTAAATAAAATAAATACACATCACCACTAATTTCTATAGCTTTTTCATTATTCAGAGCACGTTACAATCCTTATCTAGTTCACCTTCACGACAGCACTGTGAGGTAGGTCATTATTATTCCTATTTTAGAGATGGGAAACTTAGGCTGAGAGCTAGTCCTTTGCTGAAGGCCATCCAGTGAGTTCATGGCTAAGATGCAGTTTGAACCAGGTTCTCCTAGGTGCAAGTTCAACATTATATCCACAGAGCTGCACCAGGTATTGCCCTGCTCTTTATAGGTAACTTCATGCAAGACACTTAATTCTCCGTTCCTCTGTTTCCCTTCTGTAAATGGGTGTTGTGAGTCCTGTACCCCCAAACGTATATTGTCAGACCCTTTGGCCATGTGCCAAAGGGTCTGACAAGACAGCTCTCTAAATCCTTGTTAACTACCTAGCCTTACCCACAACTCACACCTACAGGAAGTCACCCAATCATGGTTCAATACTGGGTGTTATATTTGTGATGGGTTTAAGCCAGAAAGGTTAACCATCTTAATAGATAAAACTTGAATCTGAATACTGTGTCTATTCTTAGCCTGAAAAAAAGAACTTGAACACACTAAGTTTGGCTTATCTCCTTGGTGCTGGAACTGAGGGGAGGGATGGGAAAGATTGCTCTCCAGAACTGCACAGTGGAATTGATAGCACATCACCTAACTCTGGGAGGTTTTAGACAAGCGCCTCCCCACCTATCACCCATCCATCATGCATGTTGCAAGGCTGCATAGGGCGTCAGTACGGCCCTGCAACATGCATGATGGGTGGGGAGGCACTTGTCTAAAAACACCCTCTCAGGCAGGTTAGCAGGACAAATTTGATCGTGATAGGCTCAGGCATTATGATAATTAAGTGCTATCTAAATGCCTTGATTAACAGAGCATGTTAGTATTTTTGTTAGGCAAATACAGTATAATTCCTCTTATCCAAATGGCCTGATAGAGACATCCCAAACTTTCAGATAAACAGAAGAACATTGCTTATTAACTAAGACATGACTGTGTAGGGACACCCTGAGGAATTGGATAACCAGGTTTTTCAGGTAAAAGAAATTTGGATAACTGAACTTATACTATATCATTTGATGTAATAAATTGTTCTTCTTCGAGGATTTCCGTGATCCTCACTAATGGGATCCACTTCCTGCTTCGCAGGCACCGGAGACCTAATTGTCAGCAGTTTCCAGGCAGATTACTTTGAATGAACTAGAACATGGTTGTCCTCCCCCTCCTGCCCCGTGAAAAGCATGGGCTTACAGTCTCGCGATAACGGGGCTGCATAAAAGGAGGGAGGAGTCCTCGCCGTCTCAGTTCCTTCCAACCGCGTCACACTTGGAAGACCTTCCAGTACTTTTCAGTACTTGTTAGCGTCAAATAAATAAATAAAATACGTATATTACTACCGAATCTCTGAAGAGAAGACGAGTCAGTGCCGTGTCTAGTCCACGGGGTTCGCCCCCGGACCCTACCTTCCCTCCTGAAAGGCGTACTGAAGCATGCCCAGACTACTGGGCTTTAAGCGCTGCCGCTCCTGCCCTGCGACGCTCTCAGTAAGCGATCAGCACAACCTGTGCTTGGGCTGTTTGGGGGAAGCGCATAACACCAACTCCTGCTGGTTCTGTGCCGTTCTCTCATCCAGAGCAAGACAGGCGAGAGCTCTGTGCCTCCAGGACCTATTAACTAGACGGGCACTACAGAGTGGAGAAGAGGGGCCTCTTAGGCTCCCCACCAGGCACTCAACAACTTCACATGTGGACTCTGGCGTTGCGAAGACTCCGCCCGCACCGCCGGACCCACAGGTTGTGCCCGGTACCACCAGCACTGCACCTCAAAATGTCCTTCCCTCCATTCCGTCTGGAACCAGGGAGACTTCCTGCTCCCGCACTTCATCACAGAAGGACAGTCACCATAAGCAGGGGGACGAGCGTAAGAAAATGCACAAAAAGAAAACCAGTGTGATTGCCACTCCCCGTGCACGCTCGCAGTAGAGACAGTACCCCCCAGTACCGAGGACTCTCAGCCCTGGCACCTATGATACCGACATCCATGGAGCCGGCACTGCCGGCACCCAGACTTATAGAACAAGAGCAGATTCCACCATCACAGGCCAATCACAGACGACTCTCCCTCTCGCCTCTACATACTCTTGCCCAGCGGCAGCATCACTCACGCTCCAGGTCTAGGTCACAGCACAGCTCTTGCCACTCAGCTAGACATAGCAGATCAGTGCACAGATCCCCGAGATACCTTGCGTCGGCCCAGCGATCCTCGTCACGTTCTAGGCATAGTGCCTTAGTGTGCGAATCACCATCACAGGCTTCACCCTGGAGGTACCATGGACAGCGCTGGGAACGCTCACCCTGTTCAAGCTGCTCCCCACACTATACCTCCCAGTACCATTCACATCATTATGACAAGCACCACCGGTACCGATCGTTATCCCACAGCCGTTCCCCCTACCCAGAACGCCGGGACTGTCACAGATTAGAGCTCGCCTCTCTATCACCACATAGAGCACCGCACTATGTGCTCCCAGTGCCCCCCAGAGCCCTGCCCACAGCAATGGTCTCCAGGTCACCACCTGACAGAGCAGCAGAGATGTCGTGCCTCTCCAGGGCTGGAATCCAACCTCAGCCACACCCAAGTACCGTACCGACTCCAACGGTACCACTGGTACTAACAGCGTCCAAACAGGCACAGAAAGTCAGGTCAGTCCAACCTTTGGGGACCACCTTTCTGAGTTCAATGCTCGGGCATCCCCCACCGCACCTTCCTGAATCAAACCTCACTCAGGATTTTTCTTCTGGGGACTTTATCTCATCGTCCACCTCCTCACAGGACAATGTAGAGGAGGAAGAAACCATCTCCCCTCCTCCTCT
The DNA here is from genome assembly GCA_003113815.1 of Sphenodon punctatus. Classification (NCBI taxonomy): domain Eukaryota; kingdom Metazoa; phylum Chordata; class Lepidosauria; order Sphenodontia; family Sphenodontidae; genus Sphenodon; species Sphenodon punctatus. Next base: position 856,383 of record QEPC01002636.1, on the reverse strand, counting down.
GGACTCGGTCTCTGACCCTAACCTTACTTTGTCCACCGAGGACACCAAAGCCTTCCAGGCTATGTTAAAAAGATTAACCTCCGTTCTCCCCAAGCTTCCCACTAAGGTCCTAAAAAAGACTCAATCTGGCCCAGTGTTCGGGATACTGGCCTCTGGGGAGCCAGGGCATGTTATGCTCCCCATGCTGGAGCAACTTATGGAGCCATCCATAGCAGTGTGGGCTAAACTTTCCTCTGCCCCTCCAACCAGCAAATTGGCAGACTCCCTATGCGCAATCCCCAAGGAGGGCGCCCAAATTTCTTACAAACATCCTGCTCCAAATTTCCTAGTGATAGCTGCTGCTTCCACAAAATCTCGAGCTGGGGGTGTCCACACGTCTCCATCTGACAGAGAAGGGAGACGCCTAGATGTTCTCGGCAGGAAAATCTTTTCATCTGAGACCCCAAACACCGTTTTTAGTCCCTTTGAGGTCAAGAGAGGAGAGGACCCTGCCCCCTCGTCCTTCTACCACCGACTGCTGCCCTTCTCTGACACCTGGGCTTTGATCACCTCTGACCGCTGGGACAGGGATATAATCAGACAAGGATACGCCATTCAATTCCTGTCCTTACCACCTAATTCCCCTCCCCATTCCTATGCCCTTCGGGGTTCCCCCCACAAACCTCAAATACTCTTGGAGGTTAACAAGCTCCTAGCTAAGGGCACGGTGGAACACGTCCCTCTCGCTGAGTGTAACCATGGTTTTTACTCCAACTACTTTCTCATCCCTAAGAAAGACGGCGGTCTCAGGCCTATCTTGGATCTGAGAGACCTAAATCTCTGCATAAAAAGGTTCAAATTCCGTATGACATCCCTGTCTATCATACTCCTGGGCCTACATCAAGGAGAATGGCTATCCTCTCTTGACCTCCAAGATGTTTATTTCCACATTTCTATTATTCCCTCTCATAGAAAATACTTACGCTTTGTTGTAGTGAACATGCACTTCCAGTACACGGTACTCCCATTTGGACTCTCCACTTCCCCAAGGGTCTTCACAAAGTGCATGGCAGTACCCGCCGCCCACCTGAGGAAGAAAGACATAAAAGTGTTTCCTTTCCTGGACGACTGGCTGCTTGTAGCCAACACCAGAACCAGTCTTCTCCAACACCTATAACAGACCCTTGACCTTCTACGAAGCCTCGGCCTTCTAGTCAATTTGCAGAAATCCCATCTGACCCCCACCCACCGCCTTCAGTTCATTGGGGCAGTTTTGGACACATCCCAGGCAAGGATTTTTCTGCCAGAGAACAGATTCAACAAAATTGTGTCAGTCATTCAGCATCTTCCACATCGAGCTACAAGAACTGTCCGCTTCTTCCTATGCCAGCAGGGGTTCTTAGCGGCAACCACCACCGTTACACCACATGCGAGACTCTGCATGCGCCCTCTGCAGCATTGACTCAAGAGTTCCTACTCCCCTTCCATCCACCCACGCTACAAGAACATCACCATTCCGCACAAGGTCTACCAAACCCTTCTTTGGTGGACGAAACCCTCCAGGGTCCTCCTAGGAGTCCCCTTCGAGCCCCCGCGGATGCAGGTGACCATCACAATGGATGCATCCCCTACAGGCTGGGGAGCTCACATGAACCATCTCACAGTCTCCGGCCCCTGGACCTCAGACGAAAGATCACTACACATCAACATGCTAGAGCTGCGAGCTATACGCTGGGCCCTAAAAGCCCTTCTCAGGTATATAGAAGGATGGCATGTCCTCATCAGCACAGACAACACCACCATGATGTGGTACCTGAACAAGCAGGGAGGAGCTCGCTCCACCCGTCTCTCCCTAGAGGGAATGGAGTATATCTGGGAATGGAGCTTATCATACAACATCCATATGCGAGCTGTACACCTTGCAGGTCAAGAAAATCTCCTTGCAGACCACCTCAGTCACCAGATGGCAGATCATCATGAGTGGTCCCTCAGCGATGCTGTTTTAAGAAACATCTTCGGTGCTTGGGGCACTCCTCTCATAGACCTCTTTGCTTCCTCGGAAAACGCAAAGCTTCCCATGTTTTTCAGCCGAGCAGGCAAAGCACCCAGTTCCATAGCAGACGCCTTTACGATCTCCTGGACTGGGGCCTTGCTTTATGCTTTTCCCCCATCCCTCTCCTCCACAAGGTGCTCAGCAAGATCAGAACCGATCGCGCCCACGTCATACTCATAGCCCCTTTCTGGCCTTGTCAACTGTGGTTTCAGACCATCAACGAGATGTCATCCCAGATCATACACCTGCCCCACCGCCCCGACTTGCTGTCTCGTCACCAGGACAGCATCCTACAACACGACCTCACCAAGCTCCACCTCTGCGCTTGGCTGATTCTTTGACGCTGGAGCAATGGCCCATGGCTGTCACAGATATACTCCTCAATGCTCACCGTCCCTCCACCTGCCTGTTATGCAGCCAAGTGGAGTTGGTTTCTGATATGGCTCAAGGACCGAGCCACACCCCTATAATCCCTTAATATGATCCACCCGTTTGAGTATTTGCTTTACCTCCAGAGTTCCGGCCTGTCCCTTTCCTCGATCAAGGTTCATTTGGCGGCCCTATCCTCCCGCCTTCAGGTAGATTATGACAAAACGCTTTTTTTTTTTTTATAAATATTTTTATTTTATCATGATATAACATACCAACAAACAAATACAGGTTCAAGTTTTCCCCCCCATTCCCTCCTAAACTTGTCCCGCCCCATTTCTGCTGTGACAAAACGCTTTTCTCTCACCCCTTAGTGAGAGCTTTCTGGAAGGGACTCATCAGCACCTTCCCATCGGCCTCTCTTCTGGCCCCTCAGTGGGACCTCAACCTGGTCCTTGCAAAGCTAATGGGACCTCCCTTCGAACCCATGGCATCGTGCTCCCTGGAATACTTAACCATCAAGACTGCCCTCTTAGTATCCATCACATCGACTTGAAGGGTCAGTGAGCTCACAGCACTCCATGCCTCCCCTCCCTACATACGTTTCTCAAAGGAAAAGGTCAATCTCCGAACTGATCCTGCCTTTCTCCCTAAGGTCACTACCCCTTTCCACATCAAACAGACTATCTCATTACCGGTCTTCTTTCCAAGACCACATTCCTCCGCTGCAGAGCAAGTCTTGCACACCCTCGATGTCAAGAGAGCCCTGCCCTTTTATATAGATAGGACCAGGAGCATTCAAGCTTCGGATGTGTTCTTTATCTCATACGGCGGCCAGAGGATTTGAGTAAAGATCTCCTCACAGCGTCTTTCCTGGTGGATCCTTCTTTGCATTCAGCGATGTTACCAATGGGTCTGCAAGACACCACCTTCCCCACTCAGGGCTCATTCCACTAGAGTGGTTGCCACCTCCTTGGCTAGTCTTCGAGGCATCCCGATCGCAGACATCTGCAAGGCCGCAACTTGGTCTTCGCCTCACACCTTTACCAAGCACTATTGCTTGGACCTGGTGGCCAGTGTAGACAAAGCAGTTGGAAGAGCGGTTCTCCAATCCCTCCCTCTAACCTATACTCCCACCACCTGGAGGTAGGTGCTAACTGCTAGTCACTCTCCCAGTAGTGGGAATCACGTAGATCCTCAAAGAAGAAATGGAGGTTACTTACCAGTAACTCTGTTCTTCAAGAGAGCTTCGCGTATTCTCACAACCTGCCCACCTTCCCCTCAGTCTCAGAGGTACTGGTAAATATAGTCTTCCAGGATAGGTTAGAAGGAACTGAGGCGGCGAGGGCTCCTCCCTCCTTTTATGCAGCCCTGTTATTGAGAGACTGTAAGCCCGTGCTTTTCACGGGGTGGGGGGGAGGAGGGGCAGAGCCCTCACCATGTTATAGTTAATTCCAGGTAATCTGCCTAGAAACTGCTGACAACTAGGTCTCTGGTGCCTGCGAAGCAGGAAGTGGATCCCATTAGTGAGAATACGCGGAGCTCTCTCGAAGAACAGAGTTACTGGTAAGTAACCTCCATTTCTGGTATTTCTCTTTTAGGGTCCACCAGGCAAGAAGGGAGAGTCAGGAGAGCTGGGGGAACTGGGCCAAACGGTGAGGGCACAGTGTGTCAAAAGCTAGTTGTCAGAACCCAAGCCTTGAACCTACACCCCAAGGGAGTGGAGCAGTGCGCTGAGCCACTACTTTGCCTTGTCCCAGGCCCTCCCTTTCACAGGAGAGATTTGTGTTAGCCAGGGCACATCCATCCTCCCAACTTCCTGGTTGTCTGACAGCCGACATACAAGACTGACAAAGCTGGGCAGAACTTCACCTCACATCCTGTATCTGTTCCTGCTTTATTCTTGCATCTCTAGCCTTGCTCCAGTTTCTGTTCTCCCAGCCTTGCCTTACTCCTAGCCTTACTCTGACCCCAGCCTGATGCAGCTCCCAGCCATGACCCTGCTCTTGTTCTCCCCAGCCCGAGGTGTAGGTAAGATAGGTGCAAGCAGGCCTAGCTGTACAGAGTCACGTAAGTCTGGGCAGCCCACATGTATGTAGAATGCACGTGGGCTGGAGTGAAGTACCCCAGCAGGAGGCCTATTCTGTCTTTTGAATCAGGGCCCATTCCAACCTAACTGTACCCCTGTCCTTACCTTACCTTGTCCTTAACTTTCCTTCTCTGACCCTGACTCCCTGCCTTAGTCCCAATCCTGACTCCCCGCTTTCACCCCATCCCTGCCTTAATCCCAATTCTAACTCCCTGCTCTGACCCCATTCCATACTCGTGTCCCTTACACCAGCACAATGAGCATTCAGTTTCCTCTCTGCAGATTTCATGTCTCACTTCACTCTTAAAACTCATTTGATAATGTGCCTTCAGTGTGTTTTAGGTTCTTCTTCAAGGAGCTCCACGATTCTCACTGATGGGTTCCCCTTCCTGCTCCACAGGCAACCAGAAACATCAGCATTTACCAAACAGACTGTATAGAAGTGTCTGGAAGGGAAGGGAGGTTCATGCCTCCTCCCTCCCATGCCCCTCTTCAGCGTGGGCTTTTAGTCATGTGAGAAGAGATAAGATACGAGCCTCCTGCCCTCAGTTCCTTCCAGCTGTCTTTGACAACAGGAGAGGAACACTCCAGCGCTTATTTCTAAGGAACCTTGTTAGTGCAATAAATAAAGTTAAAATTGTTAGTTACCTGTTTTTTCAAAGTTTTAGTTAGGTTTTTTTCTCCGCTAGACTCTTTGAGGGTTTTCCGTTGCAGGGGGATTGTCGAACATGTCCAAGAAGTCTGGGTTCAAGCACTGACTTCTCTGTCCAGCAACACTATCTATCACTGATCACCATGATAAATGTGTAGCCTGCCTCAGTGAAAGTCACGATACAAAGAACTGCAGAGCTTGTAGTGCCCAGGATGCTCCAATTGAGAGACATTCTCACTAAAAAGAGGAGGGTCCAATATGAATTGGAATAGGCAGTCAAGCCGTTGCTGTGGCACCTCAGGCACCATTAAAGCTGCGCAGTACTCTGTGCTATAACCCCACATGGTCAGGCACTGGCTGTTCCCGGTACTGTCACAGCTGGCTGTGGTGCATGCAGGTGCCAATTCCGGCACCTCTCATGGCACCAGCATTGGTGCCGCTTCAATCACTGATCCTTCCACAGGTGCCCTTGTCATCCTGGGCTGACGCTGCCACTATGGGCGGGGCTGCTCCCCAGCAGTGAGATCAGGCCCGGCTGTTGCAGCATGCCCGATTGTGCCTCCCCTTGCCCCGGCAACCCCAGCAGCCCCACAGGGGCTAGGCAGGGCGGGCTCCAACGCCACAGAGGCGTTGGAGGTTATTTTGAACTTGATAAGAGATTCTGTTTGTTGTGCTTCCCCTCTGCCTTCCCTAGGGTGTGTGAGTGGGTGTGTGGATAGTAGTTTAGTTTATACTTTAGTTTATTAAGGACTAGCTTCCAGCGCTATAGCCCAACACCATTATAAATACAAACACAATATACAGGAAACATACATACACAATAAGCTTAAATAGTTACACAGTCAAATCATGCCATGGATGCATCATAGAACCCCATAAAATACCAATGCTTGCCAACCTTGGGCAACTGACCATTGGCCAGCTAAAACACTTAAGACCAAATGCAATGCCCAAGGAAGTGAATACCACCACGTATCCAACCATCCCTTCCCTGCTAATAGAGCTCCTCTGCAAGTAATAGCCTGCGCTTTTTAGCAGCAAGCCATATAAAAGAGGCCACTGCCATGATGGCATCTGGGGACGAAAGTAAAAACTGATAAATAAAATCTTGATGGTGCCCCAAAAAGTCTGAGATTAAAGGAGTAATCCAAACTGCTCTGAGACTATTTAAAAAACTACTTCTCAGAAGGAGATGTTGTGTCGTTTTGATCTCCTGCAATTTGCACGCACAGTGGCAGGGTTATAGGCCACAGATGCAAACCTGCCCTCTGTCACTGTCGATTGGACCAGCTGGAACCTGAAAGGGGGTATATGCCCTGCGCAAGTTTCTATTGGTCAGTTCGTCTATATATGACTCGAATTTAAAGGTAGACTTGATTTGGCCTAACAAAGGGGCAACTTTCCAATTTGCCACTGTGGCAATATACTCCTGGTAATGGATATCCGCATCCAAACCTCACTCTTGATTGCAGAGAAAGACTTACCCGCAAAATAATGGAAGGAAAAACCTAGGTTATCAAATATAGTTTGAAGGTAACCTAACCATGGGTAAACCCTCAGCCCCTGATGGGCCAATTCCTCTCTTAGGGCCTGCTGGATAAGTGTGGACTCCTGCTAGGAGAGCAGCCTCACCCAATACCTAACCACAGACATTTTGAACAATGCTATAAATGAAACCACCCCAGTCTCGGCCCTTAGAACGGCTGCTGGAACATCATTCCCTACCTGCAAGAACCGCCTCAAAAAGTAACTTTGCACTTTCTCCAAAATAGGCATATTTATCTGCAGAATAATTTCACAGCCAAACAACGCTGTTGATGGGACCTTAGCTTTGTAAGCTTGCAGGACCTTAGAGGGCAATACTCGGCATGACAATCTAGCAGCTCTAGCTAATACATGGGCTGCCTTTATGGCCTTGTCCCTCCTCACCCTTAAATGCCTGTTCCATGTGCCCAAACTCGAAAACCTAATACCCAGATAAGAAAAGGAGGAAACAATCTCAAGCGGTGCTTTTTTAATCTCCCATCTTAACGATGGCTTTCGTTTACCAATAAGCATGACCTTAGATTTTAAGGGATTTGGATCCAATCCCTTCTGGCTGCAATAGCTGTCGAATTTACCTATTGAAGGCCAATTTTGGTCAGAGAGGAGCACAAGATCATCTGCGAATTGGATAATGCAGAGATCATACTCCCCCACCTTGGGTGCATGCACATCCTCTGATCTTAGGGTGACCATGAGGTCTGACAAATAAATGTTGAAAAGAAGAGGTACCAGGATGCATCCTTGGCAAACCCCTTTCTCAGTAGAAATACCAGAACACCAAGGATACTCCGGTCCAATTTTGATACCTGCTCGGTTGTCAGTGTGAAACTGGACTATAAGGGCCAAAAGGACTTCATCAATCCCAAGTGAGCATAAAGTGCCCCACAAGCAGGCACATGGGATTGAATCAAAGGCCTTCATAAGATCCATGAAGGCCAAGTACAACCTACCACCTCTGATCTTACGGTACTTGTGAATAATATGCTCAAGCAGGTAGCAACAATCAACAGTAGATTTACCTCTAGAGAATCCAAACTGTTCTTGGGGAATTAATGCCTTATCGGTCACCCACTTCTCCAAATGGAGAAGGAGGGATATGGCAAACAATTTGCCTGTGACTGAAAGAAGACTGATAGACCTGTAACACGATGGATCGGAAATAGCCCCCTTCTTGAATATCGGAACGATCCAAGATTGAGTCAAACTCTCAGGGACTCTACAATCACAACCTAAGATAGAAAACAATTTGGCCAAAATAGGTGCCCACCAAAGCGGAGCTGCTTGGAGCATTTCCGCATTGATGATATCCGGACCAGCTGCTTTATTGGGTTTCAGCGAGGTGATCAAGTCCACAATTTGGCCTTCCAGGCATGGAAAACCTGCCATATCCTGGGATATGCTCAAAACTGCTTCTTCTACGCCAAACCCCTGATGACTCAGGAAATTTTCCTCCACCAGCTTTTGGCCCTCAAATAAGCCCCTCCCCAAAACCTCCCAGGAACGAATAGATATGCCTTGGCTACCAGTTACACACTGGGGCTTCAGAATAGTATGGAGGATCTGCCAGAAGCGATTAGAATCGCCTGTACTCTAGGTAACAGCCATTTCAGCCCAAATACGATTGTAATAACCTCTCTTCTTTACATCCAACAGGGCTCTATAAGAGCTTTTAAACTGCTGGTACTTAGCCCATTGAATTGGAGACTGGTTCCCTACCCACTGTCTTTAGAGGGCTCTAAGTTGATGCTTCATCTTTCTACAGTCCCCATCAAACCATGAGTGCCCCGTTTTAAGCGCGGGACAACCATGGGGACAAGAAAGGCCTCCTGGAAAGCTCCAATGATATCCTCATAACACTGAAGAATCAGTGACCTATCGTGGGTGGCTAGTAGCGTTGCGCTCAAATTTTCGAGTGATGCAGAGACACAGAGGTCATTGACCTGGGCTATCAAATCAACAGATGACATCTTCTTGTATACGCTCTGAACCCCACCTAACTCAGCCTGGTCCCTGGCAGGACACTCCTCATATAAGATAGAAGCCACAAGCGCCACGTGGTCACTTTCAGACCTAGCAAATGTAGTAAGAGTACTCCATCTATAACTAATGTCCCGGGGTACAAATATAAAGTCAACTAGACTACATCCTTGCGGCCCCAGAAAGGTAAAACCTTTTGCCTTACTTCGGGCTAAATCTTCCTGGAGTGGGATAAGATTAAGACTACCCAAAAATTCACACAGGAGGGAATAGTTGGGGCCCCCTCCTCCTCCCCAACTAGGGGGACCAAACCTGGGGAGATGGAAACGTTCCAATCACCCACCATAATGACCTCCTCCAATCTATGCACCTCCTCCTCCAGGGACCTCCAAATGTTCTCCTTATAATAAGGGGAGGACACAGGTGGGATATACACGTTGAATAGGAAATAAGGCTGAACACAACCAATGCCTAATTTAATTAATCCCACCATAACTTTGGGTCTCCTAGAGGTAATAAGGTCAAACTTAACCCCTAAAGATTTAGTCACAAGAAAGGCTAGGTCCCCGAGGCCCGCCCTCTTGCGGACTGCTTTTGGCCATCATGGAAAAAAACATTAAACTTGTCAGGGCAGCCGGCCACAGAACCAATCAGCCAGGTCTCTTGAAGGCAAACTATATCAAAATTGTCCAAAAATTCCACCCAATCTAGGTCACCCAGCTTAGACCTGAGGCCAGCAATATTCCAAGAAACCATCCACAGCCTAGACCCCCCACCCTGGCTGAGCTAATCCTGCTTCAGAGCCCTGAATCCTAAGATGATCAGGGCTACAGGTAGATAGAGAAATAGGAATGCCAAGATTCTTCCTTAGTCAATCTGAGCCAGCAAGTGGCTCTATATTAAACAGAAGCGGGTCACTGATGACCATATTGCTCCCTCACTTGACACTTGATTGGACTCCCGAAACCTGAGGAATCAAGGAGACACTAAAACTGGCGGGCTTGGAAGATTCTGCATCCGGAGAACCCTGTTCGGGGGTCTCCAAATAGCGTGCGGCTGTCATAAGCTCAAGATTGTGCTCTGGTTTATAGACAAAGTTAGGTTGTTTAAACCGTGGGGCCATATACTCAAGTTCGCTGTTCTGAATGCTACTTTGAAACCGACTAATCCTTTTAAAAAATAGATCCTGGTCCATAAATTGATCCCCTACCTGAGATATCTCTTCAGCCTCCGGATTGCTCAAAAGAAAAGCACCAATAGAACGTGCCAATTCAGTTAGGGGCTCCACAATCGACTCCCCTTTATCCCGCCCTTCTTCCCTTGGAATGGGTGGATGATCCAATTGACTGAGGATACCATCAGCCCACGGGGTGGGATCGGCACCCTCCTCCCCCTGTGGTCCCAATTGCAAGGGTACCTGAACATCCTTAGCAGGAAGACCTAGGAAAATACCAGGGTCCAAATCCATGAGCTCGGAGTGCAGAGCTGGTTGAATATTGCGGGGTGGGGGGGGCAACAGATCTTGGGACCTCCTAGCCACAGTAAGCGACTGAGCATTTGACACCCTATGACTGTCACAATGGAAAATGCTGGGAACCTCCCCCAATGAAGTTAGTGGGTCTGGCCCTGAGGCCTGTAATATCCTTTCCCGGGAACCCAGAACATGAGCAGAACAGGACTTACCCTGAGGCAGCCCACTAAAATTAGGGGAGGGAAAGGGAGAGGCCAGGCCTATAAGACCCCCATTACTAGTCTGTAGACTGTGTTACCTGGACCACACCCTATCAATGGAGACGCCTCTGAAAATCAGATCCTTCCTAGCTGCTAATATATCCTTGACCCATGATTCATGGGCAAACTGTAAATGTAAATGCAAGGTATCCAGATATTTCTTGTTGGTTAGATGCTTGCTCCCAATAATAACCTCTGCTCCAACAGGTTTGACCAAAAAAAAGGACAAATTTGCACCTATATCTCCTAACCCCTCCCACGAATGGACTTTACCATCAAAATCTGGTTTAACATATAAGTAAACTTCATTGTCTCTAGTGGGTTACGGAGCAAACATGTGGCATGAAGTTTGCCCTTCAAGAGATGGGTCCTAGACACTATGGGTCTCTCCTTGGGATACTCCCCCATGGCCTTTAATTCGTCCAAAATCTCCTCGAGCTGATTTTTAACCTTCTCCACGGATTTATCCAACTCATGGATACTGACAAAAATAGATTCCACAGTACATGCAATCAAAGCAGTTTGCCTTGAAAACAACTCTCTAGGAACAGACTTATGACCCGAACCAGACCGGTTTGCCTGCCTAGGACAAAGATGACTGGCATAGTCTACAAGAGATTTAAAAGAAGCCTCAGAGTTCCCAGAGTCAGAGTCAGGAGCCAAACAGGTAAAACGATTAATCTGTACTGGAGATCTAGAGCCTTGATCCAAATCCATCTCCTGCCACCGATACTTGGAAGGTAGATTAATTTCAGACATCAAAAAAGAGGCCTGATGAACCCTCTTTTTCACCATTATCCAAAACCTGGAAAAAAAACCTCGCAACTAACAATACTCAAGTGGCATGTGCTGGCCCGCCCTGGCCGTCGCCTAAGGCTGCACTGGCAAAGTCTGAGTACTAATTAGCTCCAGCTGGCGTGTCTTCCCAAAGCCCCATGAACTGCTGGATTGCTGAAGCAGGGCAACCCTTTCACCGCTCAGCCCAGCTTGCAACCCGGTTCTCCCCACAGCTCACCCACTGTGTGGATAGTAAGAGTGCGGGGACCACCTTCTTCCTCCCCCCCCAACCCCCCCCTTCCTCCTGGGCATACCCTTATCTTCCATAAGCAACTCCTCCCCTGTACCTCTCCTTCTCCTCCAGCCTGGGTCCCTACCCTGGCTTCCCCCCATGACCGTTCCCTCCCCACTTCCGGTGTGGGCATTGAGCGTGGGCGAGGCGAGTGGTGTGGGCCTTGTCCTTCCTCCTCCTTCCTGTGCCCTATGATGATAGGGGCCCGGTCTCTGTGAGACATTTTGGCCCACATACTGTCCTGACGAGCATTGTCTTGGCACCCTACCGAAGCAGGAAGAGGGGATCAGTGGACAGGCGCATGTGAGGAGAGTGGGAGAGTGTGTTTTCCCCCCCTCCCCCTGACAGATTCACCAGCACATTTCCCTCCCCCTAGGTTGAGGGTTATGGACTTGGCAGGAGAAATGGCGGAGCTCATTAGAACAGTCCACTCCTTGACCCTGGAGGTCAAGGACCTGCAGGATAAACATAGGGACTTGGCTACCGCTGTAGCTCAGTTGACTCCTCCCGCCGGGGCTGCAGGGGGAGCCCCTGTGGTTCTCCCCATGGCGCCGCCAGCGTTGGTGTTAGCCACTGCGACAGCGCCACGGGAACCTAGGGGACCCCAGATCGACAAGTTTGCGGGGGACAGTAGGGCCTTTCAGGGATTCTTAGCCCTTTGTAGATTGACCTTTACCTTGCAGCCTGCCACTTATGCTACAGATGCCCTTAAGGTAGCATTCATTATAGATAACTTAGGAGGAATAGCCCTTGAGTGGGCGACTACCTTGTTAAAAGGAAATAGCCCCTTGCTGACTAACTATGGGGACTTTGTGAAAGAGTTCACTTTCCTCTTCGATCACCAACACCAGGTTAAAGATGCAGAGACAGCCATTATGTCTCTAAAACAAGCCAAAGGAGGGCTTCTTGAGTACATTACGCATTTCCAACAATTGGCCTTGGAGCAACAATGGCCCAATGATGTGTTAAAAGTCATGTTCCGTAGGGGGTTGAACGAGGAGCTTAAGGACCAACTCGCCTTCACCGCCTTGCCCGACACCTGGGAGAAGCTTACCAATTTAGCCCTGCAGATTGACGATTGCCTGTCTGAAAGACGTCGCGAATGCTGACAAGAGCCCCGTACCTTTTCCTCCCAACCCACACTTGCATCACCCATACCACCAGCAGCCGTGAAGCCCAGTGATCCCGAGCCGATGCAACTAGCAGCATGGCCAACGAACGGGAGCGGAGATGGAAAACGTACGCTTGTTTTTACTGTGGGGATCCATCCCATTACATTAATGAATGTCCTGCACTCCCGTCAGAACCGAGAAAACAGGGAAATGGCAAGGGCCGGGATGGACAGGGGTCACCCCGGCCATAAATCGTATCCCCTCTACAGTAGGAACTCTGCCAAGGCACTTTCGAGTGCCTGTGACCCTCACCCTTGGGCCACAGCGCTCCCACATAGTATGAGCCCTGATTGACTCTGATGCCTCAGGAAACTTCATAGATGGCGGCTTGGTTCAAACGTATGCTATTCCGACTACGAGGAAAGGGCAACCAGAAGTAGTGCACTCGACTGATGGCTCCCCGTTGATATCGGGACCTATTGTAAACCAGCCATGCCCTCTATGCTGTGCCATTGGGGCCCACCAAGAACTTCAAACATTTTATATCGTTTGTACTCCTTTTTTTTTAGTCGTTCTAGAGCTCCCCTGGCTGGGGATGCATGAACCCCGGATTAACTGGGCCACCAAACAGCTGTCCCTTGTATCCTCCTACTGTCAGCAGACCTGTCTTCAAGCAGTCCCCCGTATCGGTGGCATGACGTTTTCTTGCCCAGTGACAGAGTCGCTTCCTCCGTGGTTACCTTCAGAATACAGTGACTTCATGGACGGTTTCAACAAGAGACAAGCTGCGGTGCTCCCACCTCATCGGTTGTATGACTGTCCCATTGATTTAGTCCCCAGAACAGAACCACCTTTCGGGCGTATCTACGCATTGGCGGCCCCGGAACTATCAGCCCTACGACAGTACCCGGATGAAATACTGCAGAACGGATCTATTCTTCACTCGTGTTCGCCTGCCGGGGCCCCCGTATTCTTTGTACCCAAGAAGGATGGGGGACTCCGGCCCTGTATCAATACTGGGGCCTCAACAAAATCACCATAAAGAACTGATACCCCCTTCCATTGATCCCAGAATTGTTAAACCGCCTTCAAGGAGCCTGCATTTACACCAAACTGGACCTACGAGGGGCATACAACTTGGTCCGTATGCGAGCAGGAGACGAGTGGAAAACCGTGTTTCGAACCTGGTATGGCCATTTTGAGTATTGTGTCATGCTGTTTGGCCTCGCCAACATCCTCGGTACATTCCAGCATTTTATCAATGACATCTTTCATGACTTATTAGACATTTTTATTATCGTGTATCTAGATGGACATCTTAAATTTACTCATCCTCCTTACTACAACATGTGGATCACATACGACAGGTGTTGCAATGGTTATGAGACCACCAGTTGTATTGCAAAAGGGAGAAGTGTGCATTCCATCTCACTAGTGTTGACTTCCTAGGCTTTGTCATTGACCCCACTGGCATAAAGTTGGACGCGCCGAAGGTAGACACCCTGCTGCGCTGGCCCCCGCCTACGTCTGTGAAGGCACTGCAACACTTCCTATAGAGCACAGATTATTATAGACAATCTATTCTCAATTATGCAGAGGTTACGACACCCTTGACACGTCTCCTTAAAAAGAACCAGGTGTACTTATGGGGGCCTGAACAACAGCATAGCTTTGCTTATCTCAAACGCGCCTTCACTACGGCTCCACTTCTTCGACACCCTAACTTCAATAAACCGTTTCACATCGAATCAGATGCCTCCAGCAGAGCCTTAGGAGCAATTCTGTTGCAGGAAGATGCTACCACCAAACAAGTACCCCCCTTCACATATTACTCCCACCAGCTGACACCAGTGGAGCGCAACTACAGCAGCGGAGCGCAACTACAACTTCACAAACCAAAACCCCACAACAAGCCCCCTTAGGGCTTTTGCAACTATGTGACCTCCCGCAAGGCCTGTGGCAATGGTAGGATTGGATTTTATAGTAGAGCTTCCCCCATCTAGAGGCTACACCACCGAGTTTGCCATCATAGACCACTTTACAAAGATGGCACACTTCGTAGCCTGCAAGAGCTTGCCATCCACACACCATACGGCACTCCTTTTTATTCGTCACATAGTAAAACTTCATGGATGGCCGTTAGAAATCATCTCAGACAGAGGGACTCAATTCGTCTCCCGCTTCTGGAAGGGCTTGTTCGTGGCTGTACGTGTGACCCTCAAACCAACAACAGCATACCACCCCCAAGCAAATGGACAAGTGGAGCGCGTCAGTCAGAATAAACAATATCTCCAATGTTATATAGACCATTTGTAAGACGACTGGTACACATGGCTGCCGCTTGCAGAGTTCGCCTATAATAACGCACCCAACACCTCGCTTGGAAACTCCCCATTCTATGTCTCCTACGGTTACCATCCCCAAATTGGGGCCCCGACCTCCCATCCGTTCAGGTCCGTGCTGCAGGTGCGCTAGTGTGCCAAATCCACACAACCCAAGGCCTTGCAAAGACTACCCTTGAGCACGCCCGGCAGCAATATAAGAAGGCTGCTGACAAGCACCTCCCTTACAACCTGGGGATTACGTTTGGGTTAGTCGCTGTCACTACCCCTCAAAACGGCACTCGATAATAGGTACATCGGCCCTTACCCTGGTCTTAACTACACTCTTCAACTGCCCCCTCATGTCCGCATCCACTCCACCTTCCATATGTCTCTCTTGAAGAGGGCAGTGACCTCAGGGGACTCCCCATCCGCCCCCCGACTCCCCGGACCCTGCTTTTGTGACCCCTTGGGCCTGGAGTATGAGGTCCAGGCAATCCTGGACTCTCGCCGCCGGTGCAGTCACCTCCAGTACCTCATTGACTGGGCTGGCTGCAGTTCCATGGATCGGTCCTGGGAGCTGGCGACTGGGGTGTCCGCGCCCCTCTTGGTGCACCATTTCCACCTTCGCCACCCCTCCAAACCAGATCCCATCTGGGCCTTTGGCCAGGGGGCTTCGCAGGGGGGTACTGTCATCACAGGCTGCCGCCGCTACAGGGCAAGGCCTTGGGCCCAACAGGGGCGGGGGCGGCTCCCCGCTCCCCAGGCACCAGTGACGAGATCGGGCCCCGTTGTTGTGGCATGCCCAAGTGTGCCTCCCCCTGCCCCAGTTGCCCTGGCAACCCCAGCAGCCCCACGGGGGCTAGGCAGGGCGGGCTCCAACATCGCAGAGGTGGCGCCGCAACCTGTGCGGAGCTCCATGAGACTTGTGGCACAGCAGGGGGTGGGGCCCCAGAAATATAAGGCCAGCGCCGGGCATGTCCCAGTGCTGGTGAATAAGAGTGGAGACTGGCCGCTTGCGAGTTAAGTGCATGTGTTTGACTTGTTATTTTGAACTTTTTAAGCGATACTGTTTGTTGTGCTTCCCCTCTGCCTTCCCTAGGGTGTGTGAGTGGGTGTGTGGATAGTAAGAGTGCGGACCCCCTTCTTCCTCCCTCCCCTTCCTCCTGGGCATACCCTTATCTTCCCCTGTACCTCTTCTTCTCCTCCAGCCTGGACCCCTACCCTGGCTTCCCCCCACGGCTCCCCCACGACTGTTCCCTCCTCACTTCTGGTGTGGGCATTGTTTGTTAGTTAGTTAGTTTAGTTTTATTGCGGCACCGGTTTTCACCATGGCCTGAATAAAAGAAAAGTATAACAAGCCACGATACACAGTACAAAGCAATACAAGACACTAGACACATTCTTAGTAACATCGGCTTTCACCGTAGCTACAAATAACATACAACAAAATACAAAGTAATAAACAAAACAACCAGCAAATAATACTGCCCCAACAAGCAAACTTAAACAGAAGTTGAGAACCACGACAATATCGAGAAAAGGATAAACCTTTCAAACCCAGGAAGTTACACAACTGTATTTGACGACATAGCAAAATCTGGACTATATAATCTTGTAGTAGCAATATTAATAATAATCATCCGCCAGTAGCATAACGTTACAGCCATTTTCACCTATACACCTCCAACCGAGAAAGTTGACAGCAGAACCCCTTCGGTAATAATGACACTAACAGAATAAAGAATTATCTATATACACCCAGGTGCTTTAACGATCAGCTTTCGGGGATGATATCGGCACGAAGCCGTAACATTAGGGACACAAAAAGTGCCACATCTTTAATGACACTTGCTTCCTGTGAGTTCACCAAAAGCCCCAGTTTCTGAATCTGGGGTAGATATTCTTGTCCCTCCCATACAGAAACCAACCAGACTGTCCGTATGGTTTCATACCACGGGCAGACCAGCAACATATGGGGTACATCCTCTATAGACTGATCTGAGCAGGCACATACCCTAGCCTCCAGCGGCTTATTTGAGTAACGTCCAATAAGGCTCTCAGAATTAACCAGTTGAAATCATAACACCGTGTAATTTCTGCGCAATATAGGACACTTCAGGATGTCTAAATATTTCTCAAAACCCCACGTCTGTTTGAAATTAAAATAGTAAAGGGCTGCCTTCCACAAAGGAAGACATGCTAAATCTTCCTGCCACGCCACATCTCTGCTTCTTATTGTAACCTCAGCCTTGATTTGTAAAAGGCTTTTCCCACTCTGTTGAGAAGCTTAATTCCCTCAGATAACGTTTTACACAGGAGAACCACGGGTACTGTAGCGCACCCTCAAGTTCAGCCTCCTCAGCCATACATAATGACACTAGGTGAGAACCAGGACTCTACCATCCAAGCCCAACACTTAAGCAATGTCTGTCTAGCCAGACCTACTATAGAGGACATCCCCGTCTCAGCCCTTACAACCACCCCTGGGATACCTTGGGGGACCCTCAGCAGGCCCCTCAGGAATTTATTTTGCATGACTTCCAGAGGCTTAAGTTTACCTTCCAGGACAATAGCCTGGCCAAAACGTAGCATAGCCTGAACCTTATTTCTATACACTTTAAGCACATCTGAGAGTTTAATGGGCTCTAACCTAGATACAAGCCCCAAAACCGCTTTAGCCATTGTCGTGGCTTTTAAGGCTATTTGCTGAAAGTGCCTTGTCCAAGTACCACTGCTGGAAATATTTATCCCCAAATAGACATAAGAGTTAGTCTGTGGAAACTCCTTGTCACCAAACCTCCACCTAAATTTGCGCTGACTAGCTTTCCCCACAACCATCACCTGGGATTTAGTAAAGTTAATGTTGAGTTTGTTTTTATCACAGTACTCAGTCAAAACATTAAGTTGTGCACGCAGACAACCTTCCGTCTGAGAAAACAGGACAACATCGTCTGCGTACATCAACGCTGGAATGGGTCGATCTTTTACCTTGGGGAGACCAACACAATTTGTCATCAGAGCTGGGATTAGATCACCCAGAAATAGATTAAATAAAATAGGTGCAAGAACACAACCTTGCCTTACTCCTTTTTCTACTGGCACAGGGGCAGACAACGCCCCCTGGATCCCCAACCTTATTCTGGCCACATTGCCAGTATGAATCCGGATTATAATCCTCAGCAATGACTCATCAATACCCAATTTTTTGAGTTTTTCCCATAATAGACCCCTTGAAATGGAGTCAAACGCTTTCCGTAAATCTATGAAGGCGATGAAAAGGTGGGCGAGGTGAGTGGTGTGGGCCTTGTCCTTCCTCCTCCTTCCTGCGCCCTATGATGATAGGGACCTGGTCTCTGTGAGACATTTTGACCCACATACTATCCTGACATGCATTGTCTTGGCGCCCTACCGAAGCAGGAAGAGGGAATCAGTGGACAAGGGCATGTGAGGCGAGTGGGAGAGTGTGTGTTTCCGCCCCTCCCCCTGACAGCCCTCCTCGGGGTTCCCCAGGTTTCCCGGGTGTCTACTATGAGGAGGGCATTCTCCGTGGCTACCCCATGGCTGTGGAACTTCCTCCCATTGGAGATCCGCTTGGCTGCCGACCTCCCCTCTTTCCGCAGACAATGTAAGACCTGGCTGTTCTGCCAGGCCTTTCCCGAGGGAGATGGGGTGGGTGGGGTGGGTTAGGGTAGTGGGGGATGGGGTTTTGCATTGTTTTAACTGAAATTCATATGGTCATTTTAATGTTTTAATGTTTTAAATGTTTTAATATATTGTGAGCCGCCCCGAGATGCCTGAGGCAGGAGGTGGCGGCATATAAATTGTATAAATAAATAAATAACTGGAGACCGGTATCATTTTGGATACTATGATCATGGCTATCATTCACATAGCACCACTCAGCACCGCTGGCACCATGAGTGGACCAGACCTTAATCCACTCTGCCACACTACAGGGAGTATATAAGGGACCAGGACTATGGACAGAATACAAGAGAGTCTGACTCTCACCCTTTGACACCATTGGTACCACCCTTGGCACTGCCCATGCCCACATAGGCACCATTACCACACCACCTTGCTCCCGTTCCACCTCTCCCAACCCAACCTCCTGGACCCATTTCCCCTCCATTTACAGAATTAACACAGTTGGCCCCTCCATTGGCATCTGCTCCATCAGCACCTACTGCAACTGTACAGCTCAGATGCTCAGGGAATCTCTCCAAACCTTCTTACAGGGATTTCATTCATACAGTCCTTGCTAGAACAGCACCCTACACTATTGACTCAACTGCCAGTCCCTCAGTCTGAACAAGATATTGAGAAGGATGCTTCCACTTTCTTTTCCTGATTATGACAACACAATGGGGCCCCCTCCCACTGATTTGGTCTCTGACCCATCGGCTGTGCCAATGAGGACATAAAGGAGGATGAGGACAGGTGAGGACACAAAGGCCTTTCAGGCTTTGCTTCATAGATTCACCACCGTTATGCCACAGGTCCTCAAAACAATTGCAAAAAAACACTATCCAACCTTGTCTTTATTCTAGGTGGCAGTGAGACTGGACATATCACGCTATCTATCTTCAAGGAGCTAATGGAGCTTTTAGGAACTGTCTGGCATAACACCTTCTCCTCCAGCCCTACCAACAAGGTGGCAGAGGCCCGGACTGGTCCTCTATGTTCTTCACACAACCCTCACCAAACTCGTTAGTGATAGTGGCTGTTACCCAGCTCTCCAAGTCTGGGGCTGTCCAGACTTCACCATCTGATCAAGAAAGAAAGAGACTAGATGTCCTGGGACAAAAATCCTTTGCCTCAGCTATGACATTATTGAGGGCAGCCAGTTACTTATCCGCTATGTGCAGTTACCAGCATTGACTTTGGTCACAAGCGACTTCTGCCACTGACCCTCAACAACTGGTGGCACTGCAAAAGGAAGGAATGCAAGCAGCTCAGTTTCAGCTTACCACAGCTATGCATATTGCCAATTGCACCATAAGAAACATGGGTTCAGCAATGACTGTGCACAGACGTGTCTGACTCAGGTCTATGGCTCTGACACCAGAGAATAAGACTAGGATTGACGCTATCCCATTTGATGGTGTGGGCTTCTTTGCCGAGTCTACACTTGAGACTCTTGCTAAAATAAAAAAGACATGCCAAACAGCCAGATCAGCAGGATTAGTAAAATTCATAAAACAGAGGTATTGCTCTGTTCATGTTTCCTATTCACATACACAAAGAGCAGCTTCCTCCGTCTACCAAGCAACTACTGCTACTTATAATTTCTTATCGAGCTTTCTGACTATTCTGTCCAGTTTGACATCATGTCACCTCACCATCCCCCATCCCCATCACTCTTGAGGGACCCACTTTACAAGGCAAAGTTATTAGAAGAGGTAGAATCTCTTCTTGCCAGAGGAGAGGAGCCATAGAAGAGAGACCTCAAGTTGGGGATTCTACTCCAGATACTTTATTGTCCCCAGACAAGATGGACACCTTTGCCCAATCTGAGATCTAAGGCAATTTAATAAATTTGTGTGAAAGTTGAAATTTAGAATGTAACCCTTCATTTTGCAGGCTTTATGAAAAAAATCATGTCTACCTCTCTTGACCTCAGAGATTCATATTTCCATATTACAATTCATCTTTCTCATAGGAGATTTTTATGTTTTGTTGTAGATGACCATCACTTCCAATACACCATCCTCCCATTTGGTTTGGCCACAGTTTCAAACCAAATGGCCAAGTTTCAAACCAGCAGTGTGATGCTGCTGTGGCCGCAGAACTCAGAAGAAAAGGCATCCAGATCTTCCAGTACCTGAATGACTGGCTTCTCACAGCCAACACAAAGGGCTGCCTTCAACAGCACGTAGAAAGGACAACCTCATTATTAGAGAACCTGAGCCTCATAATAAACTGGGAGAAATCGAGACTCACCCCATCCAAGGTACTTCCATATTTGCATTGACAACAGGTGTCACTCCTTTTGTCAGACTAAGGCTCATTCCATGGCCAAAAGAGTCGTGATGCCCTCATTTCATTGGTGGACAAACCTTTTGGCCCTTCTGAACATACTACCACAATTACAACAGACACGCGTCCCTTGAATGGGGGGCCCACCTCCGAGCTCTGACTGCTCATGGTGATACAAAGCTTCACATAAACATCCTAGAGAATTCAGGGACCCATGTTCACTGTGTTTTCTCCATTACCTCCAATGGGGATATACTCACCTATATCCTACACCTACAAGGCTTAGGTCTCTCTCTTTGTCTCCCTTGAAGTTACATCTATCAGCCATCTCTGCATATCTGTAACCACTGTAGGGTAAGCAGATTTTCTTTCACCCAACAGTCAGAATCTTTTGGGAAGGACTGGTGAACACCTATCCTCAATGGGACCTCAGTCTGGTCCTTACATGTCTAATGAGGCCACCATTTGAACTGTTAGCTACTTGCTTCCTCGCACATCTGTCTCTGAAAGTGGTTTTACTAGTGCACTGATTTTGGCATTTTGGGTTAGTGAGTTAGTAGCCTTGAGAGCCTCTCAACCTTTTTTTTAAAAATCATTTCTTAGGCACAAAGTTGATCTTCATATTGATCTAGCTTTTGTTCCCAAGGTCATCTCACTGTTTCACGTAAATCAAGTCATTTCCCTGCCAGTCTTCTTTCCGAAACCTCATGCATATCCCACGGAAGCTACCCTCCACACCTTGGATTTGAGGAGGGATTTATCCTTCATATTAAGCACACAAAGATGAGAGCATCTGATGGTCTATTCATTTCCTTCAGTGGACAATGCATAGGAGTTGCTGTTTCTTCTCAAAGACTTCCTAAATAAGGAAGTCTAGTGCATCCATACTTGTTATTTCATTGTAGGGAAAGCTCCACTACAGGGCATTCAAGCACGTTGAATTACTAGAGCAATGACTGCAACCATGGAAAACTTTCACAGTATCCCTCCTGAGCAGATATGAAAGGCAGCTGCGTGGTTTTCTCTTCACACGTTCTTGAAGCACTGCTCACTTGACCTAGCGGTCTGCAAGAATGCTGCTTTCGGGAGAGCTGTGCTGAGTGTCTTTCCTTTTTTCCTAAGTGGCTGGCTCCTTGTTCTGACCTCCGTTAAGTTTTTACTGCTTATTACTCTTCCATTAGTGGGAATCGCTGAGCTCCTTGAAGAAGAAATACCAATAACTGAGTTCTTCGAGAGAGCTCCATATATTCCCACTACTCCCCTGCCCCCCATCCTTCCCCTCTGCCTTGGAGTTTATTTCTGTTGGCTTGGGTGTTGAAAGAAACTGAGGCAGGGAGGCTCCACCTCCTTTTATCTCCTATTCTTTTGCGAGACTAAAAATCCACACTGAGAAGGGGAGTGGGAGGGGGGGGATGCGTGAGCCTCACCTCCTTGCAGACTTCTATACAGTTGGTTTGGTAACTGCTGACGTAGTGGAGTGTTTCTGGTTGCCTGTGCAGCAAGAAGAGGAACCCATCAGTGAGAACACATGGAACTCTGAGTGACTTTGACACTGGGTTGGGGGCAGTAGGTGGAGAGCGCGAGGTGATGGAGGCCCCGTCTGGTCCAACTTTGTGGGGGGAGTTTCAGGAAGTAACACCAGCCGATGCAGTGGATGTCTTGGGGTCTGTGAGAGCCACCAGTTGTGAACTTGATCCGTGCCCGTCCTGGTTGGTGAAAGCCTCCAGGGAGACGTCGGGGACGGTGCTGGCGAGAGTGGTTAACACATCCCTGCGGCAGGGGAGGTTGTCGCCTAGCCTCAAGGAGGCTGTGGTACGCCCCCTGCTGAAGAAACCATCATTGGATGTGGATGCACTCACCAGCTACCGACCTGTTTCTAACCTTCCCTTTTTAGGGAAGGTTATTGAGTGGGCGGTGGCGATCCAGCTCTAGACGCATCTAGATAGCATCGGTTTCCTGGACCCTTTTCAATCTGGGTTCCATCCTAGCTATGGCACTGAGACAGCATTGGTGGCCTTGGTCGACAATCTCCTCCAAGAGATGGACGCAGGATGTTCGACATTTCTGATCCTGCTAGAACTCTTGGCCGCTTTTGACACCGTAGACCATGGGCTGCTGTTGAGACGACTGCGTGACCTGGGGGGTCTG
>QEPC01002636.1:815491-832566 GCA_003113815.1 Sphenodon punctatus | reverse complement strand
GAGCCAGGTTCAAGGTACTGGTATTGATCTATAAGGCCCTTCACAGTCTGGGCCCCTCGTACCTCAGGGACCATCTCTCCCTCCGCGCCCCAGAGTGGCTCCTTTGGTCTGCCAGGGGTGCCTTCTTGGAGGTCACCCGAGTTAAGCGGAGGGCCACAATGGAGAGGGCATTCTCGGTGGCCGGGCCGTGTCTTTGGAACTCCCTCCCAGAGGAAGCTCACCTGGCCCCAAGGCTTTTAACATTCCGGCAGGCTTGTAAAACCTGGCTGTTCGCCCAGGCCTTTGGGGAGGGTGGGTTAGGGTTTTAGCGCCACCCTACCCTTATTTATTCTTTTATTTTGTCCTAACCCTGTTTTAAATTGTTTATATTATTATTATTGTTTTATATTTATATTATTGTATTTTTTACTCTTTTAAAATTGTTAGCCCCCCCCCCGAGCTGTTTTTACAGGAGGGCTGGGGTATAATTTGATAAATAAATTAATTAATTAAATAAACTCTCTCAAAGAACTTCATTACTGTTAAGTAACCTGTATTTCAAGTCCCACTTGGTATCACAACATATGGCCACCTCTAGTCCACCCAGATGTAAATGGGTACCTGATCCATTGGGTTAGAGAAGTCACAGACAGTCAGATATGAGTCTGGCTTCACCACTTCCTCATGTACCATAGGTCACAGAAACTGGAGTGCCTTAACCATGCCAACCTGCATGGCTCAGAATGGATTTTGACTTTTACTTTTGATTTTAGGGTCCTCAGGGACAATCGGGTCCAGATGGGGGAAAAGGCCGTAAAGGAGAAAAGGTACCTGCAATTGTAATTTAGTTCAGAGATTGGAGGTATAGAGATAAAAACCTCCTCTTTTGGACTAATATGCCATTGGCCACACCTACTGCTTTCTCTGGGTCTATCTAAAGAACTAGTCCTTTGGAGTTCGGTGCCACCAGTTATACCATCTAACCAGTTGCTGCTGCTGCTGCCGTTCCATGCACTACAGTAGTGTCCAAAGTTCCCGCCTAAGACTGGAGCTACCTTGTGCTAATTGCTGTAGTGCATTAGCATGGAATGGGATGGTTCTGATCAGACAGGGCTCACAGACTGAAGACAAGTCAGAAGGGAAATTGCAAGACAAGTCGAGTGGGAAGGAGTGACTTGACCAAGGTCACAGTCCATGTCTCATCATCGCTCATCCCACCCCATTGCTTTGCTCCCTCTGACCCACCAACCTGTGCCCCTTCGTGCCTATTAATTATTATTAAAATATTTATATAGCACCGCAATGGACCTGACATTAAGCAATGTTAATTAACAGGTTTCCCTTCCCCCTCCCCCCGGGACTTGCAGTCTAGGAGAGACAAGGCAGAGGAGTCAAAGGGAAGAGAAACCTAGGGATAGATAAGGATATATTAATGAAAATGAACCCTGATCTGTGCCCCTAAGTCATCAGCCTCACAGCCCCTTAGCTCTGCCTCTCTCCACCTCACAGCGGTCCCTCATGCCTAGGGCTGAAATGAGATCTCGCAAATGTGAGTAATCTCGCCAAAATTCTGGTTCTTGATACCAGCTGGGATAAAAACTTCCCAAGTACTGAGAAGGTCTCAACTGAGATTTCAATTCTCGTTTTACTGATAATTTGCTTACTGAGATCCCATCATACCGTTTACTGCTTTGCCGTACTGTTTACCTCTTTGCCATAAAGTTGTAATTCTGATGTAATACTGATGTCAATTGTCACTGCATTCCATTCTTTTTTTGGTCAACAATCTGGAGGGGACAATTCTCTGCTTGGCAAGGCAACCAATTCTGTTTGCCAGGGGCCAATTCAGAATTGCAGGGCATGGGATGATTCTGATTGGATTCCAAGGATAGCCATTGCAGTGTCACTCACACACACACCCTCTTTTGCTGGTGACTTTGCAGCAGCTGCTAGCGGTAAGCGTGTGCATGGCATGCCCATCTTCTGTCTTTGTGGTATATAACACTGAACCTCTACATAGTATTTCTGTATTTCTCAAATTCTCACATTTTACTAATCTCATCATGGGCATGGCCTCCCTTCTCCCCCCTCCCCCCAATTGGGCAGCATATCTGGGAATTGGAGATGGGAGGCATTGGCATGGACTGGGCTGTCTGACTTGCAATGTTCCTCCTATTACTTTTTTCAGGCCGGGTATTTGTCACTGTAGGGAGTGATCTCCTTCATGGTTAGTAGTAGGAGGCAGGAAACAGCTTTCAACTGGGCATGCTCTAGGGTGATCATGTCCACCATCCCCAATTGAAAGTCTGCCTCCAGACTGGCAGGAGGTTAGCGAGGGTGCGCCTCACCCAGACAGCACATTCAGCCCCTACCTAGTAAATTTTGCCACAGTGGCTTAGGTTTTAGTTGGGAGGGGAACCCTCCAGTACTTTCAACAGTGCGGCAGCTGCACCAGAACTAGCCGCTCCTCGTGAGCATGACTGGGTGGAAAACATGGCGTGGGGCAAGTCCCGGAAGGCACTTCCCACGAAGGCCTTCTATGCTGGGAAGCTCAGCTCCCTGCCGACAGCACTCTTCCCACCTTGCTGCAACCCCAGCGGATGACGCCCAGGCCAGTGAAACCAAAGCCACCTGGAGGACATGAGGCACAAGGAGGAACACCGGGCTCACGCCAAGGAGGAGGAGGCAGCCAAGGATGGCTCCAATGAGCAGGAGGAGGCCTTACCGGACTCAGTAAGAGGGCCCCTCCCCCTGGACCTGGTCCAAAAAATCCACTTCAAGGCCCTAAATAAAATCCTCATGACCCTAGCCCACATAGAAGGGAAGCAGACACCCTACCCGTGCCCCAAAGAAGCAGCCCAGGCCCTCCCCAGCACCTAACCCAAAGAAGGCCTTCAAGGGAAAATCAAAACCTGTGGGGAAAGGGAAGGTCCCTCCCCCAAAGAAGGCCCATAAAGGCTCTCAGGAGGACTCCCTCTAGGCTCTGTTGGGGTCATCCTCCAAAAGGGAGGACGAGTTCAAGGATGTCAAGGTCCTGGAAGAAGGGGAGATAGAAACGGGTGATGAGGAGGAAGTTCATCCCCCACCCTCTAAAAAAAGACCAAAAAGAACCAGGCCTGCTCCCCCTGCAGAGGAAGCGGAGGAGGAGGAGTCTTCCCAGAAAGAGGACTCAGGCCAGGCCTCACACTTGGGGCCTCACCAGAGGTCAGACCTGGAACCCATGGATGTTGAGAAACGTCTATCACAGGGCCCAAAAGAACATGGTAGGGAGTTGCCATCCACATCGGGTGAAAAATTGCTTAGGAGGGCCCAACAAATCTTCAAGATCAGACCAAAAAAGCAAAAAAAAAAGAGAGACTGATTCCTCAGATGAGGAAGAGGAAGATTCTGACAAGGATTACATCCAAAAGCCTCAGGCAAAACCAAGGGTTTTATTCTAGACAGTGCCTTCGAAAAGATCATTAGAGGGCAATGGAAGCAGCCTAGAACAAAGGCTGAATAAGACCCAAGACGCCCTGTATGAATTTACTAAGCAGAGCACCTCGGTGTTCCATATCCCCAAAGTGGATGGCAGCGGCCTTCTTGGCACACCAATCCATCTTCCCAGCTGAAGGTGACCTTTACCCTAAGGACCAGATAGATAAGGGAATAGAAGTGGGGATCAGCAAGAGTTATGAAACCCTGTCCACAATGCTACACATGTTCACAGCCACCTCATACATCTCTGGGGCGATTATGTAGTGGTTTAAGTTGGGAAAGGGTCCGGGGGTCACTGAAGGGATATTCCACAAGTTAGCAACTAACATCACCTCGGCCAATGTCTTTTTAGCAGATGCCTCCATGGACACGGTTACATGGGCGACTAGAGGTATAGCGACTAATATCACCATCCACCATAGGATATGGCTCCACTCCTGGCACGTGAACTCACACATCAGGAACCTGCTAGTTAATGGATCCTTTAAAGGGGACAAGCTGTTTAGGGCCTCTGTGGATAAGATACTTTCAGAGGCATCCAACAAAGAAAAGAAACAAACCCTCCAAAAATTTCAATCTTACCGCCTCTTTTTTTGTCCCTTTCAGTGAGCGTCCTACACACACATTTCAGAAGAGCGCAACCTGCAGGTGCCAGTTAAAACTACCAGTCAGGTAATCAAGAGCCCACAGCCACTGGCCAAGGTCATGCAGATCTTCAACCTCCCCTCGCTCCAAGCCACACCCTGGCTCACAATTAGGCAAGCAGGAAGCATGACTACTACGGATCCTGTTCCCAGTCCTCACCACTGCTCGGAGGCCAACTGATGTCCTTCGCTCGCAGGTGGCAAAATGCGACGTCAGACACATGGGTCAGGGAAACGGTTGACAGAGGTTCTGCAATAGAATTCAAAAGTTCTCCAAGGGAGTTCTTTTACATATCCCCACGCTCAGCAAACATAATCAAACATCAGGCTATGAGCCAGGAGATACAGCGACTGGCAGAAATAGGAGCAATGAGAGGGTACCTGTTGAGGAGCAGAAAAGGGGTCTCTACTCCATCTTGTTCCTAGTGGAAAAGAAGAATGGCACCTGGCAGGCAGTTCTCAATCTGAAAAATCAGTCAGGACACAAAAGTTCAAGATGGAGACCCTCAGCTCCATATGTCTCTCCATAGCTCCGGGGGCCTGGCTGGCATCTCTGGACCTGAAAGACACCTACCTTCACGTTCCTATATGTCCCAGGCATAGGCAGTGACTACATTTCGCCTATGAAGAGGATCATTGGCAATATTGAGCTCTACGTTTCGGTTTGGGCACAGCCCCTCAGACCTTTACCAAGGTGTTGATTCCCCTCATAGTGAATCTCCGGACATGCTGGCATCCCTCCAGGGACTGATGGTTTTCTGTATCAGGCAAGCATGTATAGTGGGCTCGCTTACACGTGCGACCATTGCAACAGTTTCTATGGCCTTGGCAAGTCCACATCATAGAGAACATCCCGATGAAGCTCAAGGTTGCACCTCATGTTACCCTCCCTGGAGTGGTGGATGGATCCCCTAAGGTTACAGCAAGGGGGTCCCTCTGACGGACCCGGAGAGGGTCATTGTCACCACAGATGCAAACTTGTTAGTGTGGGGGGGTGCATCTCAACCAGAGCAAGAAACCTGGTCAGCCCAGGACCTCTCACACAGCATCACCTGGTTGGAGCTCCATGCTATACATCTTGCCCTGCTTCACTTCACTCCACAGCTACAGGATCAGCATGTCCTTGTCTTCACAGACAATACCACAGTGCTGGCTTATGTGAAGAACCAGGAAGGGTCCCAGTCTTGGGACCTTCACAAAGAGGCCACTCTGCTACTCACATGGGTGGAGAGTCATGTGTTGTTGGTCTCGGCCCTTCACATAAAGGGGACAGATAACATAGAGGCTGACTGGCTAAGCAGAAAGCAGCTGGACCCAGGAGAATAAGTCTATCGGCATTCCAGGCCATAGTGGACAAGTTCAGCTGCCCTATCGTCAACCTGTTCACCTCCCCAGTAAACACCAAGACAACAAGATTCATGTCCCGCAGCATTCACTGCAGGGCAGAAGCTCAAGATGCTTTAAACCAGCCATGGACTCGAGGACTGCTGTATGCTTTTCCTCCATTCCCGCTCCTGAGTCGCAGAATCCACAAATGCAGGATGGAGCAAGTGACAATGATACTAGTGGCTCCGTGTTGGCCCCGCAGACCGTGGTTCACTGACTTAGTCATCATGTTCCGAATGGAGACTTTGGAACTCCCGCTAGAGCAAGACCTGTTGTTACAAGACCCCCTTTACTACGAGCAGCCAGGGTTTTTGAGACTGACAGCCTGGCTCTTGAGGCCCTAGCACTTCAAAACTTGAGATATTCTGAGATTGTGCTTAAGACCCTCTTGGCCTCAAAACATAAATCTACCCAGCACATTTACCAGCACACTTGCAAAGTTTTTGTGCAGTGGTGCCACCAATGCCAAATAGACGCCCAGCATCCTAGCATAGGCCAGGTTTTGCAATTCCTTCAGGAGGTGCTAGATAGGGGTTTGAGACCGAACACCCTCTCCCGTCAGATGGCAGCTCTTGATAGTACCTTGGGGGGCCTGGGAGAGTTGAGGCTTTCAACCCATCCACATGTTTGGAGGTTCCTCAAGGCAACCCGCCAGTTGTCACCTCCAGTGAAACCTTAATGTGGTTTTGAAATCGCTAACAAGGCCCCCCCTTTGAACCCCTTAAGGAAATTTTGACTTATTTCCTTTCCATTAAATTGGCCTTATTGTTTACCATTACATTGGCTAAGAGGGTTTCAGAGTTGGAGGCCTTGTCTATGAATTCAGGCTTGTGCTCCTTTAGAAATGAATCAGTCATACTGCACCTGTATCATTCTTTTGTCCCTAAGGTAAATACACCTTTTCATAGGGAACAAGAGGTGATTTTACTGTCTTTTTGTCCTTGACTCCGACACCCCTTAGGGAAGGTGTGGCATACCCTTGATGTACAATGGGCCTTGAAAGTTTATTTGAAGTGTATGGAGTCTTTCCATCGTACTTTGGCCCTGTTCGTGAGCTACCACACTCACTCCAAGGGTAGTAAGGCTTCTAGATCTGTGATTTCTAAATGGGTTTCTTCCTGCATCAAGGAAGCCTATAGGGCGGCTGGTCTTGCCCTTCCCACAGGGGTGATGGCCCATTCCATTAGGAGTGCTGCAGCTAATCGGGCTTTTCGAGCCAGGGTTTCCTATGGAGAGATTTGTAGGCCGGCCACCTGGAAGAAGCCACATACATTCACTAGGCATTATAAAATCAATTTGTTGGACTCTGCTGAGGCTGCCTTTTAAAGGCGAGTCTTCCAGATGGTTCTCGACTAGGTCCAGCCTTCAGCTGATGTCTTTTTCTGCTTTTGCTCTAGGGTTTTTGCTGTTCGCTTGTATGATCCCCACCCGATTTCTTTGTCGAGTGAGTACTGCTTTGTTACCTCCCTACGATGACAAATACCCAGCCTGAAAGGAGTAATAGAAAGGATAGTTGCATCACTTACCTCGTGAATTGTCCTTCTATATACTTCTGAAGCCCAGGTATTCAGCCTACCCAAATTTCTGGGGTCTATGGAGGTGGATGTTAAAAACTGATCTTGAAGGGATTCCGTTCCCTACTTCTGGGTTCCATTTGCCCTTCTGAGATGTTTTAAAATTGGGACATAGCCTTTTTGTTTTTGGCTTATAGTCCTCTACCTCAGGTTGATATTACTCCCCATGCTCATTTTTTGGTTGGGGGGCACGCCCTAGTTAGAGTAGGTTGCCGTTATTCTGTTTATTTCTAGACTCTTGGTCCTACTGCTTCATTACACCTGGGGATGGTGGGTGTGATCACACTAGAGCATGCCCAGTTGAAAGCTGTTTGCTGCTTCCTACTGGCCACGAAGGAGATCACCCCCCTGCGGTGACGAATACCCGGGCTTCAGAAGTACATAGAAGGACAATTCATGAGGAAAGTGACCCTGTTGTCCTTTCTCCATGGAACCATTCTCTCCCTCTGTTTCTCTTTAGCTGGGGCAGCCAGCGTTTGGGAATTGCACATGCCTGGGTGACATGGCATGGATTGGGCTGTCTGAGTCACAATCCTCAGCCATCTTGGCCTCAGAGCAGTGCTACACCCTGACTGCGCTCCAGTTTGGGATTCTCTGCTACTTTTCCCTGGATCTCTCGTTATATTTCTCTCTGGGCAGGACAACCTGTAATTGGGGATGGCAGATGGCTGGGTGGCAAGCATGTTCATTTTCTCAGGAAGGAATGCAGTTAACTAAAGGACAAAAACCTGGAAGTAAAATGGTATCCCCAGTAATGTGGTAACAGGTAAGTGGTACATTAACGGTAAATGGTACAGTAAAAAACAGTACGTGGTATGCAGTAAGTAGGTAAACTGAGACAGTATTTTGTGGTATTTGAGTATCGAGAAATCACATTTCGAGAAACAGTCAAGAAGTCGATCCAATTTCTCAATATGAAATTACTCATGAGTAGCATTTTAGCTGTTCGCTTCAGCTCTACAAGTCATGCCCCTTTAGCTGTATCTCCAGTCCATCCACCTCTTGACTCTCTTAGACCCTTTAGCTGTGCCGCATTGTGCCTGTCCACTTTGTCCACTCAGACCCCTTAAACATGCTCCCAACTTTCAAGGTACCAATGTGAACGCACCCCAGCTAAGGACATTTGAAGGAGTGAGGTGAAGTGGACTGTTTACCCTGCCTATTTACCCCACAGCACTCCTTCAGCCCACAAAGCTGCCCCCACCGTACTGGTGCCATGAAAGTAAAGGAGCACAGTTATGGTGATTGATACGAGGTGTCTGCAGAGAAAAGTGCCCCTCTGCCCCCCTCCTCTGTACACGTTATCTGTACCTGTTCTAGGGGAGCTTGTTCTTGAGTTTCAGCCATAAATAATCACCTGCCCTGCTTTTCTGTGTCCAGCGAGCAAGGATTCCTGTTCCTCTTTTCCCCCTCCCTGTGTTTGTGGCTCCTCAGAATGACTGGTGAATTGCTCTTTCTTTTTCTTTAGGGGAACATGGGGCATAAGGGAGGTCATGGCTTCTCTGGCAATCCTGGCAGACGGGTAAAATGGCATTGCCTTTCTCATTCTTTTATCTGTTCTGCTGGGGACTGTTATACACCATTGATTAAAGCTTACCCAAGGCAAGCAGTTAATTCCAGCAGCACACAATGAAGACAGCACAGATTATGGGACAGGGTGGCTGGGAGACTGTTACCGTGGGGACAGTTGTGATGTCACAAGGGCAGAGGCTGGACTTCAGCTTGCAGGCAGGCTCAGGGGCTGTTGGAATGGGCAGTGCGGGGGCACTGTTGCTGAGGGTGACACAGAAGCTGAGGGGATGAGACATAACATTCATTGATGATCTGTTTCCTTCTGATCAAGAGCTCTAATTCGTTCCTCCTTTATAGGGAAAGCGAGGCAAAGCTGGGCACAGGCCCCCAAGAGGCCCCAAGGGTCTCAAGGTAGGAAGAACCTCTTACTCTGTGTACCGTTTCCCAGCCCTGCCAGGTGGTTATGTTGTCCCATAACATAAGAAAAGCCAGATTTGTATTCAGTCCGGTGGTCCATCTAACCCAGCGTCCTGTCTCTGACAGTTGCCACCATCAGTTGTTTCAGAGAAGTGCACAACAGGTCATAATGGCGCGTTCCATTACACTCCCACCCCTGGCAGTCAGAGGTCTCATCCCCCAACCAGCTTGAGTAATAGCTATGTATCCATCCCTGCATATCCCTTGCGGGTTACAGGACAATAAAAATAGGTTACAAAAAACCCTGGGTAGATGCTCTTAGACTCTTCAGAGCATTTATCTGTGTTTAGGAAAAGGACAAGACTGGAGAGGAAGAGAATCCAGTAGAGCAGCGACTCCTCAAAATTTGTACTGTGAGAGTCTATAACTAGACTTGCATGTAATCCCATGGCCACAGACAACAACAAAAACATATCTCTTGGGATCGTGACCTCCTCCATAGAGTGACAGACCCCTCTTCAGTAGAGGGATGAAATGGGAAGTGTTGTGGTATGTGCATTAAGTTGTTCATGGATGCAGCAATGTCTGTTGAATCACTGTCATGTTAGCCACAAATAGGGACCTCATATATTGAAGTGTATTCTTCTCCTCTTCCTATGGAAACATCTTTGTAAACTCTTACCAGAGGATCTTGGCCTTCTTCCTACCCTTTCTCACTCCTGATGAAGGATCAGTGGCAGAACTTGACCTCGGCTGCCCCATTTAGACAATAGGCTCAATCCTGAACCCTGCGCGCTCTGAAAACAGCATGCACACATCTTACATGCAAGCCATGCCTGGATCATGCACACCTGTGTGGGCGAGACTATGACCTGTGTGCAAGCCACGCGTGCAGACATACTCCACACGTGCAGGAGTTTGGGATCGGGCCCACTAATTAAAAACTGAAGGATCTCTTCCTCTTCTTTCCAGGGCTCTCCAGGTGAACAAGGGCTTGAGGGACCCCGTGGTCCACAAGGACCTTATGTGAGTATTGGTTCATTTGCAGGGCTGGAAGCATTGACCATTAGATAAGTGGTTCCCAGACTTTTTTGCGTAGTGACCTCATTTTGGGAGTTAAATATTCCCGTGACCCTAGACAGCTGGAAATTCAAAACTGTGTATATAAATTTAATTATTTTTTTAAAAAAATCAGCATAAATTTCCTTTCTTTCCCTCCTCGCTCCACTGCACTCTGACCAGTCCCTGGGAGCTTTAGGACTTTCCTGCACTGGTCAGGCCCCCAGAACTTCAGCATTGCCTCCCCACCTCTCCACCAGCTTCCTGGTTGGCTGTCTGCCTGCATTCAAGACTGACTGGCAGCAGCAGGAAGCTGGACAGAACATCTGGTCACTTACCTTTCCTGACTCCAAGCATGTTCTGACCTGTCTGCCCTGATGTGACTCTGTCCTAACTTCTTGCTCCTGTACTCGTGGCCCTGCTTCCTGACACTTCTGCCCTGGATCTGCCCAAACACAAATCCACAGATGGTTTATCAAGCACCTTGGGCTTGGAACTTGCTCCCAATCCAAAGCTATGTAATTTACCCCTGGTTAGCCAAGTAAAGTCATGTGCCTATTGTGGTATCTAGTAAATACTATCTACCCTACCACATGATGTGAATGAGCCCTTGAATAGCCTGCCTCCAAAATGAGTGGCCTCCCTTCTCTAGAGCACTGCTCCATGATAACATGTCTGGTGGGTCTCCTTGGAAGCCTTTGATGCAAATAAAATTTTTGGCTTAAAAACACTTTTCTTTTTTACTTTATTGAAAAAACTAAATATAAACACAGAAGTTTAGACGTCCAAATATGTGAAAATAAAAAATAAAAACAAATGAACAACCAGACTCCAACCATAATGCTGGAGCCAAAAAAATACAGAATAAAGAAGAAAAAAACGAGAAAACCAGTTAACATAAGAAAGTAGATTATACATAAGTAAAAAAGTACATTGTATATCTGAAAGTGTGATTGAACATCAGTGGTATCGCTAACATTCATGCATATATTCCATACAGGCTTCCACACTGCATAAAAAATTTCAAGTTTATCTTGCAATTCAGCTGCAATCTGCTCCATTGAATTTGTATACCATAGCCTGGACAGCTAAGTCTCCATAGAGGGACCAGTATCTGACTGCCAGGAAACTGCAATGGTATACAGAACCACCAAACTTAAATGTTGACAGGCTAACCAGCAAAGTTTTTCTATCCCACATTCGGGGGAAATACCCAACAGGGCAACAGCAGGTTGAAATGGTATAATTTGATCTAATATTTCATTCATATAGAGCTAAACCCTATGCCAAAAAGTAGCCACTTTGGGGCAGTCCCACCAACAATAGAGGTGTGAACCAATCCCTCCGCATTGGTGCCAAGATTTGTTTGCAAGCTTTTTATTAATCTGATTCAGTCTTACTGGAGTGAGATAGAAACGTATGATCAGCTTAAGTGGAGGTCCACATTCTGCCAGAACCTTTTTGCATTGCATTCCACATCTGAAAACACGCTCGCGCTCTCTGTGTGTGTGTTTATATATTGCTATTTTCTTTGCAGATTTAATAGTCTCTTATGTCCAAGGAATAACATCCCAAGTGACTGAGCATCAGGTGCTGTACAAGCCCCTGGTCAAATGTCTGCTGCATACTCCACTCTGAGTAATGGAGCCAGAAAGGCCCCCCTCTAACCTAGCAGTGTTTGCCTTGCCTATTAAACAGAATAAAATGTTATCGTAATGAGTTTTTAATCTTCAATAAACATCCCCTTCAGGGGCTGGGACTCCCTACATTGCAGGGCCATGTAAGTTACACAGATGTTGTTATTTCTGGTTTATTCACATGCCCCATGTATGTGGAGGTCCCTCTCAAATCACCACAGGCCAGAGCTCTCTGCACATGAAGCTCTGTGGAGCCTGTATTTTACATCAGTGTTTCTCACATTCAAGTTTCACAGTTCAAGTATATTCATGATTCCCACGTATTGGTGGGGCCCTTCATGAATCCAACCCTGAAACATGTCATCTGTGTATCAGAAAATTACAATTCACCCCCTGCTGCAGACAGTCCTCTGGAGGGTAGTTCCTCCCACAACAGACAGGAGGCAGAAGATTCCTGATTCACTGAGCATGCTCCATCGAGCCCCCCCTTTAGCTCTCCAGTTCAATCTTCTGCCTCGGACCGGCAGGACACGAGTTTGAACACTCCGAATCGGGAGCGGTGAGGATTCCGCTAGGACAGGCGGGGCCGGAGGGACCCTCTGCAGCACCGCGTTCAGGAACTGGTGCCAGGGCCCAGGCCAGCTCCCCTGCAGTAGCTCGGGAGCGGGGAGACGGAGGTGTTCGAGTCCCACGCTTATCGGCCTGCGTTACCCCACCCAGAACAATCTCCTGCCACGGCAGAGAGACAGTTCAGAACCAGCCCTTCCCGGAGGAAGGGAGTCGGCGCTCCGCTCATCCACGCTGCTGCCTCGGGAGAGGGAGCAGAAGAAATGGATTCAGGCACTAGGACGGAAGTAGGACCACTCCACGGTTGGCTTAAGGAGGGTTGGGAACAGCGCGCTCCTGAGGAACCCGTCCCCCGCCCTCGCCCCATTCCCCACTTCCCCCCCCTTACAGGGTCTAGTAAAGTGTGCCTTCTGTTTTCCCCTCTGGCAGGCTTCCACGCAGGGAGAGTCCAGCCAGGCGACCTTGCTACCCCCCTCAGAAGCAACGGCAGTCCTGGACCCCATGCTGGCCATTAATGCCATCATGGGCAGGATCCTGGACTCGATTAACCTCCTTAGAGAGGAGCGGGCGGGGGGGGCAAGAGGAAGCGAGGCAAGGGGGTTCCTCAGTGGAAAAAGTGCGGGCGAAAAAGGCGGGAAAGTTGCATCGGCCAGCAGGGGGCGCAGTTTCCTGCCTTCTTGATTCCCTTCAGGCCTCTGCCATGGCAGAATCCTCTGAGGAGGACAGAGGGCAGCCCGGGAAGGCCCCATCCCTCATCCTGCTCTCCGATGCAGAGACAGATTTGATGCAGTCCAATTCAGACCTGGAGGAAGGTGAATGGCAGCAGCCTCTCCCCTCCAACGAACCAGAGAGAAAATTTCCCCTGCAGTATATTAAAACCCTGCAGCTCAGCGAGAAACCCCCTAAGAATCAGTCCTGAGTCAGACAAGGATGATAGGGATCTGATCCCACTTCAGGGCAGGGACAAGGGCCTACCTCTGGACAGAGCGTTTGAGAGTTTAGTCCTTTCGGAATGGAAACATCCAGGTAAAGGGGTTAAAATGAACAAGACCCAAGAGACCCTGTAC
Organism: Sphenodon punctatus; assembly: GCA_003113815.1. NCBI lineage: Eukaryota > Metazoa > Chordata > Lepidosauria > Sphenodontia > Sphenodontidae > Sphenodon > Sphenodon punctatus. The sequence goes on along the minus strand of QEPC01002636.1, from coordinate 819,247 downwards.
AGTTTCTCATGCAAAAAAGGGGAGCTGTTTAAGAACCCCAAAGTGGACGCCGTGGCTGCCTCCCTGGCAAGGCAGACGGTCTTTCCCACGAAGGGGGATTGCTACCCAAAAGACCTCACAGACAGAGCAGTAGACAGGGCACTCCAGAGAGTTTTGGACTCGGCCACTGCCTCCTTGCAGATCAATATTTTGTCTTCCTATGTGGCCAGGGCCACCATGGCATGGCTTCAGGAAATGCAGTCCAAAAAGATCTCGGACAAAAGGGCAAAGGTGTTATCCTCCAGGGTCACGCTGGCGGTTGCCATGTTGGCAGATTCCACCACAGATGCTCTCTCCTGGTCAGCTCGCTTCGTGGGGATAGAAGGAGAATCTGACTCAGATCCTGGCAGGGGGACACTACAGCAAAAAACCTGCTGGTTAAGGGCCCCTATAGGGGTTTCAAGCTTTTTGGCACTTGTCTTGATAAGGTCCTTGCAGACGCTTCGGACAAGGCAAAAACTAAAACCCTGCAGCAGTTTGCAGCCAAGAAAAAGCCTTTTCGTTCCCCGTCCTTTTGATTTGGGTCTTACCTTGCCTCATATGGCAGCCAAAATCAGGGTCAGGACAGAGAGCCTAGGCAACCTTTTCAATTTCGAGGACAAAGGCAGCGCAAGAAAAGTTCAGGCCTCGCGAGCCCCAGGCCGGGCAGCAGCCCAAGCAGGCATGACTCGCATGGGGGTGGAGAGATAGGGGTCAGGCTGCAACGTTTCTCAAGCATCTGGGAAAACTCAATCTCAGACGCATGGGTCTTGCGGCGGATACGGCAGGGATATGCCTTGGATTTTCTCAGCCCCCCCAAAAGGCAGGTTCCTCCCCTCCCCCCTCTCAAAGGACCCCCAGAAAGTGCAGGCCATGTCCAACGAGATAAGCAGGTTGCATTCTATCAGAGCCATAGAGGAGGTCCCTCAGCAGAAAAGGGGACGGGGCCTCTATTCCATCTTGTTTTTGGTGCCAAAAAAGTCGGGTCACTTCAGCGCAGTTCTCGACTTAAAAATTCTAAACAGATGGATAAAATCCAAAATGGAGACAGTAACATCAATTTGTCAGGGGTTGTCAAGGGGAGACTGGATGGCTTCTTTGGACCTGCAGGAGACCTACCTCCACATTCCGATTTTCCCAGCTCACAGGAGATGGCTCAGGTTCGCGTTCAACCAGAGCCATTGGAAGTACAGAGCCTTGCCGTTCGGTTTCTCCTCAGCTCCCAGGACATTCACCAAAACCCTGATAACCCTCCTGGCAAATCTGCGCATGGAGGGGATCCATGTCTTCCCCTATTTAGACGATCTCTTGATCAGAGCTCCCTCTCTGGCTGGGGCGAATGCGCAGGTGAACATGGTCATGGCCTACCTCAGCAGTCATGCGTTCGTGGTCAATGTCGCCAAGAGTCAGCTGGTGCCCTCCCGCAGAATGGAGCACCGGGGGGTGGTCATAGATACTGCCATAGACATCGTCTTTGTTCCCCTCAAAAGACAAGAGAAGATACGCTCGCTGGTACAGCTCCTCCGTGCCAGCAGCCAGTTAAGGCTGAAAACCCTGGCAAGTTTGCTAGACTTGATGGAGTCTTGCACCCGACCGATTCAGTGGGCACGCTGCAACCTCAGGCCCTTACAGCAGCTGCTCAGGCCTTTCCAGAGCGATCTCATCGCCGGGTGGAATCCCTGGGTTTGGTTGACTCATTGGCTAAGATCCTCCATGTGCTGCTGGTTAGAACCAATAAGGTTCGTAGAGGGGGTTCCACTCATGGAACCCTATCAGAAGGTGATAACCACGGACGCCAGCTTGAGGGGCTGGAGGGCTCACATGGTGGGCATAGCAATCCAGGGGACATGGGCCAGGGAGGAATCAACCAAAAACATCAACTTTCTGGAGTTGAGGGCCCTTGTCCCTGCCCTGAAGTGGGATCCAAGATCCCCCTCCCTTCAAGGGGAAGCCCGGTCACTCATGAGATGGGCGCAAGCCAACCTGTCATCCCTCAAGGCCCTTCACATAAAGGGCTCAGACAACCACCAGGCAGATTGGCTCAGCAGGAGGGCTATAGAGCCTCATGAGTGGACATTGAACAGGGCAGTGTTCAGGAAGATAGTGGAAGCCTTTGGGCAGCCAACTATGGACCTGTTCGCCAGTCGGGAAAACGCCCAGTTGGGGCACTACATGACAAGATCGCACGACCCGGAAGCGGTGGCCATAGATGCACTGAACCAGAGGTGGCCATCCGGCCTCCTTTATGCCTTCCCTCCATGGCCTCTGCTAACGAGGACAGTGGCAAAGATAAAAAGGGAAAGGGAGCAGGTAATATTGGTGGCTCCCTGGTGGCCGAGATGCCCCTGGTTCTCGGACCTCATGGAGTTGAGCAGGGGAGAGTACCAGCCTCTCCCTCCGCTTCCTGACTTGCTGTCTCAGGGGCCAATACTGTTCGAAAACGTACAATCGATAAGACTGATGGCTTACAAACTGAGCGCCTAGCACTAGAGGGAAAGGGTTTCTCAGGGGCAGTGTTAAACACTCTCCTGTCGGCCAGAATGCTGGCTACCAGGAGGTCCTACAAGGCTACCTGGAAGGTATTTTCCCTGTGGTGCCTGGTCAGGGGCTTGGATCCCTGCACAGCTTCCATTTCTCAGGTTCTGCAGTTTCTTCAGGCGGGCCTAGACAAGGGCCTCAGGCATAATACTCTAGCTAGGCAGGTGGCAGCATTAAGCTCAGTGTTGTACGTGGGGAACAACAGAAGCCTGTCAAGTCATAGACATGTTTGCCAGTTTCTCAGGGCAGTTAAGCACCTCTCCCCGTCAGTGGTGCATAGATGTCCCTCCTGGGAATTAAATCTGGTCTTAGATGCTCTGACTAAACCTCCCTTCGAGCCTCTGGCTTGGGTGTCTCTCTACATGTTATCTCTGAAGGCAGCATTCCTGATCGCAATCACATCAGCTAGGAGAATGTCAGAGCTGGGGGCCCTGTCTGTGGAAGAGAACTTCTGTGTTTTTCAAAAGCAGTCAGTGACCTCAGTCTAAACCAAGCATTTATGCCAAAGGTTAACTCTATCTTCCACAGATCCCAAGAGGTGATTCTTCCTTCTTTCTGTCCAAATCCGACTCACCCGAAGGAAAGGTTGTGGCACAACTTAGATGTTTGCCGCGCCTTGAAGATCTACTTGGCCAGAACACAAGCCTTTCGCAAATCTACGGCTCTGTTTATTAATATTCGAGCCAGAATCAAGGGGTCTAAAGCTTCAAAGACCCTAATAGCTAAATGGGTTAAGCAGGCGTATAGGTCAAAAGGTAAGGTTCCTCCTCTTGGGATCTGGCCCCATTCGGTGCGTGGAGCAGCTACTTCCTACGCATTCAAGGCAAGGACCTCCTACGAGGAGATATGTCGCACAGCAACGTGGGCATAGATACACACTTTCGTGAAGCACTATAAGCTTATCAGTCGGCGGAAGCTGCCTTTGGCAGACGGGTGCTCCAAACGGTTCTGGAGCCCTCGGAGTCTGGCTGTTCCCTCTCGTAGGTGTTCAGGGGCTCAGGTATTAGGGATGGGCGAATAGATCGCGGTTCGGGTTCGGCCGTTCGGTTCGGCTGCGTTCGGTTAGTTTGCCGGGTTCGGCCGTTCGGTTTGGCCGTTCGTGAAATGTTGTTATGGGTGTTTTTGTTGTTTTTTATATGGTTTTGGGGGTTTTTATTGGGTTTTATATGGTTTTAAATGTTGTTATGGGTGTTTTTGTTG
>QEPC01002636.1:755786-790541 GCA_003113815.1 Sphenodon punctatus | reverse complement strand
GAAAGGAGAATTGGTTACCTACCTTCGTGAATTCCTTTCTCTCTTACTCTCCTGATCCTCCTCCGACCCTCCCTGCCGTACAGCACTCAGCATCTCACTTATACAACTGTTTTTTAACTTTTGACCATGTTGGGTCCCAGTTCAACTGATTCTTAATATTATGTTCTTAACGTATTACAGTTTTCTCCTGAAGTTATGTTTTGCCAGGTGATACTACTTACAGGGGCACTCGGCTATACTATAGACTGAGGGACCGGGTAGCTCCTGGCGCGCATGCGCATAAAAGAAATGCGTCATCTGCCTCCTATCGGCCATCAGCAGAGCTACCCAGCGGAGGAGGATCAGGAGAGTAAGAGAGAAAGGAATTCACGAAGGTAGGTAACCAATTCTCCTTTCCCTCCCATGTGTTGGAGGGTCGTATTGAGGGAATTCCCTTCACTGAGCGCCTATGCCCCTTTGATAACACTCTAGCAGAGACTGTGGCGCATATAATCTTACAATGTCATTTGTATGACCAGCCAAGTGAAAAATGTTTAGCCCCTATCCTGGAAAGGATCCCAGGGAGAACTGAGCATGCAGCACTTTCTTTTCTCTTGGATAGCTCGGAGCCCCGGGTTATTAGGAACTTTTCTATCTTTCTAATACAGGCCTTCTATCTTAGAGAAAAAAAAATTAAATTTAGGCCAACTACTGGTGACCTGAGATATGAGACAGTGCAGTTGCGTACGGGGACATTTAGAGATCTGTTCTTTAAGGTTCTTAGTTAAAAAGACATCAGTGTGTATATGCCCTTTTGTTTGTTTAATTTACAAACCTAAGATTACCCCCTTAGGAGGTTTTATTATAAGTACCTGCTCATATGTGATGGGACAGGCAGTGGGTTAGTTATGTGTATCATCATTGTTCTACAAATTTTCTTTGGTACCTTTGGAAGTAATTCCTATCCATATGTAAATGTTATGCTATTTCATACTTATTATTTTGCCCTCTATTGCCCTTTATTGAAGGGTTTTGTGCCTGTTAGTATTTTTCCCTCTACGAGGGAATTGTATCTGTATTCGTTTATTTAAATGCAATGGCCAAAGGCCACACTAAATAAAATTGAACTGAACTCGTACAAAAAAGGGAGACCCCAGATAGCCACCGTGTACAATAATTGCGGGATCACTTTAGCCTTGAACAAAGACAGGGCAGGATATGCCAGCTTCCCTCCTTGAGAATGGAAAAAAATCACCATGGAATTAGTAGTTTTACGGGCCAGTAGGCTGGCTGCTTCAAAATGCGCAGGCCATTGGCCTAATGATGAAAACACCCCCAGGTACTTAAAGACACGCACCTGTTCAATTACAACTCCATCCATAAGCCATCTATACTGCCGACGGGTGTGGCCTATTACCAAGACCTTGGTCTTGGAGTAGTTGACACACAGGTTCTGCTGATTACAATAAAGCAAGAACCTGTCCTTACCCCTATGTAGACCAACTTGGGACAGTGATAATAAGACTGTATCATCTGCGTACAGCAGAATGGGTAGTCTCCGAACACCCAGCTTTGGGGCGTGTGAATTGTTTTCAGCCATATAAGGGATCAAGTCATTAACGTAAAGATTAAACAGTGCTGGGGCCAATATGCATCCCTGGCGTACACCTCTATAGAGGGGAATATCACTCGAGAGTGGCCCATTCCTAGCAGGGCGAACCTGTGAAGAATTATTCTGGTAGAGTTTAACAATCAAGTATAACAAACACCCATCGATAGAGGACCCCCCCAAGTTTTGCCCAGAGGTGTTCCTGTTGATGGTGTCAAATGCTGCCTTAAGGTCGATGAAACAACAAAATAATGAGATTTTCTTGTGGCATAATACATACTTAGCGGTCAGATGCTTGAGTACATGAATGTGGTCCAACGTGGACTGGCCTGCCCTAAATCCAGCTTGTTCGGGATAAATGATATCATGGTCGTCCAACCAAGCTTGAAGCTTGGAAAGGAGATATTTTGCATACAATTTCCCGACAATAGATAACAAGCTGATTGGGCGATAGTTGGAAGGGGCTTCAGGGTCCCCTTTTTTGAAGATAGGCACAACTAAACTCTTTAACCATGCTTTGGGAATCCAACCTGATGAGTTGATTGTCGTAAATAAGGTGGCCAACAAAGAGGCCTACCAATTGACATCAAATTTTAACAATTCCAGAGGAATGTAATTGCAGCCAGGGGCTTTGCCATTCGTCAGCTGTGTTATAAGATGAATGAGTTCCTCAGCTGAAACTGGGGGCCACTCCTGAAATCTGTTATGAGGCTGAAACTCAATAACCCAAGGCAAATTAGATGGTTTGGAATACAAAGCTTCAAAATGCTGCTGCCATTTTACCACGGGGAGAGAACTTTTTTGCTCTACTGGGCCCCTCCATTTGACACTGGCTATCAAAGACCAAAACCTAGCAGAGTCCTTGGTCAGTGCGTCCTGATGTAATTGTTGCCACTTCTGCTTTTGCAACAGGTATTTCTTTTCTCTTAATAATGCCCTATATACCCTCCTACATCTAGACACGAGTGATCTGTTGGATTTGGAGGGAAATTTCCCCATGCTCTTTACCATCTTCCTAGGGGATGCCCTCTCCTTAGTTCAGGTTTGGTCAAACCAGGAAGGAAGATGCAAAGAGTTGGATTTACAGGGTTTATTGGCCACTAACAATGGAAGGAACATACTGGACAATGTTTCAAAAGCCACCACCGAGTCCAGGGAGGCTGCTTGAATTTGGGCACATAAGGCCTCAACAGTTTCCAAGGAAATAAAAGCAAGAAAAGCCTTCCCCAACTCAGGAGTCCATTTCTTGTGAGCGATACGAGTCATGACCTGATCTTGAGCAAGCTCATCCGAGATCATCCAGGCCCTAGGGTCACGGCTAAAAGGGTCTCGAATTAACAGGATTAGGGGAGAGTGCTCAGTTTCAGTGGCCATAAGAACCTTTAGTTCCAGGGCGTTAAACAAAAGCCAGCTGAAATTAAAATATAATCAATCACACTAGAGCCTAGAATGGAGTAGAAGGTAAAATTACCCTCCAGGTCCCCTGGTAGTAGACCATTCAAGACCACCAAGTCCAGGGAATTTTGAAGTTGAACCATTCTAAAGGACCTAGGCCCTTTTATCATGTCCAAGGAGACACGGATGTTATTAAATGGCGGTATTATCGCCTCATCGGGTTCTAAGGTTGCCACAGACTCTGCTGGGTTACCTGTACGAATGTTAGTATCACCCCCCATGATCAAGATGGCCCTGAGAAATTTCCGGTAGGCCTCTTGGACTGCTGCCGTAACAAATGGCCAGATGTCTTCAGTGTAGTATAGAGATAAGGCAGACGGGACATAAATATTGGCTAATAATAGCTCTAAACCTTGAGGGAAAACACAGTGCCACAAGGCAAAGTAGGAGGAAAAGTTCTCAGTCAGTTTGATGTTAGCCCCCAGGGATTCCTTGATTAGAAGCACCAGCCCCCCGCTTGCCCGACCTCTATTGTATAGCGAGGATGCATTCAGGCTGCTCACAACGAAGCCCTGGTGGATAATCTCCCCCTCACTCCATGTCTCTTGAAATAAACAAATATCATGGGTTCCAGGCAAAAATTTGAAATCTAAGTCCTGTAGCCGCTGTTTCCAGGCCGCAATGTTTCAGCTCACTATACTCAAACATCTACCACCTGGCCTCCTATGTCGTTCCGGGGATTTAAAAAATGTCAGGCTCAGAATTTGACCCGAATATTTCCACCGGGTTAGCTTGCTCACCTGGGCCCACCAACAAAGTTGGGGTAGCCAACACGGGTGGAATCAGGGCTTCCACCCTAGCTGTATTTAGAATATTTGCAGGTTGATTAAAAATAAGTCCAGTTGGAGCCTGTTCCTGGGATAACACATCCTCATGGATCAGGTCTCCTGGAGTGCTCTGGATATCGATTAGGCTAGGCAAGATCGTCCCCGTTAAACAATCTAATTGGGCCATCTGGACACCCTCCTGAGGGGGATTACTCTCAAGGATAGTGTTAATAATGGACAAAGAGAAATTAACCAGAGTAACTGGAGCTTGGGGACTGAGAGAACAGTGTCTGAGGGAATAGTCCAGTTTCTGCCTATCCTTAGAAGCTTCAAGCTGAGAATATAATTTTTCCATTTGGACAAAAAAGGTTTTTTGGTCTGATGCACTAGTAATACAGGGAGCCCGGGAAGTCCGTGCTTCCCCCTCGGAGGAACTCATTAGTTGTCTCTGGGTTTGTTGACCTACAATTTCCATCTCTGACTCATTGGTTGAGACGGTAAGGTTTCCTTTGTAGATTATGGGTTTTGTCTGCTTTATCTTTCCCTTAGTGTATTCTGGCTGGGGTTTTGAATCAAACTTCAATTTAAAGTTTGCCTCAGCCCTACCAGACTGAGGAACTCCAGATGGAACTTGAATCCCCAGAGGGGGGGATAAAATTATCCCTACATTTAAAGTTATATACTCTGGAAACAAAAATATTCATATTCCTTAAAGCCCTGCTTTGTTGGAATAGACTAGCTACTACGCCCTGGTTGTTAAATAGTACATTACTTAGCCAGCGATTTTTGCTTAAGGCCAAATGGTCAATACTAAAAATATCACATCTAGTCACAGGGATTTTTAACAACCGTCTAAGATGTTCTGCTATATCCAGGGCTGAATTCCAAAAAGGAAGCTGGCAAAGGCAGGACAGTAAAAATCACATTTAGTGGGAGGTATGAGAATTTAGCCAAATCAATGCCCTCCTGGTTCGCCCCTGTCTGATGGTCAGGACCTCTGCTCCCCCCCCCCAACTTGGGAGGGGGAGTGGTAGTTACACCCGGCTTTGCCAAAGGAACTGGAGGTGGAGGTTGTACCAAGGAATTCAAAAACCCCATTCCCACATTCAGAGAGTTAATTTGCTCAAATAAGTATTGGACTGTCTTAACAGTGAGCAGAACATATTCTGCCAGGCATGAGGTCAAACTCACCCCCTCAGCTCTTTGTGGTACCCCCTTTGGAGGGTAAAGGATCATAGGGGTCTTTTACTAACTCAAGGGAGGCGAGAGAGAAAGGTCGGTCATGCAAAACGTTCTTACAAGCCTTTGGTGGAGCTTTACAGTAATTAGTAGGTGAAATAGTAAAGCCAGGAACCTCCCAAGAGCAAGGAGTAGAGGCAGACAGTATCAAATAACTCTCCATCCTCCGCTGCTTAGGGCTATTTGCTATGGGGGGAGAAATAATGGCAGCTTCAGCTCTAGTGTGCTTTAACGTAGGCATATTTAGGGGAACAATACCACCTCCATCAGGGGTTAGCCCAGGCAAAAGACCAGCAAAGTTTAAAACAGCCCTAACCAGCCCAGTGCCTAAGGCTATGCGCAAAAGGGCGCGCCCTTGTGTGTGCGGCCCTTAGGCATGCTGGCCGATGGCGCGTGCTGATGGCACGGCCATAGGCCTTAGCGAGCTTTAAGTGTCCCGCCCGGTCAGGCCGGGTCCAGCTGCTCCTATCACAGGGTTCAGGGGTGGAGATCACCACAGGAGGCAAATAAGCTAATTAGAGGGAATCCCCGCTCCAACACTCTCCCCAATGCTCCACACTCACCTGGAGCTTCGTAGCTTTGGGAACTGCTCAGAATGGTTCAGACCCTTCTCCTCCCCCCCCCACCCAGCATAACTCTGCATTTGTACATTTCCTTCTTGGAAGCTACTTTGCTCCCATTGCTTCCCAAGCCTGAAAGACTTGCTGGGATCATTCATGCCTTCATACCTTGCAGTGGCAGGTATCCAACAATGAAGGGAAGCCAGTGCAGCCAACTCAGGGTGGGGGAGAATAACTCGCATGCCCTAGAACTAGCATTAACACATCAACGTGCTCCCTAGCCTCCTCCCACCTGAGAGGTCTGTGGCTGTTTGCTTTGTTGTAGCCATAGCCAGTCCTGCTGACCACTTACTGGGTCATGGGCTACCAGTGGTCTCTGGAGCAGTTTGAAAAGTGCTGCTCTATGAGATGCCTTAAGACCAGAATGCCCAAGGTCTCTTATGAATTGCTGACAATGACCCATGCGGTGACTGTCAGTTAAGGGGTCAGAGCTGGCCCCAAAGGGACTGGAACTAGTTACATTTCTTCACCCTGAGCCATTTGGGAAGGGCGTGGTTAAATTGGAATAAATAAAGCTATGACAAGATTATCCCCTTTGAAGAATGTTTGTGCTTCTTAGGGGTTGGATTAGATCCCTATTGCTTTTTGAGGTTCCTTCCAACCCTACAGTTCAATTCTATGATTCTTTTTTTTCTCTCTCAGGGCTTGTTTGGACAAAAGGTAAGTAGTCTTGTCCTCACCACGATGTCCCTACTGTGTCTGAAATTCTTCTGGTGAGCATGCATGCATTTAGTTCTCAGATATGTGTGTGCTAGACTGACTTGGTGGGTGGGGATGTACATCCATTGGGAAATTCTGCCTCCACTGAAGTCATTGGGCCAGGTTTTCACCTTGGTGTCATTGGAAGGGGTTATTACAGACCTTTTGCAGGACTAGGCCCAAAGCGAGGAATGAGTACCTGCAAAGAGCAAACACCCCCCCTGAAACCTGCGAAGTCAAGGGCAGGCCTTTTTCCCTCTAAGGAAGCTTACTGCTTTCCCTGGCCATGCCCCTTCTGGGGCTATAAGAACAGCAAGCTCTGACGTCAGTCTGCTGTGAACCGGGGGCAGGGAAGGAGGTCTGCTCCAGCAGACTGGGAGCTGGCCATGGTGCTGATTCAGGGCTGGAGGTGGCAGTAAGATGTGGCACTTGTGAGGAGAACCTGTGAGTGTGGATCCTGTGAATAAAGGAATGTTGCAAGAGTGTAGCCCCTGCATGATCAGTGATCTAGGGCAGATTCGGCAGAGCTGCAAACTGCTATGCTGTCTCTCGTAGGATAACCAAGCTGGAGCAGCCCAGCACTTCCACAGATTAACCTCACTACAGTTTCTCTCCTTACAGTCTAGCTGGCCCTGGGTTCCTGTGCTCTTGGGGACTTCCAGGTGGGATGGTGGAGCCCTGGAGAGCAAGCAGCCTATGGGTCCTCGGGCAAATCCTATGCCTGCTCTGTGCCTTGGTTTCCTCTTTTGTAAAGTAGGGCTAATCCCTTCCTCACAGAGGAAGTGTAAATTCATAGGGGTCTGTAAGGCCCTTTTGCAGCAGAAAACAGACTGTTTTATTGTTGTTCATCTAGCACCAGCAATGTACCTGCCACTGAGCAGTCCTGACGAGCAAGCTTCCTGCCCTAAGCATATTGCAATCTAGAATGGCCAAGGGGAAGGGAGCCAAGTGGGAGGGGAACATAGGGAAAGAGAGAGATACATTAATGAAGCTGAACATTTGCAGTTGCATGTGCTTAGCTTGTTTACAAGGGAAGAGATCTTGAAGGCTTATTGTCATCTGTAATTCTGCTTGGCTTCCACAGCTGCCCTGGGCTCAGTGGAAGCTTTTTACAAGACCCTTCAAGAAAGCATGATGTGCCAGGATCTCCTCTACCCTGCCAGGGCCCTGAAGGAGTGGGGAGGGATAGAAACATTAGCAATAGGGGCTGGGCTGCATACAGGAGCAGCCATCCCTCTCCTCCCCCTCCCTGTGATAGGGTTACCAACAGCATGCAGTGCTCCCTGTATGCTTAGGAAAAGCCTTGGGCAGGTGCCAACCACTGAATCATGTCAGGTCTCCGACTGTGTCCCATGACCATGCACCAGCCTTGCTAGGCTAAATCTATATGTGTGTTGGCAGCCCGCTGCGATGCACGCCACCCAGGCTGGATCTTTGCCAGTGCTGCACTGTGCTGTGCATTAGGGTTGTTGCCCCATCTGTGCCAGTGACAGCATTGTGAGAAACAGCTGGCAATTTCCTGAAAAAGCCCTTGGCATCTCCTTCAGTCCCTGCAGCTTCTAATGGGCAGGCTGCACCCTTGGAAGCATCTGGTGGAGGAAGAGGCTTTTCTGAAAGGGAAGCTGACCCAGGACGTGTCCTCCGGCAGAGAAGGCAGCAGGGATTCGTATTGCACTCGCTAGAGTGACCAACTGCAGTAGCAGAGCATCTTTGCTGATTGTCTATTCCTCTCCTCTCTCTTCTCTTGCCAGGGACTGAAAGGGTTTCAAGGCCCCACAGGGTCCAAAGGCAAGCCAGGCCTGTCTGTAAGTTAAGCTGCTGTTTACCTATTTCCCTCATCCCTTCTTTACCATACGAGATGACTTGAAGGGACTGATGGTAACACCGAGTCTGATAGGAGAGGGAGTATGGAGTGGAGGTCTGGGGCTTGAACAGCATTCAAATACCCCAGGAACACTGAGAGAACTGACCAGAGTACCTATCAGTGAGAGCCTAGTGGAGAGGGCATTTGACATACTAGGGTTCAAATCTCATCAGAACCATGAACTCGCTGGGTGGCCTTGGGAAAGTTGCTGTCTCTCAGCCTCGGTTTCTCATCTGTCAAATGGGAATAACAACTCAACTACCTTAGGGTTGGTGTGCAGATGCACTAAATACAGATCCTAAAGCACTTTCAACACTGAAAGTGGTATAGAAGTGATGATGATAACTAGTAACTGAGTAGATCAAAGGTTCACAAACTATGGGTTGTGACCCCTAAGTGGAGTCATGCCATCTGCAGATTAGGTTGTGAACCCAAATTATATTTGATACACATTGTATCTTTTTGTTGCTGTCTGGGATGGGGACAAAATGGGGACAGACTGGCACAACGTTTGAGGGCCACTGGAGTAAAATGTTCTATGCCAGGTGTGGGGAACCTTTGACCAGATATGGCCTGCTACTTGGCCCCTCTTCAGTTCCTGAATCTAGCCTGTAGATTCAGTCCCTACTCTCAAGCACTGAAAGAGCAAGTTTGGGAAATGACTGGGGATGAAGATGGGGATGGATCCATGGTTGGTGCACACTTTAAATACCCCCAACTCTCCTCTAGATTGTGAAACTTGTACTAATTTTCAAAGTGACCTGCAGGAGAGAGACTTCCCCCATCAATCCATGCTCTCTGCCAGGGGTGGGGAACCTCAGGCCTGGGGGTCAAATGCGGCCCGCGGCAAGTTTTTATGTGGCCCCTTTCCACTTCCTGGATCTGGCCCTTGGATCCAGTTCTTACCACCAATCACTGAAAAACTGAGCTCAAGGGAAGGGAGCAGAGATGAGGCCATGCAGACAAGGACAGGGGACAGTTCCATGGCACAGATCTATGATTTGGGCCCTCCTTTCCTTGAGTGAATCCCTTAAGAACCCCCGTCCCAACTTCTGTGCAACTTCCAGAGTTTGTGGAAGTTTTCAAAGTGGCCCCTGGGAGGGAAAAGGTTCCTCGCCCCTGCTCTATGCAGAGGTGTGGGAGATTTGTCAGTGCTGTTGTTTCTGTTTTCTAGGGTTCGCCTGGTCTTCCTGGTCCCCGTGGTCCCACTTTGAACATCTCCAGGGAGGAACTGAAGGTGTGTGTGTCAAGTGAGAAAAGGCAACGATCATCCCAAATAAATCAGGGAAGGGCAGTATAGAAATGTAAATAAATAAATAACTGATGTTATTGCTAAGCAAGAGACCTGTTCTCCTGGAACTATCAGTCTGGGGGATGGGATCTGACAGCTTAGTACTGCTAGGCTAGTACTAATGGCTGGCTGGCTGCTGCTGTGCCTGGGGGGTTTGGGTACCAACACCTGACAAAGACCTGAGCGATCTGTCTTTCTTACACTCTTTGGCAATGCGTGTCCTGTGTGTTGTACCTAAAAAAGAAGAAACTCCCTTTGGATTTTAAGTGAATATTAAAATGTATGGGGTTTAATCAGAAGTTGGTGCTAAGCCGGAACCTGGGTGTACTGCATGACTGGGTGGAGACAGCCTTACCGCTTTTGCCACCTAGACAAACCAAATGCTTCCGCCTCCTCTCGCTATCTTATCATCACTGCTCACATACTAGCCCCAAGCTGGGGCTCGCATTGGGGTGGAGGGTGGTAAACAGCTCTTCAGATCCTTGATAAGCAGCTGTTCATCAGAAGGTGGGAGCACCCAGCTTGGACACAACAGGTTGCACTGCAGGTGGGGAGGAGAATTGTCAGAAAGGAGAACTCACCTCCTCCCCAGTCCTGTGGCTTGTGATCAGCACAGGACTTCAGGCCAGAAGCTCAGAGCTATTGAATCATTCTCCCTGCTCCAGACCTCCTGGGAGTAGCACTGAGGGGCCTGTGTGATTCTGCCAAGAAGTTCTAAGATTCATAGAGACACTATGGTACCTCCCCGAGGTACCCTCCACCTGCTAGGTGGAAGATGAGAAGGATTAGTGCCCCCTTAATCTTGTCTAGATCATGCATTGGTTTTTCTTTGCCCTTTCAGCACCTGATCTATTCCACCAACAAGCTGAATTATGACCTGGTGTGGTCGCTAATGGACAGCTTGGGCCATGAACTGAAGCTCTTGGTAGATCTTCCAAACGGCACCAAAGAGAACCCAGCCGCTACCTGCAAGGAGCTAATGCTAGCTCAGCCTCATCTGTCTGATGGTATGCCAAATCAGATCCTTCCCCCTCAAGACCTGTCTGGACAAGGTCACTCATGGAAACTGGTGCAGAGATCTTGGTCCCACCTTCAGTGTATTCTTTGCAGATCAGGAGTGGGGTAGAGCAGGGAATCCGTTGATCAAACTGAGACCCACAGGGAGAGCTGTGGTGGGGAAACTTCTGTGTTCATTCTGTGCCGTTTCTCTCTCTCCTTTATAAGCACCGAGAGACACCATAGGAACAAGCTCAGGCCTAAAACAGAAGAAGGGAAGAATAGTAGGGACATGTCCCTTTTAGGCACAGAGTGTAAGAGTTGCCAGGCCAGTGAGCAGGGGCACAACTGGATAGACAGACCCTGGTGAAGCTGAGTGTTGAGCTGCTCTGAAGAGACAATTCTAGAACAGCCTGAGACAAAGGTCCCAGCAGCCAATCAAGAGGCTCCAACAGACAAAGCCCCCCACAGCCAATCAGAGAGCTGGCTGTAGCCCTGACACAGGAAGCAGTGTCTTCCTCTTAACTTCAGTCCCCTGCAATCTCTACAGGTGGAGGTATGTGTGAGAGAGACTGTGTGAGATAGCATTTGAGCTGGAATCATTTCCCATGGCAAATACTGCTTTTGAGAAAAACGGCCACTTTGCCAGTGAAGCAGAAATTTAGGTTTGTGGAATGATTCAGTCAGTTTAACATTCAGGAAGACCTCTTGGTATTTTCTTCACTTCAGAACATTTTTATTGTTGCCCTTTGGATTTTGTTACCTTTTTTTGTCATATTTGGATTTTGGTTTTGTATGTTTGTATTTTGTTTTGCTTTCCTCACGACTATTACCCTGTAGCCCATTCCCCCATTGTTGGCTCTTCAATGAGGCAGAACAAGTGACAAAAGTGATGGAAATCCATCTGTGGCAATCCCCATAGCACTGAATGCCGAAACTCATCCCAAATGGGAAAATTCTTGAAATGATGAGAATTCTTGTCAATTTGGAAATGGTTTGGTTCATTTCAGCTCCAGATGGCACAGTTGATGGGGGGGGGGGGGGGAGGTTGGTTCACGGGTGTGATTTTGAGGGTCATGGAGCGCTGACCTCTCTCACACTTTTGGTCTGTTCAGGACCCCAAAGAAGGTTGCACCATCTGTGGATGAGGCTTCAGTCCATCTAATATTTAATACATTTTGCATGTCTTTGTTGTTTGGGCATTTGGGGATTATATTTAAGGTCCTTTTCGCACAGACACCCCTTCCCATTCACGTGTGCGGGTGGCAGGGTCCGTGGGATCACCGCAGCAGGTGGGGTGTGTGTGTGTGCGTGGATGCTCCCGCATTCCAGCCACCTCGACCCATCACCCACGCATGGCGCAATGGGCACCAGTGGCAGATGCTCCATGCATGGAGGTGGGTGGGTGTCACCTCCACCCATATCCCACGGACTACAGAGGTGCTGCAGTTCACGTGAAAATAGCCTGAGTCTCAAAATGGGGACAAAAAAGTTGGGGACACGTTTTGCTGGTAACAAGATGTCTGCTTCCCACGGCAGGTGACCGTGACATGGTAGAGCAGCTAGGCGTGGCCTAGACCAGGCATGGGGAGCCTTTTCCTTTAAATGGGCCAGTTTGAAAGTTGGCAGAGGCAGGCCAGGAATTGGGGTCAGGAGTGTGCTCAGGAAAGGGAGTGGTCCAGATCATGGATCTGTGCCATAGATCTATCCCCTCTCCTTAAGTGAGTTCTCTTATGTGTGCTCCATTCCCTTGAGTTCATTCTTCCAACGTTTGGGGGCAGGGAATGGATCCACAGGCCAAATTTAGGAATTGCAAAGGGGCCAAATCACAAACAGCCACAGACCAGATTTCACCCATGGGTCAGAGGTTCCCCATCCTTAGTTAAAAAAGCACTTTTCTGCTAGTCTACACCAAGTTAATTCAGTATATTCGATTCCCGATGACCTGCTTCCTTTTTTCAGGTTACTATTACATAGATCCCAACCAAGGCAGCCCTCAGGATGCTCTGCTAGCTTTCTGCAACTTCACCGTGGGTGGCGAGACCTGCATCGCTCCTGTGCAGAATCAGGTATGGCAGAGGAGTTTGGTGGCGTGTTCCTTGGAACGTTTCATAGGAATTAAGACAAAAATGGCAGAGCTGAAAGGATGAGGGATGTGAAGGAAAAGCAGAAGACAGTGATGAGATTAAAGGATTAGGGGAGACCTGAGCTAGGAAAAGATGATCTGTGGCATCATGTTATGGGGCACTGGAGGGGCCTGGAGAGGGTGGGATAGGAGCGTCATGAAAGAGGTGGGTTAGGTTAGGGCAGGGCCGTAGCAGGGAAGTGGGACATCAGTCACATCTAGTTTCTGTAGCATAGTGTTGGCTGTTAGATTATGTGCTTCCTGATGCCAGATTAACAGATTGCAAGGGGGCAGATCGATGAGGGTTTAGAAAAGCAAAGTTCCCTCTCCCCCCCCAATTCATTTCTGCCTTTAGTAGCCCCTCGGAATGCTGCTCAGCATGGGGGATTGTTGAGAGATGTAGCCGAGGATTTAGCTAGAATACGGACAGGTGCTGTAGATACACCAGGGCTCAGACTCCTGGGAACAGCTGCTGCTGGGAGAGCACAGGAGTCTATTCCATCTTCTGTCCCAGGACCCTAGCTACACCCATGCTGGTAGCTGAGGGGGGAGGGACACCTCTTATCCCTCCCATCCTCACTTTTGAAATCAATTTCTGGAGAGTATCCTGGTATTTCATTTTCACCTGTGACAGCACCAACAGCCATCCTGCAGGGGGTGCATTTCCGGTTGTAACACACACACACACTGGGAGGCGGGAGCGCACTATGGGGTGGAGCTTGGCAGGCAGAGAATCCATCAGGTTACATGCATCTCAGTGAGGGATCTTGTGATAAGACCCAGTTCACGACATGAGTGTAGGCGAGGGATGTGTCTCATCAGCAAGGAGTACAGGCCCTGGGAATGGGACACGGGTAGGGGGTGTTTCGGTCATGCTGTCATAGGGGTGAAGCCACATCAGAAAAGGGGGAGGAATGTCCCTGTGACCCACCCCCTTTCTGACATGGTTGCCCTCTGCCACTTCTGGAAGCCCTGATTCTTCCAGTTAGCCATGGGTGCAGCAGCTAACTCAGACAAATCCGGGTTTCCCCTGTAGCCCAGAGAGTCTGGATGAAGTCTCTGGGTGAAATTACTGTAGGTGGCAACCCACGGGATGGGATCGGCAAGGTCACTTTGGGGGTGAGAGAGTGAGACGGCTCATATTGGTGGTTCACTGAACCAGGAACTGCCAAGGGTATGGGCCGGAAATACTTCTGCTTTAGCCTCTCCAGCTGCAGCAGTGAAATTCTGCCCATGGCAAGAAGGCTGCTGAGGTAAGAACCTCTTACGAGTGGGGTCTTCTGTGAAACTGGAGAGGCCAGGTACATTGGGTAGAAACCACCTTGGGGAGGGCATCCCCCGCCGGGTATGCTCTGGCCACAGGAACAAACGTTCCCACAACCTCCCACAGTTAGTGGGGGGAGCAACGTGTGGCCGCAATGCTCAGCTGTGTTTCCAACTTGCCCCCCGCCATGAAGGGAAGCCATGTCTAAGCACCATGGCAACGCCTCACACAGGGATGAGCCAGGGCTGGGAACAGACATTCCCACCTGCCTTGCCCTGCCCTGCCCTGGCCAGGTAGGAAGCAGGCACAGATTATGGGCCCGGCTCATACCAGGCCCACATTTCTCACCCGAATCCTACATGGTCGGGGTAGGAAGTGGGCTCACATCTGGCAGGCTGCAAACAGATGGCCCACCATGACATTGGCTCTGGGGCAAACTGGGCCCCACGGGGCCAGCACCACGTATGTTAACACCCACTGTTTGCACACTATATATACTATATATACTTAACACAAACGAAAGAGGCAAGTCAGGGGCTTTCTAAATGCAATTATTGTGACACATACTATAGAAAGAGAAAGGCACTAGCCATCAGAGACAGCCACCGGTGGATCTGGCCAAGTGCAGACTGGGAAGAGCTCTCCTCACCCCCACCCCAACTGAAGAACATGGCATCCATGAACTTGAGTTGAATTGACATGAGCGTGAGGTGTAAAATATAGGCCCACAAAGCCTCAAATGCAGGGAGCTGTAGCTTAGATAGGGCCCCCCAACACATGGGACCCATTAAAAAATGTTAAATAACAACAAATAACGACATAGGTGTAACATACAGAACCCAGAGCCCTGAAGGGGATGGTATGTTAATTTTTCAATAATTAAATGTTAAATTTATGTTTATTTTTTCCATTAGGTGAGTCAGGGTATGTCCAGCAAACATACCTATGTTAGACGGGGGCCCAGGTTACAACTGGCCTGAAATCTCAACAGTATGAAATTTTGCAATAAAAGAAATCAGTTTTGAAACAACCCGACATTTTTCACTTTATTTTGTCAATTCTTCAAAATCCCATGAAAAAGAAAGTATCAATAATGGGAAAGCAACATTTTGGGCTGACAGCATCAAAGCAAAATGTCACTGTTTCAAAATTCTTCTTTTCAGTTTTGCCATTTCTAAAGGGATTTTGAAATGGCTGGTGACAGGTCAATTTCCAAGCAGCCCTAATCCAGCTGTTTTAACCTTGGACAGACAGAGTAGTGACCCCAAGTGGAGATGGGGCTGGGATTCCAGCTAATATTAGCTAGACGGTGGTGTTCTCTGGGGTTACAAGATTCTATTTGTCTCACACAGGCAAATATTAAGGAACCATTAGTCTAATAGAAATGGGCTTGAACTGCAGCTATATAGATTTTATTTAAATAGTAGGAAAAACTTCCTAATAGGCCTGGTTCAAAATAGCTGTTCCGTTTTTGTGGAACAGTTTTGCAAAAACAGAACAGATATGCTTTTTTTTCAATTTCAATTTGATCAGCCACTGGACCAATTTGTGCATGCACAGTGGCCGCCACCTCCCCCCCATATCCAAAATGGTGGCAGCAGCATCGCCGCCATGTTGCACATGTGCAAATGGCCGCTGCCCATACTCAAAATGGCGATGACACATACACAAATGGGTTTTTATTTGTATTATTATTATTTCATCCATTTTGATCGGAATTTTGTCCATTCCACAAAACTCCAGATTCCAATCAGAAATGAGAATGGGTGAAAAGTTTGGTTCACCCCTACTTGCTAACTGTGAGAACAGTTGAGCAATGAAATAGGTTGCCCAGGGAGCTTGTGGAATCTCCCACCCTGGATTTTGTCAAAACCCGGTTGAATTGAGTTTCTGTAGGTAGAGCATTGCCTGTCTTGGAGCAGGGGGCTGGATTAGATGAGCCTTGAGGTCCCTTTCAACCCTGCAATTCTGTGATTCTGATGCATGCTGCCTATTTGTCTCCATCCATTCTGTCTAACTATGATGATGCTTTAACTTCCACTAAACCATCAGGTGCCCATCAAAGCCTGGCTAAGAGCGTATGCCTCCGAAGGAACCTTTGAATGGTTCAGCTCCCTGCCCGGTGGCTTCCTGGTAAGCTCGCCTATTGTTTCCTGAGGCTTCATGGGCAAGGTCCATGTGCCACGATGCACACTGAGCACTGGTTCCTTACTGGTGTCCTAACTTATAGGTTAGAGCCCTCCATTTCAGAAAAGAGACGACTGTTAGAATTCTACAAAATCATGAGTGTAGATGAACAAGTATTGACTCTTTCTTAGAACTAGGAGACACCCAATGAAATTAACCAACAGGTTTAAAACCAGTATTTTTTTACTCAGTGCACCTGTGGCACTCACTGCCAGGGATTGTTGTGAAGGGCCGTAGAATAATTGGCTCAAGTGAAGAGTAGATGAGTTCTTGGAGAATAGAGAGCTTCATCAATAGCTGTTAGTCAAGTTGGTTAGGGGATGAGCCCTCTATCTGTTGGGGGCTGGAAATGAACAGTAGGGAATGGACTACTCTATTATGGCCTGTTCTGCATTTCTTTGAAGCAAGCTAAGCTGGCTACTGTCAGAGACGGGATGTTGAGCTGGATGGACCATAAGTCTGACCCATTTAATCTCTTGTTGCCACTGCAGCTGGAATACCAGGGCACCAGCAGGGTGCAGCTCCGCTTCCTGAAGCTGCACAGCGGCTTAGCCACCCAGAAGGTGTCCTACTCCTGCCGGCCCCATCCCAGTGGAGAAGAGCTACAGCTGGAGAAAGAAGTCAAATTCCTTGCTGACTCCAGGGAGGAGAGCTACCTGGCTACCCTTCAGGGCTGCGTGGTAAGGAGCAGGTCCAGCCAGGCCTCTGGAGGAGAGGGGGAAGATAGGGCTTGTCCTCAAGAGGGCTTGGTGGGAGGTAACTATAGTGGAGGCTGCTTAAGTCAAATTTCTCAGGCATATATAAAAAAACCTCAACATCAGAAATTCTGCTTAATCCACCTGACACACAGTTAAGACCCTGGGCGTGTCAGAGGAATCTGGGGCTCAATCTCACTTTCTGATCCCCAGATTCTCGTCTACAGCATGGCCAACATGCTCAGGGGCTTTAGCTGATTTTTTTTACCTGAAAATATGAGATTGTTATTAATCATTTATATTGTAATTTCACTTATATCCATTTTAAAATTGTACTGGTCTCTGACTGGGGAGAAGGGACTTCAGGATAACCAGACCTTCATGCTGAGGCTGAGTTACCTAGGGTCTACTGTTATCTTCTAACTCACTTTATCGTCCCTTTAGTTAAAGGGTTCTTGCCTATGAGGAAGTTAAACAGGAGGTACTTTCTGCTCAAAAAAGTGGAGTTAAAGTAGAGAGGGAGGGTCCTGCTACAGGGAGGGTGATATTCCATATGGGAGGGAGGTAATTACTCCACCTGCTGAGTCCTCTCTAGTTCTAGAAAACCTGAGTGCTTGCAACTCCCACCAGGAGTTGCCATTTGTTCCCATTCTCTTCCAGCTGGCATATCATTGGGCAGGCAGGCACGCTTCACAGCATAAGTCACAGGCTGGGATGGGCATGTGAGGGGCAGACTGGCAAAATAGCTTCAGTTGGCCATGGCTGCCCTTGCTGCTGTTCAGCAGTTACGAAAGCGCAGATCTGTTGCCTTGTGTGTTACAGCTGGACAACGAGTCTTCCATCACAGACACCATCTTCCAGTTCTCTAGTGAGGAGCTCTCTCTCTTGCCTCTGCGCGACCTGGCCGTGTTTCACAACGGAGATGTGTCTCACCAGTTTGGATTCACAATCGGACCCGTATGCTTCAGCTGAGAACTTTAATGAAAAACTTTTTTAGAAGTGGTTTTCCTTTGGGGAGATACAGCTGCCAAGACTGGGGTAGCAACCCATCTCATCCCCACAGCCTGTGCAAGCTTTTTCAAGTTAGTCCCTATTTATAAGATTCTTGTCCAGAGCTGTGTGACGCCATGGACTACACTTCCTTCTACAGGAGAAGACAATTGTTTACAGAAGTCCTTCCCCCGCCCTATAATTAAATATATATACGAAAAGGTGCTAATTTAATGATGGAACATGTCGTTTAGTTCCATTGATTAGGGTGTGTTTCAGAAAGAAGCCAAGGTTTCAGGTGAGGTGGATAATTTTTTGGCCTTGTTTTCATTGCACAAATACCCCAAGTGCCTTTGAAAGCTGAAGCATGAGGATGTGTAGTCCCCAAGTATGTGTACTTGTACCCATTGTCCCTCAGGACAGGCAGCAGAAACGCTGCCATTGCTAGCAGAGATTGTGTGCAAGACTATGGCAAGCTAAATTAGATTCCAGTCTCCCTCAGCTCCTCCCAACACTTTTGCTCTAACAACTAAAAGCCAGGCATTTTTTTGTGCTTGCAGTGACACTGTTTTCCAACAGACATCTGTTATTGTTTACTGGCTCAGTTCTTAACTAGGCTCTGGCTCATAAAACCAGACAAATTGTTCTTGTACCTTCAGTAGCTAACTATAGGGGGTTTCTCTAATTTGCAAGGATGCAGATTGTTCTACATGTGCTTTACTAGGGGCTTCTTGCAGGTCACTGTACAAGGCAAATATGGGAGTGGTTGGGCTGCTGGGTTTGCTTGTTTACAGTTTGAGTCAGAAGGGAACCGAAGGGTCATGTAGTCCAGCCTCCTGCACCAATGCCGGATTCTCTATACTAATCACACAGAAAAATCCATCCAGCAGAAATCGGTCTATAGAAAAATCTGCTATAAGTAGAGATCAGAAGTTACTAGAGCACACCGCTGCCTGAAATAACAGCAATCTTGTAAGAGAAATCTAGGTGTCTCAAACAAGTGAGCCTCACCCAAGCTGCAGGGGAAAGCAAAAAAAACACTACCCCCAAAACCCCAGTTGACTGTCAATCTGACCCAGAGGAAAATTCCTTCCTGTTCCCAAATATGGCAATCAGTTAAACACTGAGCATGCGTCTAATTGACACATTAGTAAGGCACCTGACGTAATTATAGCATCCGGGTACCAGAACACCCTGTCAGTCCAACCTCCACCTAAGGACAACTTTGATCCTTTATGAAGGAAGGGGGATAGGCCAAAATGTATTGTGGGTAAAAAAAGATTTCTTCCTGTAGTATCAAATAGAAAGCCCCTCCCTCACAAGTTTTGTGTGTCAAATTCATCCCACTCTATTGGAAAACAATTCAGGTTCTTTACATCCACAACTACTGTCCCTGAAGCTTTTCCAGTAGTTAACTGCTCTGCTGGTTAAAAAAACCTTGTAATTTCTATGCTAAGTTTATTTATAACCAGCTTGTACCCATAATCTTCCCCTTCCATTGTACTAATTCCCCTGATATATTTGCATAACATGCTCGTATCTCCTCTCAGCCTTCCTTGTTAGACGAATAAGCCAAACGTCTTTCAGCCTCATCTCATAAAGTAGGTTTTCTGTTCAATTGATCATCCTAATAACTCTTTGTTGCACTTGTTCCAATTTAAGTTCATCCTCCTTAAACATGAGAGATCAAAACTGAGCACATTGTTCCCACTTTAGTCTTACAAGAACCTTAGGCAGCCAATCCTCTTAAGGCATTATGGGAACAAGAAAGCTAGCCGCACCCCCTCTCGCCCACCAAAAACCTTTGTAGAAATGTTGAAAGCCAGGTTGGAAGGAAAACGTCATCTCTTTAAATGGTTAATCCAACTTCTTATTGGGTGTAACAAATAGAGGCCAATCTGGTTTTCCCTGGGTCATTGATAGACAGAGCTCAGAGAAGAGGAAATGATAACCTAGGATGAAAGCTAGTGTAGGGTCAGAACTACTACTGCAACAGCCTGACCCCCTCTCATTAAGGTCCCATTGCCTGATAAGTTATTAATCACTTATTTAGCACATTCAGCTTCCAGAGTTATCTCACAACCCAGGGAAGTAGGTTATGATGATTCCTGTTTTACACGATGGGGAACTGAGGTGGAGAGATTGTGACTTACCCAAGGCCATCCAGTGGATTCATGACTAAGACAGGATTTGAAACCTAGCTTTTAGTTTAAGCATGAACCAATTTTCCAGCAGCAGCAGCAACATACTAGTGAAATCCTCCTTGCCTTCACACGCAGCAGAAACAGAGCAGCATCCATTGCTGGCAATGGACACCCAGAGCTTACTGCCCACTCTAGCCCCAGGACTTGTAGAAATGAAGTGAGAACCGCTCCTTTGGTGTCCTTCACCCCTGGCCTTGGTTTCTGCCGTTTGTATAGTTTGCATTGTTATCCTGATGCGTGAGTGAGATATGCTGGCCATTCTGTATACAGATGTGACTTGGGTTTTTGTAAATCTGAATACCAGTTCAGTGTATGCAATACAAACATCTAAGCTCTGCGGCACCTGCAGCTTGGCTTCCCATTCTTTGCGAGGACAGGAGTAGCGCTTTTAGTAGCCTGTGGATGTTTTTCTACGGGACAGACACCGAGACCGGTCTTGGCCCCTGAACTAACGTGATTGGGCGGGGGGGGAGGGGGGAGATGAACAGACGTGCATTCAGCTCTACGCTGCAGCCAGTGGCCCATCACCCCACCCCTCCTGACCAATGACGGTGGCCCTGGTATCCGGCCTGGGCTGACACTCCAGCCTAAGTTTTCAAATGTGAAAGCCCACTTTACATGGTCGGGTAGCCAGACCCCAGGTGTGGTAGTGGCCAACGCAGGCTGTGACTTGGAGACTTGTCCAAGTCGCAGCCCATGCTAGCCTGCATCGTGGCCAGCATCTAGCCCGTGCCAACATATGCGGCCGGGAACTAACATGATGGTGGCCAACGGGTTAACCCAGACCAAAGTATGATAAAGCGGGCCACTGTCGGGTTTGAAAACACTCCGTGTCTCTCTACAATCAGCTTTAAATAATCCCTCATTTTATCAATGAATGCTGATAAAGTGTGGATGAGAGAATCCAGCAGAAGCAGTTCTTTTGTAAGAGGGGAAGAAATGGCTTGGTGCAGAGACTCAGAATAAATGTCCTCTCCTCACATTTAAAAAGGACACTGTCACCATTAAAGATGTTCAATGAAGCAGTTAAAGTGGACTTTGCAACACAGAAACTGCTGGGATATGTATATTTAATGCAAGCGGGGGGAAGGGGAGATAATTTAAGGGATGCATAAATATTTTAATGTAGAATAAAAACTTGAAAATGGACTCTGTAGTTTAATGGAGGAAAATAAAACTAACCTAGAGATCGCATGACAGGTACAGGAGGGATGCATAAATACATCACCAGCAGATCAATAAGACCTTTACCTGCAAATAATCATCCCATCCTAATCTTTAAATATGCAGAATTTCCCCTTTCTCCTTTGAATGTAGTACAAAGTACACTATGCTGGGACATGCTTTCACCACAGAGGCTGGTCTTGCTCTGGTGAATTGTTCAGCTAGCAAATTTGGACTCACTTTAAACTAGTGGTGAAACAAGAGTGAATTTTGCAACTGTTAATCACATTTCTGGATAGTTCTCCAGAAATTTCAGATCTCCATCACCAAAATGAATATGTGCACAGCTAGGTTTCCGTTTCCAGGTGGTGTTCAGTTACACTGCTCATGCACAAATAGCTGAAATGAAGTGACCGCTATCCGGCCAACTGGCAAAGACCCAAGACCCCCAAATGGCCATCTGGAAAAGGTGGAGCCCAATAGCAGTCAGTATTGACTTTGGTGTTTATTTTAAAGCGGGAGAAAGACTGCTCTGCTATTTGCTGCTACTGCTATTAGTTTTAGCACTAACAACTGGAAGGCTTCACATCCATCACAGAATCCCTTTCCAGCTGCTTTGGTTTAATTGTATGAAAAAAGCCACTGCACCCCCTTGGGATGGGGTGGGGACTACACAACCATTGTTTAATTTGCAGTCTTACATTGGAGGAAAAGGTAAAACTTTACAAACATCATTCCCTGTTGTGATCCTCCAGGCACCATGCACTCTGACCAGGCCAAGGACTGGTGGGGATAAAGGTCAGATATCTCGGGCGTAGACACATTTCTCTTTTAGGGGGAGATGAATCCACATCTACCAAATGAGTAAGAAACGTTTGCAACAGGAGGACATTTCCACAACGAGGCTGCAAGCCAAAAACCAACACTGACAGGGGTCAGTGAGACGGGATGGGTCTGCACAGTTAAAACGACAGCTGTGTGTACGGGTAGCCCTGTAACGAATGGCACTCAGTGTGCTCGAGCCTTTTCCCCACACCCTTGAGAACCTTCTGTGCAGGATTGGACTTCTCTTTGCTCTATAATGCAAGCTGGAAAAGGCACAATGTGACAAATAAATCCACCCTTTTTGCCATTAAAAGGGAGCACATTTCAACTAAGGGACCAGCCCAAACAATGGGTAACCCCACCCTGCAGCTCTAGATGTTATTTTAGCTACTTGTTTGATACAAACATGTAGCTGGTCAAGTTTGTGCATCCGTCCCCTGCTACATGTGCCACTTACTTGGCCTGCATGGTGAGCTTACAAGTACTGCAGAGAACTGCTATGGCTTTGGCAGGCCAACATGAAGAGCATGGCAGAAGGATTGCTATGCCACACTCCCCTGCAACACACATACACACTTGTGACAGGGGGACCGGATGGTCTAAGCCAGGGGCATCACTTTTCCCACTTCACTGGAGTGGTTGCCAGCAAGGCGGGGGGGAATGCAGGGTCTATCGAGATCCCCCTGTAGTGGCTGCCTCGCTGAGAGCTACTCATGTACTGTTGAGGGACTTGGGCAGTATCCGACTGCATCTGGTATTATTATGATGAAGATTTACATAGCGCCGCCATGCACCTGGCACTGCACAGAACAGAGAAATAGACACGGTCCCTGCCTGTGGCTCACAATCTGGGTGTTACTAGAGCTGAAGCCCAGGCCAACTTTGTACCTGTGATTAATACCCCAAATTCCAAGCAGCCTTTCAAGTGCTCCATAACGGAGTCCCTGATTTTCCATTTTGCCAACCTATTCTTACTTACTGTTTGCCTCTCTCTGAAAATACCTATTTTCCTGGCTTAGTAAATAGCCCCAAACAGAAAATGGGTACATTCAATCTCAGTATTTTAGTTCTCACATCTGGTGAAAAGGCTGTGTGTGACCTTGGTTTATCAGATTTGGATTTGGCCACACCATCCTAATCTTGCCGCTAGACTACAGAAATACACGCTATGTGGTGCTGCCCGCAAGGACTATTCGGAAGCTACAGTTGGTGCAGAACGCAGCCGCCTGCCTTCTAGCATGGGCAGGTCACAGGGAGCGTCCAGCACCTGCCCTGGCTCCCACTAGCTTTCCAGGCACAATTCAAGGTGCTGGGTTTGACCTATAAAGCCCTAAGCTGCTTGGGCCCCCGGTATCTGAAAGACCCCTCCCCCCCTCCTCTTGCATGTCCCATCATAGTCTCTTACAGTCACCCAGGAGCATCCTCTTCTAGGTACCATCGGTCTGAAATGTTTACCACCAAGGCATGGAGAGAGGCATCTCCGTGGCTACCCCACACTTATAGAACTCCCTCCCCTTGGATGTACGTTCATCTTCTGGAAATGCTGCAAGGCCCAGCACTTTAATTAGCTGTGTGGGAGAGCTGTTGCACTTTAATCACCCTTCAAACTGGCCACTAAATCTCCCTCTCTCCCACTGAGCCCTGCCTTGCATTGGCCCCTACAAGCCACCAGCTGTTACCAGTCTCTCAGCATGGTGCTTTCAGTGTAAGCAGGGCAGTATTCGGCAGGTATTGCCTCCCTGCTTTTCTAGCTGTTGAAACCCTTTTCAATGAGTGAAAGCTACAACGGGAGCTCAGAGAGGTCTTTCCATGGCTCCTGGTAAGCTGTAACAATATCAACAATGGGGCTTGAGATCCTTCACACCTTACAAGTAATGTGCATGAGTAACCTGTTAACCCTCAGCTTGAGCGATGTGGGTGATTAACAGTCTACTTGTGCAGGCGCTTGGGAGCTAATTACTTTACACAAGCAATACAAATAAGGGAAGACATTTAACAAGGCTCATTTGAATGCAGCCCAAGACCTTTCTATGTGGCAGGCAGGGATAAGGTTGGGTATGGGGCTTTTGGGTGTTTTTATTGATTGTAAGCTACCCTTAGCCTTCATAGAAAGGGCAGAATAGAAATTTAAATAAATACAAATAATAGTTTACGGTAATACATCAGCCACTCAATGAATGTATACTATTAATAGCCAATCCACCTGAGGTGCTACATTTGTGACCTGGTTGCCTATTTTTTTGCAGGTACCTATATCAGCTCTAGTGGTAACATTATTTCCTCAGCTGATCCATCAGATACATGGGGGGATCAGTTGATCTTGCTACAAATCCAATGGATTGGACACAAATCAGGAGTTGCATGCAGCTAGAGGAATGTCTCTTAGACGCAGGGACAATTACACCCAACTACAAACCTGAGGCCATATTCACATTGGCGGCGGCGGCGGCAGAGAGAACGGCGAGGGAAGATGGGGCAGCAGGGAGGAGCCGGATGACAGGAAAAGAGCCGGTGCAAACGAGGATCCACTGTGGCTTCTCTCGCCCACGTCAGGGCGCAAAAACCTGCCCTGACTTGCGAGAGAGAAGCCACGGCAGGTCCCTGTTCGCACCGACTCCTCCCTGCTGCCGCGTCTTCCCTCACCGCGCTCTCTGCCGCCGCAGATGTGAATGCAGCCTGAGTTGATGAAAATAATTTGGAATTCAAAGGAAGAAAGAATCAGGTTGTACAAGCTATACCAGCTGCTGTCTGTGTAGCTAAAGAGGCCCATGGGCAACTCCACCAGCTCCACTCACACAAGAGAAAACGTCACCACATCCTTGCAGTAGGATTTGCAGCTGAAGTCTTTGCCGCTTTGTCTTGCAACAATCAGCACAGCCCATTGCTTCCAGCAGGAACGAGACTGTCTGGCAGGTAAAGCTAGCCTCTGCCCGTCTCTTTGGTATAACGGGCGCTTTTATGCTTTTCAGTACAAGAAGAAGAAAAAAAAGGACACCACGTATGAAATCAAAGCCCAGGTGCACAGTAAGGATTCTGCAGATTCTTGGTTTGTTATTTCCAACACACACACACACACCAACACTGTTCACAGCTTCCCTGTATGCTGTCATCACCACCACACACAGACAGACAGGTACTTCAACTGGTTTCAAAAATAAAGCAGCAGCTTTGGGTATCGCCCACCTGTGCTCTCACCAGGCCCACTCTAACAGCAGCTGCCTCCAGACAATGCTGCTTCACGCACATGGCTTATCTTGCTTCCCCTGCAAGCTCGGATGCCGTCTCTCCTTCCTATACCCCATATCTCAATCACATTTGAGTCCTCCTGAGGTTGCCAGGTGCCTTCCTGCAAACAGGGCTCCTTGCTGTGGTGACAGCAGCTGGGACTTTAGCACCTCTTCTTATCCATGACTCTAGGAGCATTTCCATGGGGTCAGGACTCCTGCATTGTTGCTGCTGGCTGGCTAGCTGTTAGCCCCCCTGCACAACAGGAGTGGTGGCCACTTTTAGCACTTGGTCTCCACTGGGCTGGGACAGTGCCTCGCCTTCCGTCTGCTGTGCCTCTGAGGTGGCCTCTTGCACGGTCAAGTGACACTCTGTTTAGGGTTTAAAAAGAGAGTTAGGGTCTCCCATTCCATAGGAGAACTGGAAGTTGTATCCATGTTGCACAAAACAGGTTTAATTGTTACCAGCTACAATACAATGGCATTTTCAAAAGACATTCAAACTAAACCTGATCTACAGGCCTCAGACCTGAACCCAACAGGACTAGTCCCCCATGTTCTGCCCAAGCCCCTCAGGCTCACCCTCTACAAAGCATTCAGGCCTGTACACCAAAGCAAACCCCTCAAGCCAGGTGCTAACCTATGCTTCCTTGAACAAAGGAACTGGGCTCTGCCTAGTTCCAAGGAGTCTTAGGGGAGGGAAAAGGACTCTCCCAGATGAAGACACTCCCATAGCTGTTCTTAACTACCCAACCTCCCACCAGTGTGATGGGTATAACCCAAACTCAAATCTGAATACATCTGTTTACACCACAGAGTCAGGTAAACACAGCAACTAAGAATACTTGATCTGACCTGTAAAAGATTAGAAGCTTGTAGTCCAGTCTGGTCTATTTGCACTATTTTAACAAACACCACTACACAGTCTCGACCTTGGCACTGGAACGGAGAGCAGGGATTGCACTCGAGAACTCCCACCGCTGTCACAGGACTCCACAGGAGGAATCAATAATGGCTGTTGATCCTGCTACAAATCCAATAGATTTGACAGAAGTCAGGATTTGCAGGCAGCTAGGGAAATGTCTCTCAGCAGATACAGTGATCATTACACCCATTAGAAAGTGGCCTCCACGGGCCTCATTAGCAGGGAGAATGGCTTAGCTACATCCTTTCCTGAAATATGGTACTCCATAAGGGCAGGGCTAACATCACTGCATTCTCTGAAGGGCAAGGCCACCCAGACACATTGGGTACAGCCACATGAGACGCCTCCTGAGCCTTGGGCAGCCTTACCATGCAATGCCGTGCATCACGTGGCCGGCAGCCACTAGATGTTCCCCCCTCCTGCGGGACAGGCAGCTGGCTGCTATGCACTGCATCTTCGGGAAAAGGCCCAAATAGGGTAAGGCTGCCCAAGGTGTGGCAGCGTGTCTGCCCAGTCGCCGTCTGCCCCACTGCAAGGTCTGCTGCAGAGCTCTGAGCAGTGGCTGCTTGCTCCAATCCCACGTGGCCACATCACAGCCAGGGGTGGGATAGTGGTTGGGCTGCCGGTAGGGCTGGGGTGCCCGCTCATGTGGCAGGCACCTTGGCCTGCCCCACGTCAGGAGATCCAACAGCAGCCCACTGTCTTCCCTGCTCCCTGTGCAGTGGCTGCACTTGCCTGTCACGGAGTCACACAGGAATTGGGCCCTCGTGTGGCTGCAGCCATTCACCCGGGAGATCTCTCCTGGATGGCCAGTTTGAACAGTAGACAGATCACTACCACTAGGAGGCAGACTTCCTGATTTTTTCTGGAGCATGCTCAGAGGGGATCCAACCCCTAGTCTTGAGTTGTTCGCCTGCCTCCACACCGACAGGACACGGGCTATTCAGCTTCCGTCTAGGACAGCTAATAGCCTTTTTTCAGGGGACTGAGGTCCCAAAACTCCGTCTTGGTGCCGGGGAGAGAGGATTCACTTAAGAAGGGAAAGGAGGATTTCAGGCCTGATGCTTCCCCTCCAGTGGGCATGGGGGACCTGGAAGAGCAGGACCAGCAGGAATCCAGGCAGTCTCTAGCTGCAGGGCCCCCAAGATTTTTACCCGCTAATCCATCTACAGCCTGAGGAGAGGTGCCGGCTCGCTTCCCACTATATAGGCCGCACACAAGCAGCGACAGGGAAAGCGAAACCAAAACCTGGCAGCTGACCTCCAGCAGAGCACATCCAGCAGTCCCAGAAGGGCATCGGCTGAGCCAGTGCCCACAACACTGGGGAAAAACTGAAGGTAAAGGCCAGCAGGCCTCACAAGCCTTTTCTTCTGCCGTGCCTCCAGTGGCCCCAGCAAGGTGTCGGCCGAGGCAGCATTAGTGGCACCAGGGAAACTGAAAGTACAGGTCAGCAGATCTCAGATGCCTTTTCTTCTACTGCGCCTCCAGCACAGCACAGCACATCCAGTGGCCCCAGCAGAGTGTCAGCAGCACTAGCGGCAGCAAGAACCACCCACCCAAGGGTTTTCCCCCGCCACGCTGGGAAGGCATGCCCAGGACCACGGAGGTCACAATACTGCTGACCACTATATTATAGCCCTCCAGGAAATTCTGAGGGAATTAAAAGGAAACGCTCCCCAACAAAATCATCGGGGAAGGGGCACCCGTCCAAGGGTCAATCCCACCCAGCTAGCAAAAGGAAGCTTCCCTTTTAAAAACAAAACTAACAAACAAAAAACTGCAGGATAACCAGGCCCCTGGAAGGCACTAGATCAGCTCAGGCCACAGCCTCCAGGTCCCCTAACCCACGGGGAAAGACAAAAGGGGGGGAAAAAACTTCCAGGAAAGGGGAAGCTTCTGAGGCCCCAGATTCAGACAGCCAACAGGCCTTCGAACAGGGAGACCATCAATCTTCCCCAGAAGAGAGAAAGAGCCAGTAATTGAGGTCCCTTCAGACCCAAACAGAGAATTCCCCTCCAAATATAGTGACCAAAACGTCAAGCTGGCAATTAAGGCCCTTCACCTTCAAGAGAAGAAAGACAAACCCAACTCAGAGTCTTCTGAGGATGGATCAGAGAGGGTATACACCCCCAAGCCTAGAGCCAAGGACAAGGGTATGCTCCTGGTTAAGGCATACAAAATGATAATTTTAAAGGAGTGGCAGTTCCTGAATAGGACCCACAAAATGAATAAAATCCAGGATTCCCTGTACTCGCTCACCAAGAATAAAGAGACCCTCCTAGCTATCCCTAACACAGCCGCCCTGGCCTGAAATTCAGCCTTTCCCACAGAGAGGGGAGTGCTACCCCAGAGACCCTACAGATAGGGGGATCGAGGTTTACTTGAGATCTCAGTTATTAAATTCCAACCATCACCTCCTACTTCTCTAGAGTGCTCATGACTTGGGTTAAAAGAGTGAGAGATCCCAGGGTGTCTATGAAAATGACGAGGATCCTGGCCACCCATACGCACCTGGCCTACATCTTCATAGCCAACTCCTCTATGGACATGCTGTGCTGGGCAGCCAGAGCAGCAGCACCTAACATGGCTTCACGCTGACGCCTATGGCTCAGGAAAGGGGACAACACAACCAAACACACTCTGGTGGGGAGGGGGGACCCCATCCAGGGAACAAAGCTCTGGGGTCTGTCTAGACACAGTCCTGGTTGATGCCATCTGATAAAACCAAAAAGCAGGCCTTGCAAACTTTTGGCATCTCTAGAAAGCCTTTTGTTCCTTCAGTACAGGCTTCTCGTCAGCAGGTGGCACCAGAAGGCCATATTACATCAACAGAGGAAACTCTCAGAGAAACAAGTCTCAGTGGTACAGACAAAAGGAGCCGGGCCACAGGCCTAAGCAGTCCTGGGATTCCACCCATTCCAAACCAACACATGGCTACAAGTCCTTGCCCATGCAGGATTCCAGTTGCCCTAGGAGGGCAGATTACAACTGTTTGCAGAAAAATGGCACACAGCGACATCAGATGCATGGGTCCTTCGCACAATCCAAAAGTATTCATGCAATCCCACTAATCTCCTTCTGTGTCCCTCCAGTCTCACGCAGCAAGGCAGGCAGAGATAAACAGGCCCCTGTCCATATGAGCCATACAACCAGTACTATGCAGGGAGGAAGGATCCGGTCTCTACTCCATCCTATTCCTCATTCCAAAGAAGTCGGAGAAGTGGCAGGCAGTGCTGGACCTCAAAAAACCTAAACCAGTCGATCTAAGTTCAAAGGTTCAAGATGGAGACACTCCAGTCCATCACAATCTCCAAGGATGAGTGGCTGGTATACCTCAACCTCAAGGAAGCGTACCTGCATGTACCCATCCTACATACCATCACACAGTTGGTGGCTCAGACTCGCGTATGCCTGCCAACACTGGCAGTACACGGCTTTCCCATTCGGACTCGTCACCTCTCCGAGGACCTTCACGAGGATTCTCCTCTCATTGTGAACCTACAGGAGGAGGGGATCAAAAGCCGCACGTACCTCAACGACATCAACTTGAAAAAGTTTGTGAAAAAACTTCACAAACCCTCGAGCCCTTGGGGGTAATTCTGGATACCGGTAATTACAAGGTATTCCTTTCAGTCCAAAGACTCAGCTCAGAAACTGAAGAACCTCATACATCAAAGCACACCTCATAGCAAGGTGCCCCTGTAGTCTCTCGTCAGCCTTCTAGGTCTCATGATAGCATGCCTTGGACTTCTGCAATGGGCTCCGGCCCATGCCAGACCCTTGCAACGCTTCCTCCACCCCTGGCAAGAGGACCTCGCAGAAGGCAGAAACCCATGGATAGAGATACCCATGGAGAACCGTTTTCCAGGTGGGAGTCCCTTGGTCTCACACAGACAGGATCACAGTGACCACAGATGCAAGCTTAAAAAGAGTGGGGAGTGCACACCCAATGGAACACCATGCAGAGCAAATGGCTACAGTGGAAACGCAAACATCGCATCAACTGGCTGGAGCTGCGGTGATTTATCTGGTGTTAAGAGAGCTGTCCCCAGAGATCTGTGGAAAACATGTTCTAGTCTACACAGAACACAGGCTATGTAAACCCCCAAGAGGATTCCATTTCCTGCGCATAACCACTCCTTCTCCAAAGCAAAAATCCTGTTCAAATAGGCGGAACGTGATCTGAAATCCCTGACAGAAGTGCACATCAAAGTAGTAATAAATGTCTGGGCGGATTGGCTGAACTGGGAAACAGTAGACCTGGGAGAATGGTCCCTCAGCCAAAAAAAAGGCATTTGTGTGGATTCATTCAGGCCAGCCACTGATGGACATGTTCACCACAGCAAACAACACTTCATGTCCAAATTCCAGCCACAAGGCCCTCTCCTCTACGTCAACCCAGGCCTACTAAAACTAACACCCAGGAGATTGAATGGAGAACCTTAAGGGAGTTGCGATACTCAAGACAGGTGCTAGTTACCAGGCTGCAGTCCAGAAGACCAGCCTCCAAGCACATGTTCCAAGGCACCTGGGTCACCTTCACCCGATGGTGCGAGAACAAGGGTATTAGGCCAATTAAAACTCCCCTTAAGGCAGTGCTAGAGTTTCTTCAAGAGGGGTTGGATAAGGGGCTAAATCCCTACACTATCCAAAGACAGGTAGCGGCTCTAAAAAGTGTCCTTGCACAGTGCAGGGCGTTGGAGTAGACAGACGCTCCCATATGGTTCACTTCTCAAAAGCAGCAGGAGTTATCTTTCCTCCGGTAGCACACCGATGCCCTTCGTGGAATCTAAACCTCATTTTGAGGACTTTTTTATTTTATTTTTGTTTATTTATATTTCTTAGCTGCCCCCTCATGCCCACGGCATCACAGGGCAGCTTCTAAATACCTTTCGAACCTCTCCATGAGGTTTCCCTCCACTACCTCTCCCTAAAGTTAGCTTGCCTGGTAGGGATCACCTCAGCCAGGAGGGTATCTGAGCTAAGTGCCATCTCGATCCAGCCTTCTGCGCCTTCAAGAAGTCTTCAGTGACTCTCCGGCTAGATCCTGCGTTCTGTCCTAAAGTTGACACGTGCTTCCACCGAGAACAAGATGTAGTACTACCTTTCTTCTGCCTCAACTCGACACCCCCACAGGAGCAGGTCTGGCACAAACTAGATGTACGAAGGGCAGGGAAGGTGTACCTTGTCAGGACTAAATCCTTCAGAAAACCACTGGCCCTCTTCATTGCTTTGCAATCCTCAGCAAAAGGGCCTTTAAACATCCAAAGCAGTAATTGCGCGCTGGATGTCCCTCTTCATCACAGAGGCGTACTAGGCAGAGGGCTTTCCTCCTCCACAAAGGGTCTTTGCCCTCTCCCTATGAGGGGCAGCACCTCTCAGGCATTTAGTAGTGCGACCTCTTATGGGGAAATCTGCCAAGCAGCTACCTGGGCCTTGGCCCATGCCTCCTCTAGGCACTATAAAATTCTACTGCAAGACTGCCAATGCAGCTTTTGAGAGATGGGTAATCCAGGCAATGCTATAATTTTCCCTTCATGGTTTTATTCCACCTAGCATCTCTCTCTCCTTCCCTCCTCCCCACCCTTTTAAAATTTACCCGGGACACTGCTTTGGAACATCCCCACTGTTCAAACTGGCCATCCAGAAGAGATCTCCCGGAAGAAAGGAAAATTGGGTTCTTATTTGTAAATTTTCCTTCTACGGGAGATCCTCCTGGACGGTCGTTCCCACCCAGAGTCAGAGTGAGCTCTGGGGGACTTAGACTAAACAATTCTACACATCGTTCTAAAGACACCCATTATGCCACACTTGCTTTGTTGTGGCAGCCTGCTCACTGGGCTTAGTATCAGTATTTTTCTTAAGTTAAAGTAGGTTTTTCTTAACATGCAGGTCTCAGAACCTTAGAGTAATGTTGCGTTAGGCCTTGGGAACTACTGGAGACTAGGGGCTAGATCCCCTCTGAGCATGCTTCAGAAAAAAATTAGGAAGTATGCCTCCTAGTGTTAGTGGTGGGGATCTACCCACGGTTCAAACTGGCTGTCCAGGAGGATCTCCTGTAGAAGGAAAATTTACAAGGTAAGAACCCAATTTTCCTTTCTACAGCTGCAGTAGTCTGGTTTGGGTCCAATGCTGTTAGTTTTGAGCCCAGACTTCCAGCCTGAGCTGGGAAGGGCTCTAACAGGCCAGAAAGTGCCATTTATGAGCCTCCAGCCTGGTCTCTCACCTACGCAAGGGACAGAGAACCCACCTACTCATCCCTGCTTCAGACTTAGTAATTTAACACAAATAAGAGAAAACAGATTAAGAAAAATAAGAAAGTATTTTTTCACTCTGCACACAATTAACTTGTGGAACTTACTGCTGGAGGAAGTGATCAAGGCTGGAGTGTAGCTAGTTTTAAAAAGGGACTTGATAAGTTCTTGGAGGATAGGTCCATTAATGGTTATTTGCCAAATAGGTTTTGGGGACGTAACCTCTTACTGTTTGGGGCTGGAACAACAGGGAGTTGATTGCCCATTGTGACCGCCCAGGAGAAAAAGATTGGCCACTGTCAGAGACAGGAAGCTGGGCTTGATGGACCATTGGTCTGGATCCACTATGGCACTACTTATATTCTTATGTTAGTATCATGTGGCAGAACATGGGCTCAGCCACATAGAATTGCAGATTAGGCAAGGACCATCTAAGTTCAGCCAACCTCAGTCATAAATCAGAGGTTTCCTGCCGTGGACACTCCGCCCTTTCCCCACAGGAAGCTGTTCCTGCTCTCTCCTTTAGGGCTTAACCCAGAGGATGGGGAACTTCCAGCCCCTGGACCAAATCAGGAGGTCCACAGCTGTGGGTGGGTTTGGCTTTCTAGTTCCTGGAACTGACCCTTCCCTCAAGCCCTGAAAGAGTGAGGTCAGAGGAAGGGAGCTGAGATGAGAGCATGCAATGATGGACAAGGGATCTATGGCAGATATCCATGATCTGGACTTGCCCATCCTGGACACCCCTGCCACCAACTCCCATCCAGACCATGGAGCTATATAAATCTATGGTGCAACCACACTGAGTCTTCTGTGCAGTTCTGGTCGCCCCATCTCAAAAAAGATATAGTAGAACTGGAAAAGGTGCAAAGAGCAACAATGGGTAATTTCAGACGTTATGCGCTCCCAGGTCACCACAGTGGATTCCCAACCGTGGTGAGCCAGCCAACCCCCTCCTGCAGTCCAGGAAAGCCCCGAACAGACATGACAGGAGCAGGAGCAGGACCACGGCAAGGAAACGGACAACCGGACCATGGCCCAGGGCAGCACAACAGACAGTACGCCAATTCCGGACCGTGGTCAGAACACCCAGAAGACACCGGGGCGGGAGGCAGACATGGCCGACTGAGGGCAAAGGAAGCCAAAAGCGCCAAAAGGCAGCGTTCACACAAGGGAGGCGGCACATACAACAGGCACAGGGAAGCCAAGAACACTGCAGAACACAAAGCACACACACATGCCCGGGCGCAAACACACCCGAATGGGAAAGGAAGAAAGGGGGGAGCACACCGGGAAGGTCAACACACACAGCACCACGGACACGGGGGGCAGGGAGGGGAGCCCCGGGCCAAGGAGGGGGAGGGGACCAGGCCAGGAACAGTCCAGGACACGGGGAAAGGCACCCAGAACCCCACTGACAGCACAGGGAGCATGGGCCACCCAACAGCAAAACAGACACCCCAAGTCACAGGGGTTCCCACAGGAACAGAGCAGGATCACAGGGGGAGGGCAAACAAGCCAGGGAAGACATTGCAGCGGTCTGAGGCAGGTTCAGACAGCAAGGATCCCCCTCGCTGATGCTGAAGCACGGCTGGGGACGGAGGCGAGCAGGTGCCTGTGGGAAGCACATGCACCCCACCCCACCCGGATGAAGCCAGGAGGAGCTGTCCAGGGGCCCTAAGTCCCCGCAAGTTACAGAGGCACCCAGGGGGGAGGGGGGGCAGGGCACAGACACAGGTGAGCAGGCGGCCGTGCAAGGGAGGAATACACCACAGGGACAGCCGGTAGCGGTGTCAGGCAGCAGGAACTGGCCAAAGGGGGGGCCGGGCACAGAGAGGAACACCACAGGCAGCGAAGGACAGGGGGTGCCCATGGAGGAGGCACAGCGACACAGGTGAGCGGAATGGAGGCAAGCGAACCAGCCAGAACAGCCGCAAGGCTGGAATGGCACGGAGTGAGTGGCCAGTGCCCCGAGCCGGCAGGGAGGTGCTGGGAGCACACGGTGGGGCTGTCATCCATGACACTGAAGACACAGGGGGCCTCACAGCCAGCTGCAGGGGGTCATGAAGGGGGCTGGAACCGGTTGACCCACCAGATGCACATAGTGGGGCCACTGAAGCATACCCCGGTGGTAGCCCAGCTCCGCCATGTGGTGGCAACGAGTTAGTAGGTCTCAAATGGATCCGACACAGCGAGCCCCACCTGAACATCAGCACGGGACCACACAGCAGCCAGCGTCACCAGCTCTGGTCCGGTGGGCCCCGACAAGGTATAGTCAGCAGCAGGGGGCCATGGCAGGTGCTCAAGCTGCAACAGGCGGTAATACGCCACCCCAAGCAACCGCTGGTAGCCACGGGCCCCATGGATACAGCAGAAGGAAAC
>QEPC01002636.1:733858-751549 GCA_003113815.1 Sphenodon punctatus | reverse complement strand
ACAGGGATGGGTCGGCGGGAGGACATAACACCTGTGCTCCGTACTCTGCACTGGCTGCCTATAGTGTACCGAGCCAGATTCAAGGTGTTAGTGCTGACTTATAAAGCCCTGTACGGTCTCAGCCCTTGCCCTCCGCACCTCAGAACGATCCCTTTGGTCCACCGGGGGTGCCTTTCTGGAGGCCCCCCAGGTAAAACAGGGGCCACAATGGAGAGAGCATTCTCGGTGGCCGGGCCGCGACTTTGGAATTCCCTCCCGGAGGAAGCCCACCTGGCCCGAGATCTGCTGGCTTTTTGCCGAGCCTGCAAGATCTGGCTGTTCACTCAGGCCTTTGGAGAGGGTGGTGGGAGGATGGGATAGTTGGGGTTAATTAGGGGGTTACTAAGAGATTTTAAAAACTGTTGGGTTTTTAGTGTTTTTATTGATGTGTTTTTGGTTTTGTAAGCTGCCCCAAGTGCCGTAGGCATGAGGGGGGCGGCTAATAAATAAATAAAATAAATCAGGGCCCAGGCTGTAGGTGATATTCTTTTTTACATGTTTGGGATGGCATGAATTCCAATGTAAGTATATGTGGGCATCTGTTCGTTTCCTGTATAGATCGGTGACAATTTGGTGTCGGTAAATGGTGAGCAAGACATCCAAAAAAGGAACGTGAGAGTTTTCTATTGTGCTATTGCACGTGAATTTAATATTAGGATGACAGAGTTGATCTCCTCTTTGAAACGGTCAAAGTTGTCCTTGCCACTAGTCCAGATTACAAAAATATCATCAATAAACCTCCACCATACTAGGGGTTTATGTTTAGTATTTTTGAGGATAGTGTGTTCCAGTTTCCCCATGAATAAGTTAGTATACGAAGGTGCCATGCGTGTTCCCATGGCTGTGCCTTGTATTTGTAAGTAGTGTTTCTGGTTGAAAGTGAAGTTGTTGCAAGTCAGATATGAGATGGAAGGTTTTGGACCAAATTTTGTAGGTATGTGTCAATATATAGAGAAATTATTTCTGTGGCTGTATTGTTGCCTGAGACAATTGGGCGTCCTGGGTTATTGGGTTTGTGAATTTTCGGTAACATGTTAAATCTTCCAGGTATAGGTTTAGGATTGATGAGAAGTGAGGCTGTTTCGTTATTAATAAGCCCCTTATCAGTAAACCCTTGGATGGTTTTAGAAATGTAGTCATTGAGATCCAATGTGATGTCCTTTTTGATGGGTTTGTAAGCGCTAATGTCATTAAGTTGTCTTAAACCACCACTACAGCCCCACCTTTATCAGCAGGCTTGACAATAATGTCCCTTCTTAATTGGAGGTTGGTAAGTGCAATTCTTTCTTCTTGAGATACGTTGTCACCCGTATCTAAGCACTTTAATACTGATGGCCACAGCCTTTTGGACTTGGAAATATTCCCTATAGAGAAACCACCTATACAATGGTCACTAGAAGAGAGAGAGAGAACTTTTGGATTTACAGACTTTGTACCTTTACACCCCAAGACCTTAACCTGGAAGTTAACTCAGATCTCCCTCATCTGAGATATTTCTTCCCCCCTCCCTTTCAACATCACCTGTCT
The DNA here is from genome assembly GCA_003113815.1 of Sphenodon punctatus. Classification (NCBI taxonomy): domain Eukaryota; kingdom Metazoa; phylum Chordata; class Lepidosauria; order Sphenodontia; family Sphenodontidae; genus Sphenodon; species Sphenodon punctatus. The sequence goes on along the minus strand of QEPC01002636.1, from coordinate 749,983 downwards.
TAGAATCCTTCCTCCCTCAACATTCTACTCTCTGTTTCCTTGACTCCCAGCAGCTACAACTGTTACTGAAGAAGGCGGAAGCTGAAACGTTAAGTAAAAGATTTCATTTACCTCTGTTTTGTCAATCACTTCTTTGTGTGTGTGTGTGTGTGTGTGTGTGTGTGTTTAATTATATATATAATTAAACACACACACACACACACACACACACACACACACACACACACACACACACACACACACACCTCCCTCCATACAGAACGGGGGGCGGGGGGATTGGCCTTTTTACTACGCTAAACAGGCCTGGTATTTCCAACTCTGGGGAAGTACCAAGGCAGTAACCCCCAGTGTCGTCAGAGTTGGTTAAAAATAAGACCAAAGAACCAAAAATAACCAAATTGAAGAAGTCTGTCAAGAATGTGCAGAAATCAATAACCAGTTAGCCTAGAATGCCCTGCAGGACTCTTCCTGGCAAAAGAGGTGTCAGCTAAGTCCAACACATCGCTTCCTTGTAACGTTTCATGAACATGCGAGGAGTAGACCAGGTGGCTGCTCGATAGATCTCTGAGTACGGAGCCTGAGCTCAATAAGCCCACAAGGTGGCCATTCCTCTGGTGGAGTGCAGTACAACCCCCTTAGGGGGAGCGAGATCTGCTGCCCTGTAGATTTCAGATATACATGCAGATACCCACTTAGCTATCAGGAACTTAGAAGCCTTTTGACCCTTCCTTCTGGGATCATAGCAAACAAACACCACAGAAGATTTCCTAAAAGTAGCTGTGTTATGTAAATAAGCCATCCATACCCTACACACATCTAGGGTGTGCCAAATCTTTTCCTGAGGGCGTTTGGGCCAAGGACAAGAAGAGGGAAGGACTATCTCCTCTGATCTATGAAATAAAGTATTTATCTTAGGAATAAATGAAGAATCCAATCAGAGTACAACTGATTCCCTCTCAAAAACGAATGAAGTAGGGTCCACAGACAAAGCCCCCCAGTTGAGAGATTCTTCTTGCCAAAGTGATGGCAATAAGAAAGGCAAGTTAAATGGACAGGAAATAATCTGATGGGTCAGCAAGGGGCTTGAATGGGAGCTTTGTTAAGAATCTCAGGACCACGTTTAAGTAGGGTATCTGTGTACCACTGGAGGAGATATTAGTCAAACTGCCCTTAGGAATTTCTGAATGCGAGCGCAGTTAGAGAACTTAAGGTGCCCCAAGAGTGCTGTCAATGACAGCCACTTGTCTGGCTAATGTATTTGGTTCAAGATCTTTATTAAGTCCTTCTTGAAGAAACTGAATAATGTCTTCCATGAACAGACTTTGGGGCTACACGTCTTTGTACTTGCACCATAGCACAAGGAGTCCCCAAGTACATAGGTATATTCTTTCTGTGAAGCTTCTTTTGGATGGCATAAGGGTATTAAGGACAGCTTCCAAATAGCCAAGACTCCTTAGCGCCCAGTGCTCAAGAGCCAGGCTGTCAGTTGTAGGAATTTTGGGTTCTCGTAGACAACTGGGCCTTGTAATAGTAAGTTCGGTGTTGGAAGTAGTTGGACAGGCTCTGCCTTCTTGAGGTTAATGAGGTCTGCAAACCACGGTCTCTGTGGTCAGAAGGGAGCCACCAGGATAACTAGCGTGTTCCTGTCTGCATTTGTTGATGGTTCTGCTCAACAGGGGAAACAGCGAGAATTCATAATCTAGGCCAGGAGGCCACCGTTGGCTGAATACATCGTGAGCGGGTGGGATGTTCTTGACATGAACCTGCTTGTTTTTGCGTTTGTGCAATGCGAAGAGATCTATGACTGGGTGGCCGAACCTCAATACTACCTGGGCATACACCTGCTGGCCGAATGTCCATTCGCCCAGATCCAGGTTCCTGCGTCTTAGCCAGTCCACCTTTTCATTGTTTCGGCCCTTTATGTGAAGTGCTGTGACGGATAGAATTCTGCCCATTGGAGCAGTTGCATGGCTTCCTTGTGTAGGGGTCTCGACCTCAAGCCCCCGATTCCTGAGGTACGCCAGTGCTGTGGTGGTGTCAGTATAGACAAGCGTGCGAGGGGCAAACTCACATGGGGCTAGACGAACCGCCCCAAGTTCCAACCAGTTTATAGTGTGGGCAAGTTCCTCAAGTCTCCTGAGCATACGAGTGATTGAGGTGTGCCCTCCCCCTCACATCCATGCAAGCCGGCATCCATGGTGAGGATTGTTTTCTGTGGTTCTGTCAGAGGAAAACCTTGTTCAAATCCGTGTGGAGCAGTCCACCAATCTAGAGAGTCCAGCACCTGCCTGGGTACCATTGTGATGTTCTCTATTATCTGTTTCTGGCAGGAGCGGAGGAACAATTGGAAGGGTTGGAGGTGGAGGCGAGCCCACTGTAGGTGCTGAATGCATGAAGCCCTGAGGCCCTGCACTGAGGCAAGTTGTTTTAGGGAGATCTTCAGTTGAGATCAAACATTACTGATAAGGGCTCTGATCTTTTGTTACCTCTGCTCTGGGATGAAGACTTGGCCCTGAGCTATAGCTATTATTACATCCAGGTGCTCAAGCTTCTCTGGGGGCAACACCTGGCTCTTTTCTTTGTTTATTATGAAGCCATGGGCTTCCAAGGCATGATACTGCAGTGTTTAGGTCCACATGTGCTTGCTCATAATAGGCCAGGGAACCGTATTAGGATGTTGTCCAGGTATGAATGAATGGCTATTTCCTGGAACCTAATTACAAATCTAAGAGGTACTGGAACCTTTGTGAAGGTTCTGGGTGCTGTTCCCAGGCCAAAAGGTGCACAGCATATTGCCAGTGAAGGCCACTGTACGCAAAGCGCTGCCAATGTCTGTGCGTAAGTCTTATTGGTGCATGGAGGTGCACCTCCCTCAAATCCAGGGAGGCTAGCCAGTCCCCCTGCAAAATTGTGAGACATATGGAGGAGAGGGTTTCCTTTTTGAATTTTCTGGTCTTTACCCATCTGTTCAGATGTTTTAGGTCGAGTACAGCTCTCCAGCTGCCCGATTTTTTGATGCCTAAGAAAATAATTGAGTAAAGGCCCTGTCCCTGTTCTGCAGTGGGGACCTGCTCTATTGCACCTATCTGTGCAAGTCTTTGTATTTCTTGGGCCATGCTTACGTACTTCTCTTTCCTTTGGGATCTCAAGAGATGCAAGAACGAATTCTCAAGGGGATTTCTTGAATTCAATTGCGTATCCTCAGGATACCGTCTCCCACACCCACACATCTGTGGTCGCGTTTTCCCACCTGTGAGCAAAGAGTACCAGCCTTCCTCCAATGGGTGGTTCGGGAAGCCTAGAGGATCTGGGTGAGTCAGGATTTCTGATTGTCGGGCTGTGGACCTGAGCCCGGGTTTGATTGGCCCTGTCTCTTCCACCTTCCTCGAGAACGTCTACCCTTCTGTTGGCTGTAGTAATGGCTTCTCCTGTGGGAAGAACTAGAGTAGATGTTCCTGCTTAAGGGACAAGAGGAGTTTTTAGGATTGTAAAACTGCTGTAACGTCTGTTTTTTATCCTTGTTTGAGGCATCTGTTAGCACTTTATCCAGCTAGACCCTGAATAGTTTGCTGCATGGAAAAGAGAATTGGTCACCTACCTCGGTGAATTCTTTTTTTCCTCTGCTATGCAGACAGTCCTCTGGCTGGGTAGCTCTTCCATTGACAAACAGGAGGCAGAAGAACACAGTAGACCTTTTGCGCATGCGCCTCCTGCGCTACCCCGCCTTTGCTCACCATGAGTTTCAAAGCAGAGGACCGGCCATCTTACGGTGGAATAATACCCAACCTCCCAACTGATCTAGGCCTACTGATAATAAGAACCTCAACCTGAACTATAACCAGAACTGATCAAAACTAATGACTGAAAACCTTTTAGTCCTACATCCCTCCTCTGTCTCTGGATGGGTCCAGAGGACTGTCTGTGTAGCAGAGGAAGAAAATAATTCACCGAGGTAGGTGATCAATTCTCTTTTCTCCCCCTGCCGCAGACAGTCCTCCGGCTGGGATATACCCAAGCAGGAAAAGACCTAAAGGAGGGAAGAGACAGCCCCAGGAGAATCCAGGATCGCCTGTAGCACTCTCCTCCTGAAAGTCACCTCAGCTGACTGATAAGCATCTATCTTGTAGTGCTTTACAAAAGTGTGAACAGACGACCAAGTCGCTGCTCGACAAATCTCCTCGTAGAAAGCCCTAGCTTTAAACGCATAGGAGGTAGCGGCTCCCCTGACTGAATGAGGCAAAATCTGAAGTGGGGGAACCTTACCCTTTGCTTTGTATGCCTCAATAATGGCATGCTTGACCCACTTTGAAATAAGAGTCTTGGAAGCCTTGGAACCCCTTATGCTAGCCCGCAGGTTAACAAAGAGCGCCGTAGACTTATGGAAATTCTGAGTCCTGATTAGATAAAGATTTAGGGCATGGCAGACATCCAAGGTGTGCCACCGTTTCTCTTTGGGGTGCACTGGATTAGGACAGAAGGATGGTAAGTTTATCTCCTGAGACCTATGGAAAATGGAATAACATTTTGGAAGGAACGCCTGATCTAGTCTTAAGGTGACCGACTGTTTATGGAAAAAGCAAAAATTATCCTCTACTGAAAGCGCCCCCAGCTCGGACATCTTTCTCGTGGAAGTAACTGCTATTAGGAAGGCCGCTTTCAGTGACATCATATAAAGAGAGACCTGGGCCAAAGGTTCAAAAGGTGATCTAATCATGAGGTTTAAGTCCCACGGGGGACATCTATGCACCATCGGTGGGGAAAGGTGCTTCGCTGCCCTCAAAAATTGGCGAATGTATCTGTGAGCAGCTAGGCTTTTGTTCGACAGGGAGACCCACACAGAGTTTAGGGCCGAAACTTGCCTAGCAAGGGTATTATGCCTAAGCCCTTTTTCCAAACAGTGCTGAAGGAATTCCAACACCTGGGGAATCGAAGGCCTGCATGGGTCCACCCCTTTAGACAGAGCCCAATGCGAGAAAACCCGACATGTAGATCTGTAATATCTCAGAGTAGCCGGCCTTCTGACTTTCAAGAGAGTCTCTAGAACAGCCCTTGAGTAACCCCTCCTACGGAGGGCTTGGCTTTCAACTTCCACGCTGTCAGTTTTAGAGAGCTGACGTTCTCGTGGAAAAGTGGCCCCTGGTAGAGCAGGTCCAGGACCTGAGGAAGTGGAAAGGGTTCCTCCACACTCAATTCCATGAGGTCCGAGAACCAGGGACGCCTCGGCCACCATGGAGTCACCAGGATTATCTGTGCTCCCTCCTGTCTGATTTTTGCTACTGTCCTTGCCAGTAGTGGAAAGGGAGGAAACGCATAAAGGAGACCAGACGGCCATGCCTGATTCAATGCATCCAAAGATGCGGCTCCTGTCGTCCTGACACTGACATGAAGCGATCTACTTGCACGTTCTCCTTGGTGGCAAAAAGATCCACAAGCAGGGTCCCGAACCTCTCCATTATGTGGAGGAATACTTCCCTGTTCAGCGCCCACTCGTGGGGGTCTAGTGTTTCCCTGCTGAGCCAGTCCGCTTGGTGATTGTCCTTCCCCTTTACATGTAGGGCCTTCAGTGAGCGCAGATGAACCTGGGCCCAGTTGAATAGCCTCGAGGCTTCCCTCTGAAGGGACGGGGACCTCGAGCCCCCTTGATGATTTACATATGCTTTGGCCGTCGTGTTGTCCGTATACACGAGGACATGCACCTTCTGTCCCAAGGGGAACAGCAGTTCCAGGGCCAGATAAATGGCCCTGAGTTACAACAGATTTACTGACATGCAACGCTCCCTTCGAGACCAGAAACCTTGAATGGAATGTGAGCTCCCCAACCCGAGGCTGGCATCGGTGGTCACCACCCTCCGAGGGGGTTCCGTTAGGGGGACCCCAATTGAAAACCCTTCAGGATCTAACTACCAGGATATGGAGGATTTTAGATGAACGGGGATCAAGACCCAAGGATTTTCCCCTAGGATAAGCTCTTTTTGGAAAGGCCTGAGCAGCTGCTGCAAGGGTCTCAGGTTGTAGCGTGCCCACTGGACCTGGTGGGAGCACGAGACCATCAACCCCAATAACCTCCCCAGAGCTCTGAGTCCTAGTTGGATTGCATATGGAGGATCAGAGAACGAATCTTTCCCTTCTCTCCTCCAGGACAAACACGGCATCTAAGGTTATATCTAAAACCAACCCTACGTGTTCCAACCTGCGACTCGGAGTCAAGTGGCTCTTGGCTAGGTTTGTGACAAACCCATGGGCATCGAGGTAAGAGATTACCCTGATTGCATCCCTGGCCACCCTCTCCTGAGACAGAGCTCTGATTAGGAGGTCGTCCAGGTATGGGAAAACATGCATCCCCTCCTTGCAGAGATTCATGACCAAGGTTACTAGGACCTTTGTGAACATCCATGGAGCTGATGAAATCCCAAAGGGGAGGGCTCGGAATTGCCAATGGTTCCCACTGAAGGCAAAGCGGAGCCATTGCCTGTGGGTCTGTATGATGGGGATGTGTAGATAGGCCTCCTTTAGATCTATGGAAGCAAACCAATCTCCCTTGGTCAGACTGTGGCACATGGAGGTTACCATCTCCATCTTGAAACTTTGGGTCCTTATATACAGGTTTAAGTGCTTTAAATCCAAGCCAGCTCTCCACTATCCAGTCTTTTTTGGGACCAAGAAAATTATAGAGTAGAGGCTCATCCCTCTTTGGCTGGGGGAAACCCCTTCTATTGCTCCTATGGCCAGGAGTCTGGTTATCTCCGATGCCATAGTTGCACATTTTGGGGGGGTCCTTGGAGACCAGGGAGGGAAGAAACCTGCCCCTTGGTGTTCCTTGGAGCGCCAGGGCGTACCCTTGCTGTACTATCTGCAAGACCCAGGGGTCAAAAATTGACTTTTCCCAGGTCTTGCAGAAAAGTAATAGTCTGTCCCCAATGGCCCCCGCTCCCTGCGAGTCATGCCTGTTTTGCTGGCTGGGAGTTGGATGGTTCTCGCTGTCTGCCCCGATCAGATCGGAAACAAAAAGGACTGCCTCGTGAACTCTCTATCATTAAACTGATTTCGTTTGTGAAAAGAGGCTGAGGGGGCCCCAAATTTAAAGGCCAGGGCACGAAAGGGTTTCTTTTTTGCCCCGAATTGCTGAAGGGTTTTGGTTTTTGCTTTATCATTTGCATCTGTTAAGACTTTATCCAAACATGTGCCAAATAACTTAAACCCCTTATACGACCCCTCTACTAAGAGGTTCTTGGCGGTAGCGTCTCCTTACCAGTATCTGAGTCAAATCCTCCTTCTAGCCACTACTGACAGGAAGACCGCCCGAGCCGACCAGGAGAGGGTATCTGTAGTGGTGTCAGCCAGCAGGGCACTGGCCAACATAACCCAAGAGGAGAGAACCCTGGATCTCTCCTCTGAAATGACAGCCGACTGCATTTCCTGCAGCCAAGCGATGTTAGCCCTGACCAGATATGATGCTAGGATGTTAATACGGAGGTAGTTAGAGGAGGCATCCAGCCCCCTCCTTAGGGCGCCCTCGATGGCCCTGTCCGAAGGGTCCTTTGGAAAACAATCTCCTTCGGTAGGGAACACCGCTTGCCTCGCCAAGGAGGCAGCCGCTGCATCCACCTTGGGGTTCTTAAATAACCCTTCCTTTTTTCTCGAAAAGGTGTATAGGGTTTCCTGTGTCTTATTCATTCTGCAGCTCTCGGCTGGAGTTTTCCACTCTGCCAGGATCAGCTTCTCAAAGGCCTTGTCCAAAGGAACCCTTGCATCCTTTCCCAGCACCAAGGGAATGAGGAGGCGATCATTCTCCTCTTCAGAATCTGAGGATTGATCTTTTTTGGTTTCTCCTCAAGACGGAGAGTTTTGATGACTTGCGCCATTAACTTCTCCCTAAAATTTAGAGGGAACTGTCTGTCCTGTTCCCTGCTGGACTGAGGGATCTCTGCCCACTCCCGCTCCTCTAAATCAGAATGAAGGAGCCCCATTTCAGAGTCAGCCTCCGAGTGGGTGGCATAACTTCCTGCTATTGGCCCAATATCACTATCTCCCTCCTCTGATGCGCTGCTGTGGGCAGATTCCTGAGGGGATCTTAGAATGCAAGAGAAAGCGCCCCCTGCTGGGTGGCGCAATTTCCCCGCTCTTTTTGGCTGCGCTGGTCTCTTCCTGGGGAGAGGAGATCTCTCCTTTCACTTAATCCCTTCCTATTTTTACCTACCTGTGGCAAAGCACCGATAGGGACTCCAGTATCTTCCCCATGGTGGAGTTTAAACTGGTAAACACCTCCACATGGGAGCCCTGGCCCTCTGGAGCAGTGGGGGTCGCCGGAGGTTCTCCCTGCGCAGAGGCCTGCTAGGAATAAGAGGGGTGCCAATTTAGCCAGGTTGCCTGACCGCCCTGTCAGAGGGGGATGGTAGGGGGATGAGAAGAGTCTCGCCGGGATCCGCAAAGGCGCTGCTAAAGGCCTGCCGGGGAAGGGGGGTGGGGGAGAGAACACGGCTTACCTCAGGTCCGGAGGCACCTTCCATGGCCAACCTGTCCTCCCGCCACCGCTGCGAGGGAGAGACCAGGTCGCCGACCAGCAAGAAACACTCCCTGCTGGAGGTGTAGCTGGATTGAACGAGCCTCTCTGTCCGGCAGAAGGCCGTTCGAGACGGAGGAGAGAGCCCGCTCTTGTCCCCATGCCAGGCTCCTCCTTACTCTCGGGCTGGGGTGTTGACGCTGCTGCCCACAGCACCTGCCGAGGCTGTGGAACCCCTTCTGCCCCGTCACTCAAGGATTCCACCCTGAGACTTCTCAGACTTTTACTTCCTTCTTTTTTTTTTTTTTTTGCAGAGCTCGATCAAGCTGCCCTGCCGGTCCGAGGCAGAAGAATGAACTGGTGAGAAAAGGCAGGGTAGCGCAGGAGGCTCATGCGCAAAAGGTCTACTGTGTTCTTCTGCCTCCTGCTGGTCAACGGAAGAGATACCCAGCCGGAGGACTGTCTGCAGCAGGGGGAGAAAGGCCCATTTTCCAAGAGATTCTTGGCATGCGTATCTGCCGACCATGAGCACAGCCAGGGCCTGCTGTAAAGTTCGCTGCAATGTCCCTAGCTGCCCACACTAGGGCATCTACAGAGGCATCTGCCAGGAAGGCGGTGGCCATGGTGATATTTGTGGCTAGTTTTCTATCAGCCCCTTCAGACACCTCTGGGGATTTGCCTAGCTTGAACCATTTCATTATGGCAGGAGAGCAATATGAGGAAGCAGTGGAAGTGCACAGTAGGGTGGATAGCACCTCAGAATTTATCCTTAAACCTGCCTCCATTACACAATCTGTGGGATCTTTAGGATACAGGTCCCCTTCCGCAGGAAAGGCTGAATGGCGAGCGAGAGGCTTCCGCAGAGTCTGTTTTGGGAGTGTGAAACAGCAGAGTTTTGCTTTGAAAATTCAGAGATAGAGATTCCTGGGTCTTTGTAACTTTCTGGGCCCTGCCAGGCTGTTTCCACTCTGCCCTAATAATTCTTTCAAAGGCCCTGTCCAATACGAGGCTTTTTCCTTTATAGGTGGGTTTAGGGATATATTCCCTATCAGACTTGTCGTCTGAAGAATCAGACTCATTCTTTTTTGGATTTTTCTCTCAGGCTGAGCGCCCTATAGGCCCTTCTGAATACCTTGTCTCTGCAGGAGGATAGAAACTCCCAACCCTGTTCTTTTGCCTCCTCGGGCTCCTGGAGTTCCCCCTCAGATAGATCTGAGTTCTCTGTACATGGGTTCACATCCAACTTACCGTCCTGAGAACCCTCCGATCCCTCGCCCTCTTCGGGGAGGGGTAAAATCATGGACTGTCTCGTTTTTGGGGGAGAGGGGGTTGGGAGGGAGTCTGTCCTCATCTCCTGAAGATATGACCTCCGCCCTCCCCCAACCAGGATTGTCTTAAGTCCTCCACCATGTCCTCCCCTTCTGAGGACGAATCTACTAAGGCCCTTAAATCCTCCTTTTTATTAGTTTCCTCTGGGCCTTTTTGGGTAAGGACTGATTTACCTTCGCCATTTTCTTAGATTTTCCCTTGAAACTATGCTTCCCACTAGGGTTAAGGGTGGTGGAGGCATAGGGCCACTTTTGGGGGAGCATAGGGGTTTGCTTACCCTCTATACCCCGAGCTGCTATAGGGCTGGAGGGAGTGGGAAACAAGTCCAAAAAATAAATAAATAAATATTAAATATATACACTCCAAGGATAGTAGAATTCTGTTGAGCACCTCCATTTTGAGTATTTCAATGGGGGACAGGGAAGGGACCCCTCTTACTGTTTCCTCCTGGTTGAAAGCCTCCTGCTCCGCCTGCTCATGTACTGTTGACTCCACTTGGTGCGGGGGTGCCATTTTTACTTGGTGGGCTTTTTGGCGCTTGGGTGCACCACTGTCCTATCCACCTCCAGAGTGGTTTCTCCTGCCAGCTGACTGTTCAGTAACAGGCCTCCAGTGAGCAGAAAGAAAGAGTGCCCACAGGGGCTCCCCTGTGTCCATCCTTCTCTCCATCCGTGCCCGCAGGGATGGATGACAGAGGCAGGCAGAGGAGGAAGGGAAAAGCTCCGACCACTCCGCTTGGCTCTTGCGGCGAGACAAATGTCGCCTAATCACTCCGCTGGGCTTCACTATCTATGTGCACTATCACGGCTTGCTATTAGCAAAATTAAAGTGCAGCCCAGGAAAAGGAATCTGCCTGTGTGTGTGTGGGGCACACCAAACTATTTCCTATCAGTATGAGGCAGACATCCAACTGGGGATGGCGTGAGCAATCACCCTCAAGCATGCTCAGTAAAAAGTGAGATGCTGCCTCCTACTGGTCATGATGGAGATCGCCTCCCCCCCCCAAGCTGGAATACCTGGCCTGTTTAACTCAATAGAATGGCTGTTTACCAACAGAGCCAAGGCACTGTATAGCCAACCATCTCTTCCATCTCCCAGTGCCAGTAACTGCTCCTCTTCTAGTCACGTACCTTCCCCTTGCAAGCTGGGTTTAGCACCCAACAGCACATCCACATTGCGATACTGCACCAACGCATCAAGGAGAACTTGTCCCTCCTTCTGGAAGAGGAAGACCAGAGGGATGACTATCTCACTGGTGCTTCCATCACCCACCATCTGGAAGAGAACCATGTCCTCGCTGCAGCTGCCTTCAGAGTTGTCTAGAAAGAGAAAGTCAGGTTTAGGGACAACCAGACCAGAAGTTATTCTTTTTCCTACTTTCTCAGCCTGTTTTATTCCATGAGCTCTCTGGATGCCTCAGCTGGCATGTGGCAGTATGTGCCTAAACCTACAGGGTTGGGGAAGCACTGGCAGAGCCAGGGAAGTGAAGGGGCAGGAGTTCCCATGAGTAATTTGTTTAAAAAAGAACTAGAACGATAGGACACTTTACTCCTTGCACAGAAACTAGTGCAAGGAGTAACTGTGGCCGAGCCACTAGGCAATAGCGATCATAAAGTAATCAAATTTGACATAGTTGCTGGAGGGAGAAAGTTAATTAAAAGTATAGCACTGGTTTTTAACTTTAAAAAGGGAGACTATGCCAAAATGAGGAAGCTAGTTAGAAAGAAACTAAAAGGCACAGTTGAAAGGACTACATGTTTGCAAGAGATATGGAGGCTGTTGAAAAGCACCATCTTGGAAGCTCAGATTACATGCATCCCACAAGTTAAAAAAGGTAGCTAATGTCAGCCGTCGCCGCCCCTTACCGTACCAGCTGGCCCCAGACCATGTCCCCCACCCCGACAGCCGCAACACACTTTGGGGCTTGGAGCCGCCCCCATCTCCAGATGCCGTGGCAACTCCCGAGGCGGGCCCCAGCAGCGTAAGCCCGTCACAATCGGCTCCCAGCGCAACAGGACCACGCCCCCCTCTGCGGCGCTCGGCGCGTCTTCAGCAACGCTCAGGGGGCTGGGGCTGCACCTTATCTGCCGGCGCTGCAGAGGATGCAGCACTGGTGAACAGAGCTGTGCCCCTGGAGAGACTGGCCCCCACCCGAAGCTAAGTTACTATATTTGACTTGCTGTTTGTGTGCTTGCTTGGACCTTCTCCCTAGCCCCTTTTTCCTTCCCTGCCTGGCTATCATTTGAGTTCCTTTATTGATTGGTGTGAGAGTCTAACTCTTTGCTTTTCCCTGCGAGAGTGTGCATCTGTTGAGTGAGCCTGCAGGCAGTTGGTTCCCACCCCACCCCTCCTGGGTTTCTCCCACTTCCCCTCCCCCTTGTGGTGCGAGAGCCCCGTTCCCTGCTCCCTCCTGCCTTGGGTCCCGTTCCTCCCATACCCCCTACACTCCCCCCCACTCCTCCCTGCCATGTGTGTGTGGTGCCCTCCTCCCTTGTGCTTATAGCTCTGCGCCCTATGGGGCTAGGGGCCTAACTTCCTGGTGCAGCAGCACATGGAAGGGCCCACATACTATCCTGATGGGTGGTGAGGAACTGAGACTGTATCTCTCCCCTAGGAGGGTTTTTGGAGGGCTGCCCCCTTGCTGCAGTGTTACCCCGTGTGGTGTTATTGGGGCTCTGAGTTGAAGGTCCCTATCTCCGAAAGAGCGAGCAGCTGGTGGAACTGACAGCGACTCTGTGATTGGCCCCGCCCCTGCTGTGGGGATTTAAAACCAGTGGTGGCATCGGCGTGCATGCCACGGGCGTGCGCGCCTAAGGGCTGCGCGCGTAAGGGCGCGCCCTTGTGCACGCGGCCTTAGGCACCGCCCGGAGGCCCGGAGGCGCAGTTTTATTTTATTTTTATTTGGTATTTTTTTACAATGGCCGCTGCAAGTAATAAGAGAACTCGCACGGACTTTGCGGACTCCTCCCTCCCAGTGACTGCTCATGTGAAACAGAGGAAAATTGATGGGTTCTTTCATAGTATCTCCACGCCCACCTGTGGCGCTGATGGGTATTCTTCTTCTGGTCCTCGTGATAACCCTCCTCCTTTAATGGACTCCTGCTCTCGGCAAACTTTAGTAGAACAGTTTAGACCTTTGCCTATGGCTTCTCAGGTACCACCGTTTCGACAGAATCAGCATAAAAATTTTGTTATAAAAGATGATGCCTCTCCTATTATAAGTGACCAACTAACAGATTTTCTGTCTGATCATGTTGCTTTAACAACCGAGACACTGTGTTTTATGTTTCAGCAACTGAACCTACTAAATGGGAAATTGAATTTAGTTATATTACAAAAGGGCTCTACTATTGCCCCGGTTTCCCATTCTTGGGGTTCTGGTAGCCCCAAATGTTTGCGGAGGGAGGTAGGTGTTCAGCAGTCAGAACCAAAACATCTGCACTCAGATAGTCCCCTAGTTGTGGACCCTGTAGTAGCACCTGTTCAAACTTTGCCACCTTTAGATTCAAATGCTGAAACTTTTGAGTTATTGCAGCTAAATCTTATCTTTGTTATATTTCCTCCTGCTGGAGGGTGGGTTCCCCATTGGGATACCCCTCTAGATGCTGCAGAGCATCTACGGTTTCTCCTAAATGAGCCAATCACATGTCACGTTATTTCCACAGTAGAGGTTTTGGTTAAATTAAAAACAAGGCAAATGGTAAATATTAAATTTAAATCAGATATATGGGTACAGTTTGTTATGGAAAATAGACCTCTCTTGAATAAAGCTGCAGTTTATCCCTCCAAAGCTTATAGGACTCTTTCGGGTCTGATATGCCATGAGGAAATAACTCCACAGTGTAGAGATCTTATCCATTCTGTAAACCCAGGGTCACCCCCTTTGGAAGTAAAGAGGTCCCCGCCCAGATTTTTGCCTAGAAGAGGCAGAGCAAAACAGCACTCTAGAAGTTTGAACCCTCTCGAGATGGCGGTAGATCAGCCAAAAATTCTTCCTTCTTCTCCCCTGGTGCCTAATGAAGTAGCTCCTAAAGATCCAAAAGAGGAGCCCCCTAGTATGGAATTAACCCAGGGGAAGTTAATGTCCCGATTAGAGAGCTTATGCTCTCAGCTGAGGAATTTAAAACAGCATAGAACTCCCCCTTTGGGGAAAGATAACAGGAGGTGCTTAAGGTCGCCTTCGATGTTAACACAGAGTTTAAATTTGCCACCTCCAGCAGTCTCCCCGGTCAAGCTAATGACGGTGAGAGAAATTATAAAGGACATCAACAGGGATGAGTGATGTGGTGTGGGATATTCCCACGGAAGGCGGGGATCAAATAGGGGCCTCCTCCTTCCAAGAGGATTCCATGGGATCTGGAAAGGAGATGGGGTCTTTGGGGGTTATTCAAAATCATTCAGGTAGCCAGCTTATTGCGGTGACACATTCCTCTCCAAAGGTAGGGAAGGGCTCTCGAGATATTTCTCCCACGAGCCCACTTGTGGGTGTGGATAACGATGTGTGACATCCACTGAGTGTTCCAGCTAGTTTAACAATTAGCACTTGGAACATTGCGGGATGGTCTACATGTCAGTTGGATAAACAATTTAACAGTTTCATTGCTGATATAGACATTCTATTAGTGCAGGAAACTTGGAGATTATATGATTTTAACTGTGGGGGATTTGATGTTTATTGTATACCAGTCACTCCTTCACTCTCTTCGGGTAGACCTAGCGGGGGTTTGGCATTGTTGGTGGCAAAAAGATGTATGATTAAAGTAAAATGTTTGACTTCTTTTAAATCGAATTTAGCAATTTTTCTTTGTACTTTTCCTGCGGGATGTAATTTGGTAATTGGGATTGTTTATCTACCCCCGCCATCATCTCCCTTTTTCCCAGAAAGTTTTTGGGAGATAGCGGTAGATTGATTTAATGATGTTAAAAGGCTTTACCCATCGGCTATCTTCATCATCGGGGGTGACTTTAATATCAGAACCAGCAACCTAGAGGTATGGGCAGGTGACTCTCAGTTGGATGAGTTTTCAGATCCAATTGAATTAGCCCTGCGATCGTCCCGTGATAAGAAAATTACTTCAGGGGCTAAAATGTTTAATTTTTGTGACTCATTGGACGCAGTTTTACTAAACGGTCGGTTGAGGGGAGATCTAGAGGGAAACTATACATATCATTCTCAATCAGGCTCCAGTGTAATAGATTATTTTTTGGCCTCAAAGGCCCTTGTGCATAGTATAAATTCACTTAGGATATGCGCAAGAGAGGAGTCGGACCATTTCCCACTGATCTTGTCCCTAAAGGCCTCACTGTTTACTCCACTGATGAGGGAATCTCTGCCTGAGGAGACTTATAGTGTAGCAGCTCAGGTACGGGTTAAATGGTCTCAGGCAACAGAGGCGCGAATGCGGTCCCTTTTGTCATCTAGGGAGGTTGAGATCTGTAAAAAGGGTATTGAAGATTGTATGACCTACTATGGGTAAAGATTGTATGACCTACTATGCAGATTTAATAGGGCTGTTGGCCCCGATTGTTTCTGAATTTAGAACTCCGCAAAAAATAACCTAAATTATGGCTGGTTTGATAGAGAGTGCCGAGCAGAGAGGTCAACTCTCAGGAAAATCACGCGGGCCGTTAGTACATATCCATCGAGAGATTTGCGTATCCAACTTCAAAGGGCACGAGCCAGTTATAGGAAGCTTTAGTTTGCGAAAAAGCGGAAGTTTCAGGAAAAAAGTTGGGAAAAACTTTTGTTAGTAGCAGGTAAAGGTGATAGAAGGGAGTTTGGGAACTTGATACGTTCTTCAGGATTTGTTGGGAAACCTGTAGCAACCTGTAGAAACCATCAGCCCAATGGGTCCAATATTACTCTGAGCTGTTTTCAGCACCCAGAGGCTTACAAGTGGTTACATATCCTCAAAATAGTTTCCCCCAGTGGCCGGCAGTCACTAGGAATGAAATCTTAGATTTAATTTTCCAATTTAAAACAGGTAAGGCCCCAGGAGGTGATTTCATTCCGGTGGAATGCCTACGTTATGCCCCGGAATGGTGGGCAGATATTCTGGCCCCCTTATTTACAATCATTAACGAGGCAGGAGAGATCCCGGTCTCATGGCTGAGGAGTATTGTTTGTCCTATCTTTAAGAAGGGGGATTCGGCGGTCCCTGGTAATTATCGACCTATTAGTCTTTTAAGTGTGGTGGGGAAATTGTATGCCCGCTTCTTACTAATAAAATTGCAGAGGTGGATAGACTCTTCCCGCGCCCTGGAGCCCGAGCAGGCGGGATTTCAAAGAGGCAAAT
>QEPC01002636.1:709914-724336 GCA_003113815.1 Sphenodon punctatus | reverse complement strand
GCCTTCCGGGGAAACCCGGAAGTTCCCCGGAAGGCCTAGAGCGTCTCTGACGCTGGCAGCCACAGCCGGCGCTGAGGCCGCCGGACCGCCCGCCGCCGCCGCACCCGGAGCTCCGCAAAGGTAAAGCACTCAACTTTAGTAGGGGTGATCCCTGGGGGGTTGGGGGGGTGTTAAACACCCCCCCCCCAGGGATCGGGTCTATACTTACCGGCGGCTGCGGGGACGCCGCGGCCACTGGTGCTGGGGGGTGGGCTCTTTTTTTTAACAAAAATCCAGGCTGAGCAGGGTGGGTGGGGGGTGTCCACCCTTCCACCCGCGCAGTCTGGACTCGGGGAGGGTTTTTGTTTTTTTTTACTTTTTTGGTGGGGCTTTGCTTACATTGCAGCCATTCATTTAAATGGCTGCAATATAAAAAAATCCGGTAACCGGACCGGATTTACCGGGTTGAATCCGATAATGCCGGTACGCCCAGTACCGGCATTATCGGATTCACCGGTATTCCCACCCCTAATCGCCACTATCGGGTACTTTCGGTTCTAGGCAATACCAAAAGTCCCATCCCTAGTACCTGCACACCACAGTGGTTAACCAATTAACCAAGTTATCAATTAATACCACTTTACTGTTACTGCATAAATAATCAATTTACTGTGTAACCATTGACCGTTTTTCCATGTTCTGCCATTTTCAGTTTACTTCCAGACTAACAGCAAAGCTGCACCCAGCAGATTTGAACCAGGGATGTCACGGGAAACTGAGCTAACCTTGAAACCAGGGTCCAGGGGGTAAAGAGGGAAGGAATTATGGGCAAACAGAACTGGCCAGTAACTGTGGAATGGATGGAAAAACTCAATGCAGCGTGATAAATGGTGCAACGTGGTAATATGGTAGGTAGTGTGGTAACTTGGTTAAGAAATAGTTATTGCTCAGTAAACAATTGTTATTGGTTTGGTTACCACAAATCCAAGAGTTAGTGATATCTGCAGATAATTTACCTCCTAGGTAGTAATAAGAGAGCAATATGTGGGGATGGGGGGGGCGGGACCAAATCTTACCGCTGATCAATGGGGACAGGCCAAATTTCCTGTATTCTATGGATCCCGATCTGCATCGAGGAGTAACACTTTCTTTGTAATACTATTGTATATGCCTTGACTCAAATAATAAACTTGTAATATATACATATCTGCACAGATATTCATTTCAGCTCTAATCAAGACCAGGCTGATTGGTAACTAAGTTCAAAAAAGAACTGGCTAGAGTAATAGCTCCATAAATAGCACCGGCACCATCACCATCATTGGTCAAGTTAATTAGGGAGGAGACCTCTTGGCTACTGGGAGTGAAGAGCAAGAAATGGATTATTCCATTGTGACCTGTTGTTCACTTCAACAGCAGTGGCTTCCATTGCTTCAGAGGAGACAGGATGTTGGGCTGGAAAGGCCATTGGTCTGACTCAGTCTGGCACTTATGCATCTCTAGAATAATTAGATCATTTTCAAGCAGAAGAATGAAGAAGAGACATCCAACCCACAGGAAACAAAGGACCACCACAGCAGCAGGACGACCTGTCACCATCATTCTCCATCTGGCCCACCCTACTTTCCCAGTAAGACCCAGCACAATGTTCCGCTCCACCCAGAAAGAGAGGGCAATTACCTGTCCTCATGCCTGCCCGTCCGTACGTCCTGCACTGCCGCAAAGCCACATGCCACCCGGGCATGCTGGTTGAGGCTCTCCACAATGGACTTTCCAACCTGGAGGTAGTAGGGATCTCGAGTTGCCTTGGTAAGAACAGAGAGGTAGCACTTACACCCAGCGACTCTAGCTATTTTCACAAAATTTTTCATTGGACCAAATTGTTGCAGAAGTTACCGTAGGTGTCTCAGAGCTACAGCCAGAGTGGGGAGGTGCTATGAGCTAGCCAATGGGATGCCAGATAAGCAACCCACAACCCCCTCCAAGCAAGATCTAGGCATGTGTGGTATTCTGTAACATTTTTAGAGATATTAGATGTTCAGAATAGGTGCAACAGCATGCTGGTAAATGCAGCATTCAACATCTGCAGGATTTGGTTAATTTGCATAATGTGTTCTGCTTGCAGAATTTGGGGAAAAAATTGCAGAATGCACAGGGCCCTCATAACACCCCACAAGGCTTTCTTTGCTCATGCTAATGCATCGCAGCACAGTCCAATCCAAGGATAGGGACAAAGTGTGGGTCATTTAAAGTGGAGTTGGGAGACTTTGTGGGAGGGGGCTCCCCTGCAAAAGGGCTCATTCATTTCTTGTCCCTCCCCTCAAAATGTGAAAAGACCCTTTTGGTTTTACAACAACTATGGATGCAATCCACCTCCTATTGAAGTCAATGGCTAAACTCGCATTAATTTCAATGAGAGCGGGATTGCCCCTACGAGTGTAAGGTTAGAGAAAGATGGATGGGCAGATAGCGAGAGAGCCTTACATCAACATTTACATAATTTAGTCTCCTTACAAAATTGGGATCATCTGGTCACAGATTTTTGGAGTTTTTTTCCCCAGAACACACAGGGCCCCGACTACAGATTGCTTTGACTTTGCCAGTTCTTGAGACAGACACAGGAAGTGACCAACCTTGTACAGGAAATAGGTGCTCTCGGCAAACTCTGGTCTCAGTGGATGCTGGGCCCAGTACACAGCGAAGTCTGGGGTGAACGCCTTCAGAGAGAGAGACCCACTGAGATACAGCTCGTCTTAACACTTAACACTGCAACTCAAAGGGAAGCGATGCATTTCAATGGAAATTATAGGCACTGGCTTAAGCACCTGATCTGTTAACATAATAGGAACGTCTTAGGAATTAAGAGAGCCTCACTAAAACAGACTCTGCAAATAGCCAATGGAAGGTAACTGCTTCCAAATTAATCCTCCATCTAAATTCTGTTGACTTCCCATGGACTGTTAGGATGGGCCCAGCAGGGAAGTATGAATTTGCATGCATTTCCTCAACTTGTCTCAGAAACAGATTTTTGAGAAGAAGATCTAGTGTTGCAGCTGCCAGACAATTTAGTGCAGGACCGGCCAAGTTCTCGATTACCATCCACCAATGGACTGCGAGCTACTTCTAGCAGACCACAGGAACAGGCCTCTCAGGAATTACCTCAGGAGGGGAGAGCAGGACCAGCCAGCACTGTGTGGAGAACGAGTCTAGCAGAGCTCTTCCAGCATGGTGGGGAAGGCTCTCTCTCTCTCTCTCTCTCTCCGAGGAACATCCCCAGGAGCCCCAAGGGCAGCCGGGAGCTGCTGGGAGAGCCCAATAGACTACCTTAGCCAGACGCCAGGAAAAGTTAGATCAAGCGCATCACATCTGGCCTCCCTTGCTGTAGTGGGCTTTATCTAGTAGTAACTGGAAGAAAATCCATGGTGAGGCCTGTCAGGGCACAGAGGCGGCAATGTTAGGGGTTCCTTCTCACCTTAAAACGTAGAATGTTTTGGCAGCAGAGACAACCGCAAGCATGGATCCAAAGGATCCACTTAGAAGGGGCAATGTCTCTCCAAGGGAGCAGCAATAGCCTAAATATGAAGTTCACAGAGACCCTAGAGCATGGTGGATAAACTTCTCCTTGTAGACCACATGGGAAATCCCCACAAGCCCATCAGGCTGGACAGGAACTGGAAAGGATGTATTCAGGGAAGGGTCAGGATCCAGAACTGGGATCCACTCTACAGATGCAACCTCTGCCCTCGAATACACCTTCCTCACTCCCATGACTTTAACCACCTTGTCCCTTCAGCCTAGTGCTGTTGGCCTCTCTCCAACTGCTGCCTTAAGACAAGGTAGGTGAGTGCCTAATGTAGGGACAGCCGTGTACATGGCAGCCTGGGCCCGTCCGTCACCACCACAGCTTGCAGACTCACCTCCGGGAGGAACTTGTGCTGCTTTGTCACCTGATAGAGCATCTCGTGCGTCTCAATAGCAGGCTTCAAATCCCCCCACAGCACCTGGAAGGCAGAGACAGGCCCTTCGCTCACCGCCTGACCCTCATGGGAAGCACGGCGATATCAGAGGAGGTTCTGGAGCCAACACAAGAGCCACCTCAGTAGCTACCAGCAAAACTTCCCATCTCAAAGCCTGGGCCCATCCAGGCTACATGGCAGCCTGGGCCCATCCGTCACCACCACAGCTTGCAGACTCACCTCGCTGAGAAATGGGATCTAGAGCCCCACGCCCATCCTGCCCTGTACAAGTTGTTCCGACCCACACACACAAAAAAATGGAAAAAAGAAAAGAGAAGAGCACGCCTGATCCTGCACCAAAGACAGATTTTACACGTCTGTACTACGCCCAAATTCTGTGGTAAGGGGGGACAACTCTACACCACTGATTCTCAATCAGTGGGTCACAACCCACTGGAGGGTCCTGGTGGGACCTGAGGGCTCACAAGCCTTGCTGCCACTGCATTACATCCCCACCTGCCACTTGCTCCGGCCACCTGTGCCACAGAACTGGAGGCAGGACAGAGAGGAAATATGTGGCTTCCTCCAGCATCTTCACCTCTCTGGCTCACGCCTGCTGCGGTTTTTGACAACCTCATGAAAGCCCCCCCCCTCCCCCATTGCCACTGGGAATGGACACACACACACACACACACACACACACACACCGCTGCCACCATGATTACCCCTGCTGCTGACACCGGGATCAGTTCTCCCCCCCACCCCACCCCCAATACCTCGCGGCTTCTGAGATGAGCCCTGCACTGCCACACTTTGGTTTTTAAAAAATGTTTAGGCAGGTCTTGCCCCACAAAAACGCTCCCCTACACAACGGTCTATTTTGAGCATTGATTTTCATACTCTTGGCAAACGTGAGGGATTTATTTAGCCCATTCCCATAATTACCACAGTCTAAAAGGTTTTACTGACCCAGATCTGACTGCAACAAAGTAACTATTTTCTGTGCCTGCTAGTTCCAGCAGGAGCATCCATTCAGGATGTTTCAGACAATTCTAGACTTTCATTCCATAATTAAAAAACCTCCGGTTTACAAGGAGAGTTAAGGCTCTTGCAGATTCAATCATGCACTAAAAAGCATGGAAATGGCAAGTTAAGGCTCCTGCCTTAACTTCCATGCCATGTTAGCAGTAAAGACATCATACAGTCTCCCATATTGTGTTCACTTACAACTTAGGCTCCATGCACCCACACTTTGCCTTCATCTTTCAGCCCTAATCCTCTTCCTCTTTCTAGATTGGGGGCAACACTGAAGCTGGGGGCAGGAGGGCGTGAGCTGGCCCCTCATCTCGTCCATTTCCTCTTTAAGAGAGAGAACTTGGATGTTCTGGCTCCCACTCCTTCTCCCCTTCTAATCTACTTGGTCCCAGTCCTGTAACAGGACTCCTGGCTTGCAGCTTCTCCACCCCTCTCTAATCCAGTAGGCTGCACTTCCTTCACAGGCAACTCAACAGTCCTGGTTCCGAGCCTGTTCTTGGAGAAGAGACTGAGAGGAGATATGAGAGAAGTTTAAAAAATCATGAGTGGTGCGATTCCATCCTGCCTGTAGCCTCCTGTCCATCTCCGGGATAAACCTCTGCCCTCTTCCCGCACCTGGGACCATCCCAGGCAAACTCCAGTGCTCCAGCCCCAGTCATGCTCCTCCAATGGGGCACCCCACTGAAGCCGCAGCCAGACACCCCACGTTTTTGGAGGGGGAAGGGCTGTCACTGAAATCCATGCGCTTTGTGGTTCTGGGCAGGTTTAGGGGACAAGATCAGCCACCCCAAACGTCACTGTGGGATTTGCTAGCTCTGTTGTTTAGCCATCTCAGCATCCGTGGCCCCCAAGTCTGCTGTGCATGATCAGAATGGCCTTCAGCTCTCTCCCTTCTACAGGCTTTGATCTCCTCCTCTCCCCACCAGGTCAGCTCTGAACATGGCTGACCAGTCACTCACACTGCCCCCTAGAAGTGCAGTTCCCTCTCTTTCCCCATCACTGACAGGCTCTAGCAAGCATTGTCTGCTGGGAGTTGTAGTCCCCAGTAGTCAAGACTGTCTGCTTTTAATCAGTCTCTGCATTACACATAGAATGTTTGCAAGCACTCCACACTCAGGATGGTCTCCATAGGCTAACACTGAATTTTCAAGATGTCACAACTTAAAAACTACTAACCAGATTTACAAAGAGTAAACCAGAAGGCACCCTTCTTGAATTTTCTAAAAGGCTTACACCTCCTCCCAACCAACACAAAATCCCTTTACGCTGCCGAGATCGAGATGATCTAACAGTTGAAAAAAACAGTTTTCAAAGAGTGGTTTTAAACTGCAATATCACAGCTGTTATTCATCCAGTTTGGCTGAAATTTGCAAAGCGTGAACCGCTTACCCCAGTGACCCTCCACTAGAAATGTCACCATCCTAACTTTAATCATGCCAATTTTATAGCAAATAGAATGTTATGGCTTTATAATGTAGAGTGCAACACACCTGAACTATTAGGTCTCAGGAGGCAGGAAACCTCTGGCCCGTGGGCCTAATCTGGCCCGCTGCTATTCTTTATTTGGCCTCTTTCCAATTCCTGGATCAAACTCGTGGATCTCATCCCTCCCCTCCAGCACTGAAAAAATGAGCTATAGGGAAGGGAGAGGAGTGAAGGGATGTGGCACAACAGAACTGGACCCTTAAGCTCCCCCCACCATCAACTCCTATGCAGCCCACGGAAAGTGTAGTACTGTTCAAGGCCTGTGAGGGGGAAAGGTTTCCTACCTCGGCCTAAGCTGGACAGAGCGTGAAGCCAAGGTTGATGGAAGGGGAAAGATTGTCCTGGTCCTCTGCTTAATAAAATGGCTCTCTGGCTGTGCCACTGACATCCCTCCATGGCTCACAAGCACAGCTCCATTCTTCTTCCAGCTCGGATGGGTGAGAGACCCAGCAGCCTGGATTCACTGCTGCCTCTTGGAACGCAGGAAAGGGCAGCTCATCAGAGCAAACCATACTGTTGATCAGTTTGGCAGCACAAACACTTGCCAACAGAAGGCCGCTCTACTACCCTTCTGTTCATTTCATACAGCACTGAGGGTGACCAAAAAGGAAAGGAATGTAGCTCTCTGGCGTACCAGATTCAATAGGCTCATCGCAGCAGACTAGCCAAGGCTGCACAGGCCTTCAGGCCCATGCAATCGTTCACAAGGTTTAAGTCTCTCTCCCCCCGTCAAATTAACATTCTCACTCCTGGGCAGACTTCCCGAGTCCCCTTGATTTATAGCCTCTGACCACTGCAGAACTAGGCTCGCTGGACAAGCTTGGAACAGAGCATTTTTATGCTGGATTTGGAAATGGTTCCAATAAGGAAATGCCAAGCAGCAGCTTGGAGTTTCAAAGTGCCCCAAGAGCCAGGAACCTCTGTGGCAAAGCGGAAGGTGTCAGCTAAAGCCAGGAAATCCTTGCAGTCGACAGCTGGACAGCCAGTCCATTTAGGGCATCAATCACATTAAGCAGAGGAGCTGGTCTATCCTTCCCCTTGAAATCCTGGAGCTGGAAGGGTCCTCAGGGGTATCTAGTCCAGCTCCTTCACATTAAGGAGGATCCGCTATACCTACACCATCCCTGGGAGAGGTGCGTCTAACCGGTTTTGTAAAGGCTTCTAGTAATGGAGCCTTCCTTTGGCAAATTATTCCACTGCCCAAATGTCCTGGGAGTTAGAAAATCACTTCTAATTCTTAGCCTAGATCCTTTCTCCTTTAAACCCATTCTCTCTGGTCCTGTCCTCTGTGACCAGAGAGAACTGGGCGCCATTTTAATTATAGCAGCTTTTGATACATCTCCATTTTTCTAAGGAGAAAACATTTCCATCCCTGTTATCATCCTTGTGGCTCTCTCCTGAGCCTTCTCCAGCTTGTCAGTCAGTAGTTTTCTTAAAGTGAGGTGCCCAGAACTGGACGCAGTATTCTCAATAAGTGCTTTTCAGGCTTTTAAAAATGACACCTCCCCCGACCCCTTTCTATTATCTGTGGTAGCTGTGACCTCTCCCTCATCACATACACACACACCTTTCTCCCCACCCCATTTCCTGCCTTCTTCTTGTGTCCCATCCCTCCCCCCCACCCTCCCTTGCTACATCACCATTTTGGAAATTCAGTCAGATAGAGCTAGGAGTTTACCAGCTGTATTCCTTCACACACCCCTTCCTCCCAGAATACCCTCCACACTGCTCCCCTCCCTTCCCCATGGAAGCCCACTCCTCAGTGGAGAACCACTGTTCTAGATGACCAGAGAGGAACAATCACTTCCCTCATCTTACAAGGTTTCTGTTGATGGAAGCCAAAATAGCATTTGCCTTTTTAGCTGCTGCATCACATTACTGACTCCTAGTCAGTCTGTCGTCTGCCACAACCCCCGGATCCTTTCCAGAAGTGTTTCTGCCCAGTCCATCATCTCCCATTTTCTATCCGTGCTTTTGATTTTTCTCACCTACAGTTTGTGCAAATCTCTTCGTCACCCTGGGCAAGTTCTCTATGGTTATGTCCCGGTTCCACCCCTTGGCTATGCCAGGAAGACAACTCCACCCCCGGAAGTACCTGATCAGAGACTCATGCCAGTGAGCAATTCTGCCTATGGTGGCTCTACCTGGAGGCCAGGGAAGAAGGCCAGCAAGGAGTCCATCCAGCTTCGGATGCTGACAGTGGGATTATGCATGTGCACGTTGAGCAGCAGAGGCGGCTGACTGATGTATCTCATGATGGCCACGTAATGCTGGGAAAAGACCACCAGGTTAGCATTATTGGGAAAACACTGAAGCTAGCCCAAATTCACACGGAGGGGAGCTCTTCTGTGACAACCTGCTTGGGGGCAGCGTTTAGGCTGGGTGCTAGAACAGCAGGTGGCGCTGTAGCAGGAAGAGCTGGAAGGCTCCAGATGCACCTGCTCCAAGAGGCATCCCCCAAGTCCCAGTGCAGGTGTCAATTAGTCCAGGTGACAGCTGTTGGGGCTAAGTGGATCAGATGACCTGAAGCCCTAGGCATTTAAGGAGGAATTGGAAGGTTAGCCAGAGGGCAACAAGGAATCTGAGAGGCGTACCACCTCCAGGCTGGGGGAGAAGGGTCTGGGAGGCGAGATGTAATAGTTAGGACTGAGAGAGAAAGGAGCTGGGGCCTGAAGAGCAGTGGGTTTGGTGAAGAGTTGTGCTTACAGTGTTGAAGCGCTCCAGGTAGGTGTCATCTCCCAAGAGGATATACGCCTTCATCAGGTACTCGTAATACGAGTCTATGCCGGCTCCAACCCCGCTGTCTAGGAAAATAGCAGAGTTGATGGAGCGGGTATTTATTTATTTTCTTATTATTTGTTTACAGCCCCCCCCCTCCCCCAATGGCAGCCCAGGATGGTGTACATCAAATATAAATACATAATAAAAATCACATTTAAAATCCCCACTTAAAAAGTCCAACACCCCCCCCCCCCCAATACCCTTACAAACAAAAAACAGAAGAAAGAAACCACAGAACCCCACCCACTCCCTGCCCCCTGGTGTGGCCTCCCTCTCTTCCCACAAACACCATTCATAACCTCTCAGCCTCGGTTCCCCATCTGTAATAAATGGGAATGTGTGTGTGTGTCTGTCTCTCCCTGTGCTCCCCTCACCTTGTCTATCTTAGACTGTAAGCTCACTGGGCAGGGACCGGTTTCCATTAATAATCATTGTAAAGCACCAGATACACTGCTGGCGCTCTAATAATGCTTAATAATAAAAAAAGTTTCTCATCCAGCTTGGGAAACAATCTCACTCATCTCCTTAGTTACAGTGAGGAAGGGCCATCTAAGACTTCGTTCACACAGGTCAGCTGCCACTGGGAGCAATTTGCATTGTAAACTAGTGGATGCCTGAGTGGTCTAACCACTCATCAAAGGTAAGTTCCCTAAGTGAATGTTTCACTGCCTGCAAGGTAGCCACCATCTGAGATACTGGCACGCCACACAAGCCAAATGGTTGTGTGAACACCACTAAGCCATGGTAACCAGATTCGAGGAAGCCTTCCCACATGCCCAAGAATGGATTCTTCTCCTCTCCTCCCCAAGAGGAGGCCCTCCCCCGCCCCCTTGCTCACACAATGCCACCAGACCAGGCCAGTGCATCTCGACTCTAGTCAGACAAGCAGCACTAGGACTGGCCAGGCATCTCCCAGTCTAGGATCAGGGGCACCAGGAGGGGAGCAAGAGGGAGTGACTGCACCCACCGCCAGCTCCTGTCCCTTCCAAATCCTTCAGGCGGGGACATGGTCATGTCAAAAAGGGGCGAGTGAGAAAGTGCTCCGCCCCTTTCCCCATGACTCCACCCCCTTTCCAAGCACTGCGATATCGCTATGCTTGGAAAGGGGGTGTGGCAACATCAGAAAGTGGTGGCACCGCTCCTTCACTCCACCTGACATGGCCACACACCCCTTCCAAACAGCTGTGACACATCTGGAAAGGGGTGTGGTTCCATGCAAAGGGTCAGGGCGAAGTGGCTCCCCCACACCCGTCCCCCCTAAAGTAAATTCTGCTTATGCCCCTGCCTGCGGCTGACTTACCCTTTCGGACCCAGTCTCCACTGTGAATGTTAATGACCGTCCCCACCAAATCACTGCCTCTCTGTCGTTTCTCCCAGAGAACATCCAGCGCTCTCCGGGCAGCATCCTAGGAACCGGACCATCAGGAGAGGGAAGGGTAGAGAGTGGAGAAGATCTTACATACGGGTTATAAACCTCTCCTCTACAGAGGATGCCAAGGTGCTCTAGGAACCCACACCCTAGACTAGGGCACAGGACAGCCATAGCCTAGCCCAGACTCTGCATGAAATTGATTTTTCTGAAGTGTAGAATCCTAGAGCTGGAAGGGACCCAGAGGATGATCAAGTCCAGCCCCCTGCATTGTACAGGATCTGCCACACACTCCTCCAACCACTTCTTAAAAACCTCCAATGACGGAGAATCCATGACTCTGCATACGTATCAGCATGTAGCAAGACTTGTACCAGGAAAAAGAAAAATGTACGGACTCTTAAACAAGCCCCCTCTAAGCAAAATAAGTCATCACACCAAGCCTGACTGTATTTAGGCAAAATCTCCTACTAACAGCCTCTTTCGCGATGCTCTTCTACAGAGCGAAAACACACAGGATCCTGTAGCGTAACAGGATGACACGGGCAGGTCTCATTTCCATGCTAGCAATTCAAATCTGGGATGGAAAAAATAGTACCTAGAACAAGACCAAGCATTATAGGACTGCAGTCCTAAGCCGATAGGCTTCTATGCTCCAATCACTTTGTACCACAGGAAGAGCACAGTGAACTATTCCTTCTAACATTTCTATAGCCACTATCAGAGAGAATAATGGGTTCAAGTTACAGGAAGGTAGAGCTCTGTTAAATATCAAGAAAATCTTCCTGCAGTAAGTTTTCCGTGAGGCAACAGGACAAGTTGTCTAGGGGGCTACAGGCTCTCCAGTGCTGGAGGTTTTCAAAGAGAGGCTGGACAGCCATCTGTCAGTAGCTGTAGTCATCCTGTATCCTAGCAGAGGGTTTGACCAGATGACTCCCAAGGTCCCTTTCAACTCGGATTCTATGAACTTTGAAAACATCCTCCACCCCCAATCTGGCATTCCATCTATTCCTATCGTCTAACCAAAGATATTTGCGACAACTCCTTGTCCTTTCCAATGGCATCCACAGCGCTTGCCTGCTCTATATTATACAATTCCCAGGCCTCTTTCCTAGCAGGGAACAAGAGCTCAGCAGAGACTCCCACTTTCTCAGTGCCCCTTAGGCCTTCAAAACCTTTACCTCAAAAATGGTCTCTTGAGTCAGGCGGCTGAGGGCAGCAAACTCCAGGATCATGGTGCCGGCACAAGCCGTGCAGGTGTCAAGCTCCGTGCCTGTCCGGGAGTTGGGACTCCGGACCCCATACCTTAGGTTGACCTGTGTGGAGAAAAGCGAAGAGGTTTGCTCCATTTCTCAGTATCCACACACAGCAGTGATAACCCTTCATATCCACATAGCAACCCCTGCCCCATCTGACAGCTGCATACAAGACACCTCCACTGCGGAAAAGGAGAAAGCAAAATGGCACCTAGAACCCTGCCCAGATATTTGGGCTCAAGCCCAATGCAGCTAGAGTCTTCTGAGCTAGAGCTCAATGTGGCCCTGTCCCGCCCCACCCCCTACAGAGCACCAGGTTGTCACAGCACTCTGTGGATGGGAGGGTCAGGTCTAGGGTTGCCAACCCTCCCAGTTTGACCTTGACATTCCCAACAGCCAAAACGGGAGCTTAAGGATCAAGCCATGTGAAATGGCATCCCTAGCCACATCACAAAATAGGCAGGAAAACACCTCAGTCCTGTTGCTTTCCAACATGCAGACGGGACTTCAGGAGGGGCAGAGCTAAAGCCTTCCCCGACTCCTTCTAATAATATGACTCTGCCGCCCCCCCTCCCCCAAAAGCACTGACAAGGCATTCAGTGGAGGGCAGGGCAGGCACCTCCTCCATCCCCAAAACAAGGCCTTTCCTCTTCCTGGCTTGGAGATAGCTCCCTTCGTTCCCATGAATCAGCCAGCCCAGCACTGAGGAAGAACATGAAGCCAGCAGCCAGAGTCAAGCTGTGAAGGGCTGAGAATGCAAGCACTAAGATGCTCAAGGTGGGAAGGCTCGGGAAGTGGCTGCGAGGGTGCTGGGGTTAGCCACGGCCCTTCTGTGGAAGGTGGGGACTGGGCTTGAGGGGTGGATTCCTCCAGGTGAGAGGCAGAGGGGGGAGGGGATTCCCCTGGTGAGAGCGCGTGGTGGGGGACTGTGTACAACACATTGTATTTTTAGTTATGTGATTTGTTGTAATAACTGCACGTTGTCCCGAGTCTGTTGGAAAAGGGCAGGATCTAAATTGAAAAAAAAATTTATTAACCAAAGCCTCAGTAATGCACCAAGGGAGTTTCTCTGCCAGTCTTCTCGTCCCTCCGTCATGTTGTAGCTGTAACACAAAGCAGCCGACACAACACACCACAGCAAGCCCCCACTAGGCCTTCCGCATGGCTCACCCTGGGGTAGGGCAACCCACTGGTGGTGTTGAAGGCCGGCAAGAGACGGTAGCCCAAGTCCTGCGCCAGGTGCAAGAGCTCATCTTTGTACCACTGCATCCGGGTGCCCTGAGCCTTCAGCATATCTGCCATAACGTGGCCTCCCAGGAGGCCCCTGCAAGACACAACAACAGCCTTGATGTGTCCAGCTGCTCAGAGGATCCCAGTGGTCCCAATTCATATTATTATTATAAGCATTTGTATAGCGCCAGCTGTGTACCTGGTGCTTTACAGAACAAGAGGACAGCCACGGTCCCTGCCTACGGCTTACAATCTAATAGACACGGAGGGGGAGACAAGGAGAGGGGATATAAGGAGAGACAAGGGATAAATAACATTCAAGCGGATGCGAAGTCTCAGGTGCACGTGCTTGGCTTGGTTGTGGTTAGGCAGGAGTTTGCGGGGCGGGCAGACGGTAAATATTGAAAGGAAAGTTCTAACAGGCATCGGGAAAGGTGGTGAGGAAGAGGTGGGTTTTGAGGAGAGATTTGAAGGTGCGGAGGGAGGGGGTGAGGCGGATGTGGGCAGGGAGGGAGTTCCAGGCATGGGGGGCAGCAAGGGAGAAGGGACGAAGGCGGTTAGGGGAGCAGGGGAGAGCGAGGGAGAGCGAGGGAGGGGGCAGAGGAGGAGCGGAGAGTGTGCAGGAGTGTGTAAGGAGACTAGGGCGGAGAGGTAAGGGGGAGCCAGGTTGTAAAGGGATTTGTGGCCATTGACAGGCTGAGGAGACATGACGGCACTGGTCTTCTGCTCCCCACTAAGTTTAAACCCATGACTGTGCTGTGGGCTCCGTGGCACAGTAAGAGCGGGATCAGTTAGGACATTGTTTACATTCTCCATTGCCCCATCAGCGTTGTCCTATGGAGCCAGTCTGCCAGCCACAGAGATCCCTCTGGTGCCAAGCTGGAGAGGGTTATAGGGCCATGGAATTCAGAACCTCAGTTCAATCTTTTTAAGGAATAAAGGAGGAGAGTCCAGCCTGTGCTGGCCCTGGGTAAGGGGCCACAACTCACCCCAGCACACGGATGTTGGTTTCAAACACTGAGACCACGACATCATTGTCCAGCTGCACGTCCAGCACCACCTTCTGCACAGCGTCCTCAAACTCGTCCAGCTTGTTAAGCACCTGGGGATCAGGGTGCACCCAAGGGAAAGAGACTGATGTGAGTGACGTTGGACCAAGCAGCTGGGGTTACCTACAGACTCTTTTGCCTTGCCTTCAAGGCATCCACCTCTCCAACCTGGTTACTTGCCACCAGGGGCAGCTCATCTATTGGGGTGCTGTCACCTCCCCTAAAGCCCATGGGGTATTTGTGTGTAAACACACATACTGTGTCCAGGTTGGGGCGGGGGGG
>QEPC01002636.1:695068-709077 GCA_003113815.1 Sphenodon punctatus | reverse complement strand
GGGGGGGGGGGGGGCAGGGCATACCCATGAAGACAGCACTGCCTCAGCTTCCCCATACCTACTCTACTAACCACCCACCGGTAGCAACCCCTCCAGGAAGGAATTTTCAGAGTGGCCCACAAGACTTCCTATCAGCAGGCAGGTGGCTTGCAAAGGGTCCCCTTGGAGTCTGGGGCCCAGGCTCGACTGAGCCCTTACTCCACTGTAGTTATGCCCCACAACTACCTTCTCCACCACTCCTTATTATGACCAACGCATCCCTACTTTACTACATGCTCCCTACACCTTGGTGTATCCTCCCTATCCCACACAGCTTCCTTTTCTTCCTCCGCCGCGCCCCAGGCACCTAGACATTGACCCTCCAGCTTCCTATCAGCTAGGACTAAAAGCAGGGGCAACCACGAAATAGGTTGCGATCCATTGGTAGATCACAATCTAGTCTCCAGTAGATCAGTGTAGAGAGAGCTCAGAGATGACCTTGGGGACAAGAGCGAGGCCACTGTCCCAAGGAGTCTCTCTTGGAAGAAAAGGGGCTGAGAGAGCACCGTCAGTGCAGAGGGGATGGCTCTCTCTAAAGGGAGAGCTCCTCCCCACTCCCTAGACCAGTTGCTGAAGTGCCCCAGAGCTGGGAGCCAGCAGGAGGGATCCTGATAGATCAGCTGCGGTTGATGCCTCCATCAAGTGGACTGCATGCACCGTAAATCTGACCATGTCCGGATAAAGTACATATCGCAGCCAGTCCTCTGCACCCTTTATTGATTTATATAGCACCAGCAACATTCCTGGTGCTGATCAAAGCAGAGCACCTCAACCCATGTCCTTCTTAAAACAAGCCCTTATGCACCACAGGCTGGAGATACCCAGCCAGCCTCTGGCTAAGGTTTGATCAAACTCCTACAACCCCATGAAGAATGCAAAGGAAGCCCCTGTGGCTTGGAGGACAAACCTCGGGTTACTTGTAAAGAACCAAAACAGCTGATGGGAACATACAGTCCAACATGGAGGCATGTAAGGCCTTCGTCGAGCTAGAAGTCTGGTCCTACTCCTGACAAACACCCACTGGTTGCAAATGCAGATGCCCCTGGCTGCCCTAGCCAGCTCTGAACTTGCTGAAACCCTGAGAAGCCACCCGAATGCAGACTCACCACAAGCGTATCCAAGGTGTCTATAAGGGTGAGGGAAAATCTATGGGATTAAACATAAAGAGAAAACGACATTTGTGCAAGGATCATAAGCAGAGGAAGGAACCAAGCCACGTGCTTATTGAACTGCATGAGCTGCAGACCAGACTTTCACAATTCAGCATTTTAAAACCTGCCTGCATGCACAGAGAGATGCATCACTAGCCATCTGTGTATGCAGTTATTATTTTAAATGTATATGCCACCCCTTTCTCAAAAGATTCATCCTAACTTACAATTAGTAAACCCCAGACACAATGACACCTTATAAATAAGAGAGCCTTCCCCAAACCCCACTCCTTTCCCCACACCCATATTTAAAACATTACACTTTATAGAACAGATTAGAACCTATAATCCCCCTCTCACGGGGAGTTACAGAATAAACTTCATCCTTTTTCCATACCCATACTCCCCTCTCTCATGGGGGGGGGGGGGGGGNNNGGGGGGGGGAGGGGGGCACGGCATAATCTCTACCCTTTCCTACATGCCCATGCTCACCCCCAGCACAGCAGGGGGGGGGTGTCATCACAAACTCACCATTCTCCTCCCCCCCCTCCAAGCACCCTACTCACCAACCTCACACTCTCTCCCCCCCCAACCCCACTACCTTAAAATCAAAACAAAATACCAAGCCCATAAGAGAAAACAAAGGAAGATTTCATGAGAGGTCTGTCGTACACGGGGGGCTGCAATTGAAGTGTCCAGCCCAGTTGCAAAGGCAATCCTTGCACATAAATATACCCATGTGCAAAAAGGCATATATGTGCCCTCAGATATTCATGCATAAGGGGCTGCTTTTTTCATGGACCCTTGTGCAATTTTACACAGTTATCAAAATCCTGGCTCAGAATATTCTGTACATCACTAGTGCCAAAGCCAAACTCACTTACAAAACAATGTTGAGCGCCTCCCGCAACACATCCCGGTCCTACAGAAGAGGCTGAGAAACTCGGAGCACTTCTCAAATATTAATGAATGGAACTTTTTCAGCACCAATGTGCAGGAGCAGTCCCCATTTTACAGGATGAGGACACAGACACACAACAGTGAAGTTACTTCCACTAGGGGCATGTTCGGATATCACAATTTAAAGCAGTCAAGCCCAGGGGAAGCACTGCAGGGTCATTCGCCACCGTTTTATAAGTTACGTGCGAGCGTTTTTATCCTGTGGTAAACCTGGATTTATCAAGCAGTAAAAGCACTCGCACACAACAGCGAAATCCCAGCTGGTCATCGGTTCTGTGCCCAGCACTTCATGGTGCAGGGTTGCATTGGTTCCAGTGCAGCCCTGCAACATGTATTTTTCATAAGTGTCCTCTTGTAAAGGGGAGGTATGGTAACCCTAGGTAGACACCCCTCCAAACTGCAAACAGAGTTCCAAGAACAAGGAGATCAGAGGGCAGCACTTGACAGCCTGTTTGCAGGAGGGCAGACCCCTCATACTCACTTGCCAAGGGCATCGTCGATATCTCCACGATTCGGTTCCACCCCACGCACACGGCCCCGACAGCTTAAAGGCATCAGCTCATCAGCAGGATACGCGTGTTTCTAAGCAAGAGAGCCGAGACCCACATGAACAATTTAATTACTGGGACATCAGTTAGGACCCTAGGAACACCAAGGATATACTTTGTAAATAAGGCTGCTACTGAGAACTAGGTCCTTTGCCAGCCCCGACGCGCCAGAAGGAATGGCTCTTGGGAAGCAGAGGGCCTACAGCATCAAAGATGAGCAACCTTATACGCATGTCGCTTCTACCCACAGGATGGGAAGCAAGATAAATCCACCACCTAGATCAGGGGCAGGGAAACTCTGGCCCAAGGGCCAAATGCAGCCCACAGCTGTTTTTATTGGGCCCCTTTCCTACTCTTGGATCTGCCCCATGGATCCGGCCCTCACCATCAAGCATTGAAAGAATGAGCCCAAGGTAATGAGTAGCGCAGAGGGCGGGCGACTTAAGGGTAAAGGATGGATCCATGGCATAGATCCGTGATCTGGATCCTCCTTCTGTCTCCTTCCATCTTGAGCACCCCACCTAAGACCCATGTTTCTATCGGAGGGACAGGTAGTACTTTGTGATGCTCCAATTCTACTGCATTGTTCTCCTGGAGGCTCTTCAGCAAGGCAGCAGGAAGGGTGTGATACAAACTATATGGTTAGTGCAAAGAGGGCATTCGAATCTTCTCCATCAACATGCCAACCACAAACCCCACCCCAGCGTGCTAGTTACCATGTAGCTTCCATAGGCATGATCAAACATCTCCACCACCTGGTCCCTGCAAAGGAAACAACAAAACACAGAGAAAGCAAGGACATTTAGGACACATTTACACAAACAGCCAAGTAGGTTTATTAACTCATTTGTGCCTCAGAATTGATCACACATGAAGCAACAGTATTCAGGAGTAGGAGGCTAAGGATGTACTCCAGAATAATTAGGAGCAGACAATCCCCTTCACTTTCTAAACTGAAGTATCTTATAATGCAACCCCTTGCTGTGTTTGGTCAGCAAACATGGTATCTGAATCATTCCTTAGGTTGCCGTGTAGAATGCCTCACCTGCTTTGAACTCTATGGTCATCCAGATGCAACGGTAAGGTGCCAGGATATCCCAGAATGCTTTGCATACAAGGTATGAAGGAATAGCTGCCATTATGTGCACTTTCATGACATGGCCACCAGGGCAGATGGCAGATATATTAAATGGGTTTAGGAGTCCAGTGTGAATGATATGGAAGTGAGGTACTAAAATCTGAATAATTGCTTTGGCTTTAATAAATCAGTTTCATTTTGTACATGTGAACACACTCCGCAGACCAGTGATGTGGGTATTCCAGAAAATTTTGAATTGGAAAATTTTCCCATGCTAATTTTTTCTAATTTTGCAAAAAAAACATGCATAATTTGTTTTTTGCTCAGAATATTTTTCTATGCAACTTTTCCCGATCCCTTAGCTAGATTGTGGTGTGACTTGGCATGTTTGACCAATACCTTTAGTAAACAATACTAAACAATTCACCATATTAATTTTACATGCTGTAATATCTCAAACATTTTGACAGTAGCCTATGAAGTGCCAACTACAATATTCAATTTGGGGGGGAAGAGGAAGAAAAAATAATAATCAATAAACACACTTAAAGTTTTGTTTTCCCTTTCACCATCAGTAATTTTCCACACAGCAAAATGCTGCCAAAGCCCTGATATGGGCACCTTAGAGAGCAAGACAGACAAGGATCTTCCATCTTTGCTGATGATCCTACTGAAAGAGCAGTAATATTGCTCCAGTTGGGAACATAAGGGAAAGAGTAGCAGAGAAAAAGCACGCAGTCAACACCGCTAGAAGCACTAATGGGTCAAGAGACATTCATGAATGACCAATCTTTTATCAGGACTCCTCCTGCACACAGCAGATTCTTAACTGCTTAGCTGTGCAACTGGTGATTTTCTACTGTTTGCCAGAAGGAGCAAAGTAAAAAATAGTGAGCTTCGTAAAGTTGTATTACTACTGCCACTCAGGAGCCAATTGAAACGGATTTGAGATATCCCCAGGAGTTCTTCCTCTGAGACAAAGACAAAGGCAAGGAATAGCACAGGTTGAAAGAGCAGAAGAAAAAAGAAAAATAATCAAGTGTGCTCCCTTCCTTCAGGGAAAGAAGAAAGATCCTAGTAGAGCAGATTCATCTGACTTGCTCACATAAGAACAGCTGTCCCAGGAGAAACTTGGTCTCCCCACAGTTATTCTAAAGTAGCACCACACATTAATGGAAGCCCTGGAAAATTTTCCACGGAAAAATTGGTGGCGGAAAATTTTCCACCTCACATCTCTGTCGCAGACAAACCAAAGACCCATATCCTGTGCACTGTAGTAAGCGTAATGAGCAGAGAAGATGCAGGCTGCCCGCCGGGGGTCTAGCCAGGATGTGAACTGCAGACAGGGCCTAGGACTTGCCTGTAGAACCTACTAAGTTGTTTTAGAACCTATTAAGCTGTCTGTTTTAATCCCAAGCAACAAGGATACAATGGGCCGGGGCTCCTTTTTTCTGACATGGCCCACATCTCCCCAGCAATGGGAGCATGTACTAGGATGAGCAGCTATGCCCCATGCATCAGAGTCCACCACCACATAAGTAGTGCCATACTGTCCATCGAGCCCAACTTCCTGTCTCTGACAATGGCCATTCTCGGTCGCTTGGGAGACCCAAAAGGTCACAACGTGGCGATCCATTCCCAATTGTTCACACATAACTCCTGACAGTAAAAGGTCATTGTCCCCTATACCTATTTGGCTAATAGCCGTTAATGGACCTCCAAGAACTTAGCCAGTCCTTTTTAAAGCCCAGCTATACTACTGGCCTTGACCATATCTTCAGGCAACCAATTCCACAAGTTACTTGTGTGCTGAGTGAAAAGAGACTTTGTTGTAAATCTCCTTCCCGTTAGTTTCATGGAGTGTCCCCTAGTTCTAGTATTATTAATTAATTATTATTATTATTATTAACGAACATTTATATAGCGCCAGCAGTGTACCTGGCACTTTACAAAGTAATGAAATAGACATGGTCCCTGCCCCTAGAAATTGAAAATCCCTTTCAAAGTGGGCATAGTCCTTCAATATGGTGCTTTTACTAATTAATAGGGTGATAGCCCAGGCCAGTGCTGCCTCCCCCCCCCCCCCAAATTACCAATGATGAACGCTACCTTGACGTCATCGGTAGCATACAGATAAGGCTGCATTGAAAAGGTCAGCATACATAGAGCAAATAGTACTATTTGAAAGAGTAAATAACTGCTCCCTATTGATTTGTTTCACACCACTCATGATTTTATAAACTTCTATCATATCCCCTCTGTGTCAGCCGACTGTGGCGGAGCCGAGGCTGGAGGCCCCCCCTGAGATGGGCTGGGGTCCCCCTTGGAACCCTGGAGTCTGACTGCCCAGGGGAGAACCCCAACTCCCCCCCACCAGACCATGAGGAACCCCTACCCCAGCGTCAAACCTCAGCACAGGGAAACCCCAGCAGCAGGCACAGGAAGTGGAAAACCAGCCGACATAATCAGCAGTAGGGGCAGGGCCTGCACCTGTGCGGCGCTCGGCAAGACTCTTGGAGCAACAAGGAAGGGGCTTAAGGAATAAAAGGAAATGAGAGCCTAGCTTCCTCGTCGGTAATCAGAGTCTGAGAGGCTGGCTCTACTGTGTGAAAGCTAAGGGTGCTTTACTTGGTTGCTATTGTGTTTGATCCCTTATTTCCCATTGCCTTTTTGTGTGTAGAGTAGAAGTGTTTTGCCCTCGTTGTTTCCCTGTCTTTGAGTGAGTGACTGGTGAAAGCTGAGTGTGTGGAGTGTGTTGCCTCCCCCATTCCTGGATCATCCCTTCCTATGTAAGTCTTGCCCTTGCCCTGTAGTCCCAGGACCCCTTTCCATTCCTCAGCACTATTCTTCCCTCTCCCCAACCAACCCTGAGTGCTTGTGCTAGGCTGTACCAACCACTTTACCAGTGGTTCCTCAAGAGCTCTGATCCTTGTGATGATAGAGGCCTGACTTCTGTGAAGTTAGTAGGCCGTAATTCTATCCTGAAGGAATCTTTAACCCTGTGTGTAACCCATTGGAGTCTAGGGAGCGTGTGTTTGGACTGGACCCCTACTCCTTCCCTTCTCTCCACTCCACCTTCCCACTGACAGAATTACTGGCAAACCCTCCTTTTTCCCCTGAGGGTTTAGCATAAGTTGGGGCGGGGGGTTGTGACGATGGATGTAGCCAAGGAAATTGGGGAATTGACGACAGCTGTGCAAACCTTGGCCATGGAGGTCAAGGACCTGCAGGCAAAGCAAGTGCAGATGGCTTCAAATCAGGAAGCTGCTTGTGCAGCAGGAGCTCCCCTTGCTGGGGCTCCTACTGTTCCAGCAGCAACAGCACCACTAGGAGCGGCCACACCACCCGCCGCAGCAGCTGCTCCAAGGGAGCCTAAGGGTCCCCATATAGAGAAATTCCTGGGGGATAGGAGGCTATTTCAAGACTTTCTAGCTCTATGTATGCTGACCTTTTCAATGCAGCCTAATATGTATGCTACTGATGACGTCAAGGTAGCGTTCATAATTGGTAACTTGGGGGGGGGGAGGCAGCACTGGCCTGGGCTACCACCCTATTAATTAGTAATAGCACCATATTGAAGGATTATGCCCACTTTGAAAGGGATTTTCAATTTCTATTTGATCA
Source organism: Sphenodon punctatus (assembly GCA_003113815.1). Taxonomy (NCBI): domain Eukaryota; kingdom Metazoa; phylum Chordata; class Lepidosauria; order Sphenodontia; family Sphenodontidae; genus Sphenodon; species Sphenodon punctatus. The sequence continues at coordinate 701,677 of QEPC01002636.1, read as the reverse complement.
TCCCCATAGACAAAGAGATGCAGAGATGGCCATAATGAATTTGACACAAGGCAAGGGATCATTGCTAGAATACGTAACCCAGTTTCAGCAATTAGTGATTGACCTTCAATGACCCAATGATGTGATAAGAGTCATGTTCAGAAAGGGTCTCAACGATGACTTAAAGGATCAGTTGGCTTACACACCCCTTCCTGAGACTTGGGACAAATTGGTGACTCACACTCCAAACTGATGATTGCTTAAGTGAACGCCACCGGGAAAGATGACAAGAAACTCAAGGATTTGCCCCCCGATCTATGCTAACCCTGACCCCTAAGGTGGCAGGAAATCGAGATGAACCAGAACTCATGCAAACCGGGGGTTCCCGTGGTCCCCTTTCCCCTGAGGAAAGGGAGAGACAGCAGCAGTCCAGGGCGTGTTTTTACTGCGAAGAACCTTCTCATTTTGCTAGAGATTACCGTTTCCTTCCTACTTCACAACAAGGTTTGGGAAACTCCAAGCACCGGGATGGGTAGCGGACATTCTGGTGTCTGGACAAATTCCTTTGCGCTCTCCAGCCTATCTCCCCCCACTGGTCACAATCACCTTCAGGTGCCCGTAACGCTGAAACTCGCCCCAACCAGAAACCTGGTAGTGCAGGCTCTCGTCAATTCAGGGGCTTCAGGGAATTTTATGGATATGACATTGGTACGTCTACATAGAGTAAAGATCTTTCCCAAAGAGAGACCCAAGCAAATCCATTCTATTGATGGATCCCCTTTGGTTTCCAGACCCATTATTTTACAAACTACAACACTGCCGTGCACCACTGGGGACCATCAGGAACATCTGCTATTTGACGATGTGTGCACCCCTTTATTCCCGGTGGTGTTGGGTCTCCCGTGGCTCCAAAAACATGATCCCTGACTTAATTGGACAAAAAAAGACGGTGACCTTTCGTTCTACGTACTGCCACCACCAGTGTAAGATAACCAAACCTACTTTACCCACTGCTCATATGGTGTGTGGCAGTGCTGGGGACTCTAAACTGGAAATACCGTCTGCCTACACATACTACCAAGATGTGTTCAGTAAGCAACAGGCAGCAGTTTTACTGCCGCATAAACCTTATGACTGCCCCATTGAATTGATGCCTGGAACTGAACTGCCTTTTGGCCATATCTACGCCTTGTCTGCCCCTGAATTAGAAGTGTTACGTCAATACAATGACGAAAGTTTACAAAATGGCTTTATTCGTCACTCTTGTTCATTTTCTTCATCCCAAACAAAGATGGAGGGTTAAGGCCATGCATTGACTATAGGGGTCTAAATATTATTGCTGTCAAAAATAGTTACCCCCTTTCCCTGATTCCAGAACTCCTCAACCATTTTCAGGGAGCAAAACCCTTTACGAAGTTGGATCTCCAGGGAGCCTATAACTTGGTGGGAGTACGGGAAGGTGACAAATAGAAAACTGCTTTTCGCACAAGATATGGACACTTCAAGTATCTGGTGATGCCCTTCGGCCTTGTCAACGTTCCAGCCACCTTCCAACATTTCATTAATGATATTCTATGCGAGGTCCTTGATGTTTTCATCATCGCCTACTTGGACAATATCCTGATATATTCCACCTCGGAAGAACAGCACATTCAACATGTCAGACAAGTACTTCAACGACTGCTTAACAATAAGCTATACCGCAAGCTGGAAAAATGTGTGTTCCATCTTGCTTGTGTTGACTTTCTGGGGTTCATTATAACCCCCTAGGGAATTACGATGGACCCCAGAAAGGTTGAGGCCATCCAAAACTGGCCCGCACCTAGGGCAGTTAAACCTTTACAGAGATTCCTTGGCAGCGTCAACTATTATCGACACTACGTCTAACAAATATGCAGAAGTCACAACTCCATTAACTGCCTCCTTAAAAAGAATCAGCCATATATCTGGGGTCCAGAGCAACAGAACGCCTTTAGTCAGTTAAAAACGGTCTTCCTGAAAGTTCCAATCTTACAACATCCCTGTTTTGACAAACCGTTCATCGTGGAAGCAGATGCGTCTAGTGTGGTCATTGGAGCGGTTCTCTCCCAAGAAAACGAGACAGAGAAAATTCTGTTACTATGTGCATTTTATTCTCATCCGCTTACCACCGCTGAAAAGAATTATACCATACTCGACCGGGAACTCCTGGCCATTAAAGTAGCATTTGAAACCTGGCATCGTCATTTGGAAAGTGCTACGCACCCAGTGACTATTGACAGATCACAAGAATTTAACCTTTTTGCAAACAGCTCAAATAACAAATGCCAGATGGGCTTCATTTTTTGCTCATTTTTCTTTTGTTATTCATTATTGGCCAGGGAAACTGAACACTCTGGTAGATGCTCTATCCAGATAGCATGAAACACAAGAACAAAAACTGAAGCCTCAAGGTTCTTTTTTAAAAAACAAGGTCTTCGCTGCTACGTATGTACCATTGGAGCAACTACGTCAAGCGACAAGAGAACTCACGATGCCAGGTATGACTGAGTATACGAAAGAAGATGGTCTTCTAAAATACCAAGGAAAAATAGCGACTCCCCCTTCCTGCCAGAGAGATCTCCTATGGGCTCACCATAATGCTCCGCTTGCCAGACATCCAGGGCAAGCGCACACGTTAGACCTTCAATGGTTTTTCTGGTGGCCCGCCATGACGAAAGACGTTAACCAGTATTGCAACTGGCCCCTATACCACAAGGTCCATGGCAGCAGATTGGAATGAATTTTATCGTGGAATTACCCCCCTATCGCGGGTATACCATGGTTCTAGTGACAGTAGACCACTATACTAAGCTAGCACATTTTATTGCATGTAAGCGGTTACCTACAGCATACAGAACAGCACTGCTATTTTTACAACACGTCATTTAGCTGCATGGCCTCCCACTGGAAATAATTACTGATCGAGGGTCTCAATTCATTTCTCATTTTTTGAAAAGTCTGTTTACCGCCCTTCGGGTTCAACTGAAACCCACCATTGTCTACCATCCTCAAGCGAATGGCCAGGTGGAACGAGTGAACCAGAACTTTGAACAATATTTGTGTTGCTACCTCGATTACTTGCAAGATGACTGGTACAATTGGTTACCAATGGCTGAGTTCGCCTATAGCAATGCTGCCAATGCTTCCTTAGGCCACTCATCTTTTTTTTAATAACTTATGGTTTTCATCCACAACTAGGCATACCAGACCTCTTGTCCACTAAGGTCCCTGCTGCCGGAGCATTGGCCTTACAAATCGAACGCACCCAAGCTACAGCCTCTGCCTTTCTTGCTAATGCCCGACAATGTTACAAAGACTATGTCGATAAGCATCGAAGGGCGGCCCCTTCCTTTGTTCCTGGAGATCTGGTCTGGATTGACCAACGTCACTATTTTTCACACCGTCCCTCTGCCAAGCTAGACCATAAATAAGTTCTTTTCCTATCCAGAGACAACTGAATGAGGTTACTTATACAGTTCAGCTGGCCTCACGCATTCGTATATATCCCTCATTTCATGCATCCATGTTAAAAACAGTAGAGCCCCCACTTTATCCCGTGACTGACCCTGCCCCCGAACCGGTCGATATGACAGAGGAAGGACCCGAATATGAAGTTCAGGCTCTTTTAGATTCTAAGTATCTCCACGGTCGACTCCATTATTTGGTGGATTGGAAAGGGTATGGCCCCAAGGAGCGTATTTGGGAGTCTGCAACTGCAGTATATGCCCTCAGGCTCTCTTGTTTGTTCCACCGTCCGTACCCACTGAAGCCTGCTCCCCAGTGGTTCCTGGCAGGGGGCTTTTGAGCGGGGGGTACTGTCAGCTGCCCATGGTAACACGGAGGCCAGAGGGGGCCCCTCGAGATGGGCTGGGGTCCCCCTTGGAGCCCTGGAGTCTGACTGCCCGGGGGAGAGCCCCAATTCCCCCCCCCTCCACCAAACCACGAGGAACCCCTACCCCAGCCACAAACCTCAGCACAGGAAAAAACCCAGCAGCAGGCACAGGAAGTGGAAAACCAGCAGAAACAATCAGCAGTAGGGATGGGGCCCACAACCATGCGGCGCTCGGCAAGACTCTTGGGGCAACGAGGAAGGAAGAAGGGGCTTAAGGAATAAAAGGAAACGAGAGCCTAGCTTCCTTGCCGGTAATCGGAGTCTGAGAGGCTGGCCCTACTGTGTGAAAGCTAAGTCTGCTTACTTGATTGCTATTGTGTTTGATCCCTATTTCCCATTGTCTTCTTGTGTGTAGAGTAGAAGTGTTTTGCCCTCCTTGTTTCCATCTTTGAGTGAGTGACTGGTGAAAGCTGAGTGTGTGGAGTGTGTTGCCTCCCCCATGCCTGGATCATCCCCTCCTATGGGCCGTGTACTCCCAGGACCCCTTTCCCTTCCTCCCTTTCACCCTCTGCAACACTTTTCTTCCCTCTCCCCAACCAGCCCTGAGTGCTTGTGCTAGGCTGTACCAACTACTTTACCAGTGGTTCCTCAAGAGTTCTGATCCTTGTGATGATAGAGGCCTGGCTTCTATGAAGTTAGTAGGCCGTAATTCTATCCTGAAGGAATCTTTAACCCTGTGTGTAACCCATTAGAGTCTAGGGAGCATGTGTTTGGAGTGGACCCCTACTCCTTCCCTTCTCTCCCATTGACACTCAGTTGTCTCTTTTCCAAACTGAAGGGCCTCAACCTATCAAGCCTCTCTTCATATGGAAGCCATTCCATACCCATGTTCACTTTTGTTGCCCTTCTCTGTACTTTCTCTTGTTCTACTATATCTGTTTTGAGGTGGGACGACCAGAGCTGCACACAATATTCAAGGTGCAGTCGCACCATAGAGTCATTATGATATTTTCAGTTTTATTCTTTATCCCTTTCCAAATAATTCCTAACATTCTGCTAGCTTTTTTGACCACCTGTGGACACGGAGCTGAGGATTTCAATGTATTGTCCACAATGACTCCAAGGTCCTTCTCCTGAGCGGTATTTCCTAAGTTAGAACCCAGCATCATGTACTGGGTTATTTTTCCATATGTGCATCACTTTGCACTCAACATTAAATTTCATCTGCCAGTCAACCAGTCTAGCAAAAGCCTCCTGCAATTCTTCACAGTCCACTCGGGTTTTGACTACCTTGAATAACTGTCATCTGCAAATTTGATCGCCTCACTCTTTACTCCATTTTCCAGATCATTAATCACCACCAGTCCCCGTATAGATCCTTGGGGCACTCCACTATTTACTTACCTCCATTGTGAGAACTGACCATTTAATCCTACTCTGTTTTCTATCCTTTAACCAATTACTGATCCACTATAGGACACTGCCTCCTATTCAATGACTATTTAATTTCCTCAAGGTTCTCTTGCGAGGGACCTTATCAAACCCTTTCTAAAAATCTAGACACACTATAATCAATCAGCTCACCCGTATCCACATTCTTATTTACACCCTTAAAAAATTCCAATAGATTAGTGAGTCATGACATCCCTTTGCTAAATCCATGTTGACTCCTCCCCATTATGGGTGAAAACCGACATAACACTAACTCCACTTGAACACTGCTTTAAAATTGTTTATGCATGTTGCAGGGCTGTGTTGGTGCCCTATGCAGCCCTGGAACATGCATAAGAAATGTAAGTGGCGTTAGCATTATGTGTGTTTTCACCCTGTGTCATGTTTATCAATATGCCCAATAATTCTGTTCTTAACCACCATTTCCACCAGTTTGCCAGGCATCAACATTAGGCTCACCTGTTGGTTTCCAGAATTGCCTCTGGAGTCCTTTTTAAATATTGGCCTTACATTTGCTACCCTCCAATCTTCAGGTACAGTGGCAGATTTTAGTGATAGGTTAGAAATTACTAATAGTAGGTTTACAATTTCATACCTGAGTTTCTTCAGAACTCTGGGGTGAATACTCTCTCACCCTGGTGATTTATTACTGTTTAGTTTGTCAGTTTGCTCTAGAACCTCTTCCCACAGTCGTGTTGACGTGACGATTCTTCTGATCCATCACCTACAAAGAACAGTTCTGTAGTGGGTAGTGAGCAGGGCCCCAATTCTTCTGCAAAAAAAATTCTGAAATTCTGCGACCCAAAATGGAAAATTCTGCGACCCAAAATGGAAAATTCTGCGACCCAATAAAGTTACAAAACCAGTCTAGTAAAATTAAAAATGAGTTATTTAATAGCAGTAATGACATCTTTATAATTAAAAAAAACCATTTATTTACATATTTGCATTAGTTCACACATTTTACAGTCCAGCTAATAAAGACATTTATTTATTTGCATTAAAACACATGAAAACAGATCGCCTGAGATTGTCTTCCCCAAAGCCTCTGCATGTCCGTATATATAAGGTTATGTGTGCTGAAACTGCGCTCTGCATCAGCAGAAGTTGTTACAGAGTTTATAGAAGCTAGAGCCACTTCTGCCAGCTTGGGCACTCTTTCCCATGCGCTTTTCAAGAAATTGTCCAAGTCCTTTTTCCCTGAAGGATCTTGTCGGTATCTGTCCACGTAATTTGGAGCGAGGATGTTTATGTAAAGCTGAAACTGGTCCGATGGAACAGAGTTCCATCCAGGGATCTCAGCGAAGTCTTCCATCCTGGTCGAT
>QEPC01002636.1:674249-684354 GCA_003113815.1 Sphenodon punctatus | reverse complement strand
GTGGTAGGACCGCGGCTGTGGAACTCCCTTCCGGAGGAAGCTCGCCTGGCCCCAAGCCTTTTAACATTTCGGCGGAACTGTAAGACCTGGCTGTTTGCCCAGGCCTTTGGGAGGGAGGGTGGGGAGGGATGATTTTAGTCCCCCCACCCATTTATTTATTATTATTCTAGCCCTGTTTTATATGGTATATTTTATATTTAATATTTTTAAATGAATTTTAAATGTTTTATTGTGATTGTTGGAAGCCGCCCCGAGCTGCGGTGCAGGAGGGGGCGGGGTATAAATTTGCTAAATAAATAAATAAACTCTGCTATCTCCCTCGCTAGACAGCAGTACTATGCCTCACACATTGAGTCCTGCTCCCGGGACCCTCGCCGCCTCTTTTCCACTTTTGACTCCTTTCTCAAACCCCCGTCCTCTTCCTCCCTCTCTGCTCAGGATCTTGCCGTCATCTCTAAAATTGACAAGATCAGCCTGGAAATCGCTTCCCAAGTCCTCCTACCACTTCCCCCCCCCCCCCTTCCTCCTGCTGGTATACCGTGCACCCAACTGCCCGGTGGCATCCCTACCTGCTCTTGCTGATCTGGTGTCAGACATGATCCTCCGGACCCCTAGATTAGTGGTCCTGGGGGATTTTAACATCCACGCTAACACCGATCTTGGAGGAGCGAGGCATGAATTCATGGCCTCCATGGCAACCATGGGCCAGTCCCAAGTCATCTGTGGCCCCACTGGATTTGGTTTTCTGCACCGGTCTTGAGGCAGGGGGTCAGTTAGTAGGAGTTAGGGGGGTGGAGCCTTTGTCATGGTCTGATCATTACCTCCTTAAGGCATGCATCCTGGTGCATGTCAGCTCCCAACAGGGTGCAGGACCTGTTAGACTGGTCCACCTCTGGAAACCTATGGACCTGGATTGGTTCCAGAATGTTCTGGGGGGAGTTTCCCCTACACCTCAACACCCTGCTCCGTCGATGATCTCGTAGCCTTCTGGAACACCTTGTTGGCCGAGACCATTGACAGAATGGCTCCCAGGCATCCGCTGCTCTCCCTAGTCTCCTGCAGGTCTCTTTGGTTTACTGAGGGCCTGTGATGTTTGAAGGAGGAGAGCAGGCGGTTAGAGGGATGGTGGTACCGGACTCGCAACGAGTATGATCGATCGCAGCATAAGAGCAGTTTAAAGGCAAAGAAGCAAAGTCACGTCCAGTGGTGGTGCCTGCCTTGACCTGGACCTGGAGCAATCCAGTGACCACTGTGACCAGTTTATTGAGTACATTGTAGATAAGATCGCTCACATCCGCCACGATTTTGGTGCCACAGTTATTGCAGAGGATCATCTCGGGGCTATGGATGCCCCGTCCTGTCCTGTCCTGTTTTGTGGGATCGGTTTCAGATGGTGTCGTCTGCCGAGGTGGAGTCCTTGTTGGGATCTGTTCATGCCACTGCTTGTGAACAAGATCCATGGTTGGTGAAAGCCAGCCAGGAGACGTTACGGTCATTGCTGGCTGGGGTGGTTAGTGCCTCCCTTCGGGAGGGCAGGGTGCCTGATTGCCTGAAAGAGGCTGCGGTTAGGCCTCTGCTCAAGAAACCATCTCTTGACGCTGATGCTCCTGTCAGTTATCGGCCGGTCTCTAACCTCCCCTTTTTAGGGAAGGTTATTGAACGGGCTGCGGCATGGCAGCTCCAGGAACATCTGGGCCGCACCAGTTTCCTTGACCCCTTTCAGTCTGGTTTTCGACCTGGGTATGGTATGGAGACTGCACTGGTGGCCTTGGTTGACGATCTCCATCTAGCATTGGACCAGGGTCGTCAGACCTTACTGGTCCTGCTAGATCTTTCGGCTGCATTCGACACAGTCGACCATGAGGTGTTGGTGACTCGCCTGCGGGACCGTGCCAGGATTGACAGAACAGTCTTGGACTGGTTTTGTTCGTTCCTGGCCGGGAGAACTCATGGGGTGGTCTTGGGGGAGTGTATGTCTTCCCCCCGGGACTTCACATGTGGAGTCCCGCAAGGTGCCATTTTGTCCCCCCTCTTGTTTAACTTCTATATGCAGCCATTAGGGGAGATGGTGAGAGGGTTTCAGGGCATGCAAAAAGAGAGAGAGAGCTGAGAGTCATCAGCATACTGATGACACTCCGCTCTACCTCTCTTTTCCCATTGATCCAGGCCATGCAGTCTCCTTATTTTCGCACTGCCTGTCAGCTGTGGGGGCTTGAATGAAGTTGAGCCATCTGCAATTGAATCCTGACAAGATGGAGATGATGTTGGTGGGCGAGGGCTTGGGGGTGGTTGAATCTCCTCTTGTTGGGGGGTTCGCCCTCCCATGGTCTCTCAAGTGCAGAGTCTGGGTGTGCTCCTCGATTCATGGCTCAGCTTGGAATGTCGAGTTGTGGCTGTAGCGGGAAATGTATTTCGGCAGTTACATCTTGTCCGGTGGCTTCGGCCATCTCTCTCCGACTCTGACCTCACCACTGTCATCCATGCCTTCATCACCTTGAGACTGGATTACTGGTGCAGAATGGCAAGGCCCGTCTCCTTACTGGGGTGGGCCTCAGGGAGCACATGACACCTGTGCTCCGGACTCTGCACTTGCTGCCTATAAAGCACTGGGTTAAGTTCAAGGTGCTGGTTTTAACCTTTAAAGCCCTTCACGGCCCGGACCCCGCTTATCTGCAGGACCACCTCACTCCCCATGTGCATGTGCACCCCTTGATCGTCCAGGGGAGCCTTTTGGGAGGTTCCCTGGGCGAGGCGGGTGGCCACCAATGCTAGATCTTTTTCGGTGGCTGCCCCCTTGCTGTGGAATTCACTCCTGGAGGAGGCTCAGTTGACCCCCACTCTCCTGTCATTTCGACATTTATGTAAGACCTGGCTGTTCTGCCAGGCTTTCGGAAAGGGGGGTTGTTTTTCCCTGCATATGAGAATTTTAAAACTTTTTAAATTGTTTTACTCTTTTATCTTTGTTTTTCGATGCCCCGGGCTGCTGTGTGGGCAGGAGGGGCGGGATAAAATTTTTATATAAATAAATTAAAATCCTACCAGAAAACACACAAAGAAAGTTGGGGAGTGTGGCCCTCAATTCTTGCAAAACCAGTTGTTTAGTTACAATATCACCCCTGCGTAGGCTGTGAGGTGTGAGCCAGTACTAGGTTTATTAGCTGAGGAGATCACGATTACCAGGTTTGAGAGAAACACCCTCAAATTACGTAGGAGTTTGCTCTTGCAGTAATACTAACCCCACAAAACTCCCTCAGACCCCATTAGCTCTACCCCCTGGCAGTGTATTGATAGCAGTTACCGGGGTCTGTAGCAGGCACATTGTGAGAGGGAATGCCTAGATCCAGGAATTGGAACGAGGCCAAATACAGAACTGCAGTGGGCCAAAGGTTCCCCACCAGGATGGCCAGCTATGTACATTTTTACAGGACACATGAGAAATACAGACTGCAGGGCTGAATTTTGGAGCCAATGCAGCCCTGCAACCTGTATTTCTTGTAAGTGTCCTCTAAAAACTTGCATAGCTGGCCACCCTATTGCCTAGCCCTACTCTAATCTAAATGTGTCCAAACTGTGAAATTCCCATAACTGGGGTTGTGTGTGTCATCTGTGGGGTTGTAATGCCAATTGAGATGTGCATGTTTTTCTGGTTATCTGGGGTCCCACAATTGGATTTAAGCCAGAATGGAATCACAACAGGCCAAAACATTTGGGATACCCTGTTACAAAGACTCTCCACCCCCTGCACCCCCGAGAAAGTCAATCTCCCAGAATTCCAGTGATACAGACTACATTTCCCAGGATCCCCTGCACCCCATGTGATGCAAATAGCAAGTGACCTAAATTGAAATATACACACTGTAACTTACCAAGTTACACTTTCCAAAGGAGGACGGAGTGTGTTCAGAGACCTTTGGTTTTGGTTTTATCACATCGGAAAGGAGACAAAGCCACCAAGATGATGCCAGTAAGTAGATTTCAAATATACTGTGGGGGAAAGGAAATCTGAAAGGGACGGGATGTAGAAAAACTGGAGGCAGGGGCATGATTCGCTTTCCTTTAAATGCTTAATGAGCAGTTGGAGACATTTGATTAGCTAATTCGAGGAAGATATTGGAAGTTTCGGCAAGCCAGTGTCTGGTGATTAGTTTGTGCTGAAGAGGCTTTTTCTTCTGCCTGTCAGAGAAGTGTGATGTTGTTGACACAGTACATTTACTAGGTCAGCCCAAGTTAGTTAACCCTGGCAGCACCAGATTATGCATTTCCCCCCTTGTTCTCACCCAATTGACATAGGCTGTGATCCACAAGCTATGTACCCTATTGGAGTCCACTATGATAATTGGGAGTCCCACTGGGGCTGTTCCAGAGTAAGTGGTTTGTGGATCTCAGGCAAAGTGGGCAGGGCAGGTAAAAGAGCATTTACTTTGCTCTCAATTAAATTCTTCCTTGTTCGTGGTTCAACATCATGGGCCACTTTAAAATCAAAAGAATTTCAGTCAGCTGCCTCCCAGTTTCCTAATTTCAATGATATGCCTTCACTGCAACATTTCCCATGCTTTATTCTGTGAAACAGAAACATTAGGACAGCATGATAAAGAGACAGGATCAAAATCTATTTCTGAGCACCCATTTGAAGAAAGTTGTTGACAACCTGGAGAAGATGCGGAGGAAGGCAACAAGGATGATGAAGGGCTTTGGAATGTAAAATGTAGGAAGAAAGGTTGAAGGAGCTGGGTATGTTTAGCCCACAGAAAAGAGGGTACAGGGGAGATTCAGGTTTTTACAAGTGCAGTTTTCAAATATTTAAAAGGCTACCCCACAGACACTTCACTTCCTCCTACCTACCTACCTTCCAGATTCTTCTTAAAGTCCTACCGCTTCCATCAGACTTTTCCTAGCTCCTCACTTCCATAGACTTCTCACTGATGCAGCTCTCTATTCAGTCTTATTTTTCAGGCTCCCACTCCTTCCCTTGTAACTAAACTAACCATGTGCACCTACAGCTTCCCCTTCTCCTTGTCGATCCTAGATTGGGAGCCCCTAGGGACAGGGACCTATGTCTAGCTAGGACTGTTCAGCAGCAGGCACATTGCTTGTACTATATAAGCAACAACCCCATCCACAGGTAGTAGGATCCAGCCCGTGTGTGTGTGTGGGGGGGGCATTTTGCCCCCTTCCAGTGACTTTATACCCTAGTTTTCCCAGGGGTTAATCTAGGCCTGGCAGCTGGAGGTCCTGCTCCTAGCTCGTCCACTAACTTGTTGATTGACCTAGGCTGATTCACTTGACCTACTTCTGTGTACCACGTTTGCACAGCTTCATCAAGCTCCATTTCTCACGGAGCCTCAGGTGGAGAGTGCTAGGAATTAAGAGTTGTAAACACCTCCTTTCATCACATGGAGTGTTTTGGCCGGAAGAATTGCAACACCCAGAAAATCAGGCTAGTTTCTTTTTCACCATGTGATTAGTTTCACTGAGCTTGAGGTTGCAATTATGAGAATTACTTGTAAACAGAGCTTCAACCATGTTAACAATGAAACAAAGCAGTTTGGTTTTTGCCTGTTGTGTCTGTTCTTAAACCATGAAATCCCTGGTTTAGGGCTTGCATGGCAGTTGGCAAGAGAGCTTGTCAAAACAATGTCTATGGGCAAAGACCAGATAGACCCTCCCCCCACCAAAAAAAGGGTTTATACCTTCTCTAACTAGTTACAGCAAGCCAATTCTCCTTAGCATTGGCTGATGCCAGGTTCCTTGGCTCCAGACTGGGACAGATTTGCATGGTGGATGTTGTATGACCAGCATAACTTGCCGTCTCTGTGTTTGAGGCAGAGAAATTTTGGCCAATGCTTAGACTAGAAGTTTGGGCCCAAGTGTTCCCCCACCCCATTCAAACCTGCCCCCACCCCATCCCCCAGGGCACCCCCCTGTGGGTACTTTCATTCAAGCGCCTCCCCATGCATTACCCACTGGCTACCCATGGCAGTCAGGGGGTAATGGGCAGGGGAGGGGGGAGCGCTTCTCTGAAAACACCCTAATGCTGCTTTCCTACATTACATGGAAGGGACAGGAACTTGCACAATCATGACCACGGATCTGTAATTGTGGGGATTAGCACCTGTGAGAATGCACTAATCCCCTTTTATCATACGAGCACACTCACACCTTTCCAGGTCCCCAAATGTAGCCTTTACAAGAGTGCGTTTTCATGGGACAAATGGGGATTAGTGCATTCTCAAGGTGCTAATCCCCATAACTACAGAGCCGTGGTCATGATTATCCACGTTCCTGCCCCTCTCATGTAACGTCAGAAAGCAGTCTGTGTCATGGTGCGCCATAAGGGGCAAAGATGCATCAGAAAAGGGGTGGGGATAAAACATGCCCCACCTCATTTAAAGTAGCCACAACCAGAGTCTGAACTGGCCAGTACTCCCTGTCACACAGTGGTATGATTTAGGTCACATTCACATGTACAAAACTAAAGCAATTTATCAAAGTTGAAGCAATTGTTCCGATTTTAGTAACTTACTTCAATATTGTTCACAATACACTCCTAAACTGATTACCATTTGCCCCTTTTGTCATCCTTGGACACAAAGGATTCTGGAATGAACTCCATAGAGGTCACAGTAGGAAAGGTGCTACAGCCTGGGAATGATCTGTATACCATGTACACCAACCAAACACAGAAAGGGTTCACATTACAAGGTATTTTGGTTTCAGAAGACACAGGGGATTATTTGCTCCTGATTTTTCTGGAGTACATACTTCACCACCTGCTCCTGAATACCATCACTGTGATATGTGACTATACAGGTGCAAGCCAGTTATTTGTGATTTAGCTATTTGTGTGATGGTGGCCTTTGAATTTGAAGTGTAGAGTTCCATCCCTTCGAATACGGTTTCAGCATTTTTATTATATTATTTATTACGATTATTATTGTACAAAAAACTGAGCCCTTCTCCCTGATAATGCAACACTTCATCCCCTTTTCCCTGGCTGGCATCTTTCCCCTCCAAGTGACACAACTTTAACAAGAAAAATTAATTAAACAGAACAGGAGCAAAGGCTGGAATTTACCCATGCAAGTGAAGGGTCTGTACATTAATGATCTGCCAAAAAGCAAACATGGCCAAGCCTCTTAGTTTGGCGGGGGGGGGGGGTGTCAGCAAAGGTTAGTGAAGCAGGTTCGGGAGACTTGTTCAATTCGGGGACCTGTCTTTACTTTTTGAAAGGCTACCTAGGAAGGACCGCATTCAGATAAGTACAGACTATGTGAGTACATGGGATCCCAGGTGGTGGGGGGCCTCCACACGGCCCCTCAATATACATGATCCGCCAATAAATGTGTAATGACAACATGAGAAGCAATGATGTAAAACACAGGCCCACAGAGCCTCAAATACAGGGAGCCTGAAGGTGGCCTGCAGCTTTTGAGAGAGGGCTTCCAACACCAACACACGAGGTCCATGGATAACCATAACCTAGAAACAACGTGTTTAAAACATACTTTTCATTTCATTTCACTTTTAATTTATATCCCGCACTCTCCCATTTAAAAAATGGCTCCAGGCGGCTCACAAACAGTATACTACATAGGAGCACATAATAGGCATAAGACAGCATCCTAAACATCATTATAATTACAGCAATAACAGCCCCCAAAGTAACAACCCTTATATAATTATACAATATAATACTACCCTCTCCCAAAACAACAACAAATGTATCATCCATCAATCTAGCAGCCCTCTCATACATACAGATAATACCAGAGGTTCTGCCTTAACTACTTCCTTGCTGCCACCAGGGGGAGGTGCACTCTCAACCCTCTTGCTCTCACCAGGAGGGAGAGTTCTCTCATGGGCAATAGACACATATCCCTCCCCCTCCCTCTCCCTCCAAATACTGATTACACCGGCTCTGCCTGCTGGCCCCAGGCACCAGACCCAGCCGAAGGACGTGCCCCTTTGGCACAGCCACTGGCTGCTCCCTGTACTTGAGGGGACGACCCAGAAGCCGGCCTCCTCCAGCCCCGCCCCCTTCCTGGGAGGGGAGACGCCGACAACCTGCCCCAGCTGTTAATGGCGGGGACCATCCCCCAGCCTGTTGCACAGGGTCCCAAATGGGAGGCACAGAGCCTTCCCCCCCCCCCCCCAAGTCTTCAATGGGGGGGAGGGGGGGTGATCGCATATGCCCAGCTGCAAAAATCNCCCCCCCCCCCCCCCCCAAGTCTTCAATGGGGGGGGAGGGGAGGTGATCGCATATGCCCAGCTGCAAAAATCACAAGGGGGGCGTGAGCAGGGCATGTCCCCCACCAAGTCCTTCAACAGGGGAGCAGAGCACCACACACCCCCATACATAGTCTTGGGGGGGGTTGGGTACAACCAACCCCCAAGTCCAACACCAATTTCCGCCCCCGACTCAGCATACTCCTACAGGGTCCGCTGGCACCGGCCCCGTCACGACCAACCCTCTTGTCTCTGCTGCTGCCTCCAACCGCCTCCTCACAAACTGGAACTGGAGCGCGGGCGCTTGATGTTCCTGCCGCCTGGGATCCACCGACCTCATTGCCAAGAGCCCTGGCCCTGGGGAGATGGTATGTGGAACAGAACATCAAAAATATGTCACAGAAATAATTTCCCTCCCTCCAACATATGTCAATGTGCATCTGTCCAATGTTCCTTTGTTAAATGGTGGTGTGGGCCCTTTCCTAACAGAGCCCAACTTCCCTGCATCCAGCACAGTCCTCAGGGAAGTCAATAGTTTGTCTATGGCTCTTCCCTGCCCAAAGAGACCCACAGGGACTTCAAAAGTTTCTGAGGGAAATGACAGGAAAACATGACAATTTCCTTGTGAACCAACTTCAGCCCCATCTCCGTTCCTCCCTGTTAATTACTGCTTCTTTCCACTGGAGTTATGGGTGTATCGATGGGCAAGATTTCCTGCTCCTGACTTTTTTTCAGGAGGGAGAAAACTTCTCCCTGTGGCAGAAGCTGCTAGGAGCAGCCCTGCCTTTCCATGTCACCTTCACTGACACTCTGGTTTCCAGGTTGACTAGGTCTGGTTTCGCAGCCAGCCGCATGGCAGGATTTGGCAATACCGGGGGAAGGGGCCTACAGCCAGTGTGGTTGGGAGGATCTCTCTCTGACTGGAGTAGGTACAGCCAGGTAACCTCCCAAGGACCAATCATGAAAGAGCGGTAGGGGGCTTTTAAAAAGACCAAAGCCACGCCTCTCTAAAGACAGTCTTCCACTTGACTTCGGTTTGCTCTCCTATACTTACACTTTGCTATGGACTTGATTGGAACTCTATGGAGCTGAAGGAACGGCTCCTGACCTGTTTGGACTAGACTGAACCCCTTTGCTGCAAGGCAAAGGCGCACCTAAAGCTGTGAGTAATTGAATGTTACATCTGAGGGACCAGTTTAGGCTAGATGCTACAAAAAGGGCCCTTGAGCCTAACTGTGTTCTGATCAGTTGCTTTTGCTCAAGGATTCAAAGTACCTCACATGTTGCATAACGGAGCCCACTGGGGTTTCTTTCTTGAACCCCAGCCTCCCGGCACCCCGTTACCCACCTATTATCTGGTACTTTTCGGCTGCCACCACTCAGAGATTACTTAGGCCGTGCGTCTCTGCCCTCTGGGAGAATGAGTCCTCTACCTTTTACTTAGTTGGACAGGCCCTTAAGCCAGGATAAAACAGTTCCCAATTACTGCCGCTGGAGCATACAGAGGTGCTTACGCTCACACACACACACACACACACACACCTATTAGATCAGAAAAGGGAATATTACTTTAATGCTATTTTAAACCAAGCATCACAGGTTACAACCATGTGAGGTACTTTGAATCCTTGAGCAAAATCAGAACACAGTTAGGCTCGAGGGCCCTTTTTGTAGTATCTAGCCTAAACTGGTCCCTCAGATGTAACATTCAATTACTCACAGCTTTAGGTGCACCTTTGTCTTGTAACAAAGGGGTTCAGTCAAGTCCAAACAGGTCAGGAGCCGTTCCTTCAGCTCCATAGAGTTCCAATCAAGTCCATAGCAAAGTGTAAGTATAGGAGAGCAAACCGAAGTCAAGTGGAAGACTGTCTTTAGAGAG
>QEPC01002636.1:633318-668860 GCA_003113815.1 Sphenodon punctatus | reverse complement strand
CACAGAACCCCCAAGCCCCTCCCTGTCCCCATGCCCCTCTCCCCGCACAGAACCCCCAAGTCCCATCCCTGTCCCCATGTCTCACCGTCTTGTTGTCTAAGTTGTCTCTCTCCTCCTTGTGGCCTCAATCTCTCCACATGGCTGTGGGCGCAGCAGCTTCAGCCTCTCCCCAGGCTCCTCCCTCAGCGAGCCTGTCCTGCCCAAGCAAGCGCTCTCCCTCCCCTCCTCTGGGAAAAAGGGGAGGGGAAGCTCTCCTCCTCCCTCCCCTTCCCCTCCCAGAGTGTGAGAAGTGGCCAGAGCATCTAGAAAAAGATGCTCAGAACCACCCCCTAAGCCTTGCTAATTGGTTGGGTTCCTCTACAGGAACCCAGCCAAGGAACCCTTGGCACCTCCCCCAGTCCCTCCCCAATCCCCCAGAGAGCATCACTTCTCTGGGGCAGCTCCCAGTGCATGCTCTCTACGGAGCTGGGGAGGCGACTCCTCTAGAACACCCCCCCCCCTTCCGCCTAGCCTGGCCACAGGGGAGCGGGGGGAGGCAGTACCTTCTCCCCAGCAGCACCCAGTGCTGCCTGCCCCCTCCCCCAGACCCAGGAGCAAGGCTGTGACTCAGGGAGGGAGGAGCAGAAGAGATGAAGTCCCCCAGCCTCCCTGAAGCACAGATCCCATGTGCCTGGGCTGGAGGCTCTCTTATCCGCTCTGACTGTCTGTCGGCTTTTGGCTGAGAGCCAGAACAGCTGATCACTGGCTCTCAGCCAAGAGCTGATACAGACAGGGCTGATTTAAAGAGCCTGCAACTGCAACACACAGGATCTGCATTTTGGGGAGGCAGGCAGTGGAGACAGACTGGAGACACCAACGGCTTGAGGAACGTTTGGGGGGGGTGGGGGGTGTCTGCTCTGACACTCCCATAGAGAATCTGCCCCTACCACAATCCCTTGTACCCGCCCCCTTACTGTTCAGCCAGGTCTTTGGGTCTACAGCATTGGAGTGGGAGATCTAGATCAAGGGCTGGTGTTGTGTGATAATGATTGGTGCAGCCAAAAATGAGTTATTCAACATTTAAAAATCAGTTCTGCTGGCTGGCGCATGCGCAGTCAAACAGCCACTGACCGCCAAAAAAACAGCATAAGGCAAGTTACATGACTTTGCTTTTTAAAATCACGTAACTTTATCGGGAGCCAGTTCTATCACGAAGATTTTGTGCCCTAGTCAGTTTTGTGTCAACTACCCACTTGCCTCAGAAAGCCAGCAAGAGGCAGCTCTATGGCCTCACTCCCTACCATATAAAAAGTCTTCAATTTTTCATACTGAGTCAAAAGTATGGAGTCAAAAGTAGCTCAAGCAGTTTCCTCAATATTGGGGCTTCAGCAGTCCCCTATTTATAATGGAGAGCGTTTGGGCCTTTAACTTAAGGAACTAGGTATGTTTAGCCTAGAGAAAATGATGGGGAAGAGATGATAGCCATCTTCAAACATCTAGAGGGCTGCCACAAAAAGAAGGCAAGGAACCGTTCACTATTGCCACAGAGGTCAAGACTAGAAATAATGGGTTCAAAATACAGAAAGGTAGATTTTGGTTTAGTATCAAGAAAAACCTCCTAAGAGTAAGAGCTGTGTTGCAATGGAACAGGTTACCTAGAGAGGTTGCCATGGGTCAATCCCTAACAGAGCCCTTGCTTTGCTTGCTTCCCAGATGCATTTCTTCTTCTCTGACAAGGTGGTGCTCTTGTTTGACTTCTGGAATGTGCACAGCCCTGCAGGTAAGAACAGACATCCGCTCAGCTGGCTGATTCAGGCAGGGATGGGGAGGGGGGGCGGGGGGAGAGTTTGAAAAGGTTGATCTGTTTGACCCCTCCAATTAGCACTAGGTGAGCTCTCTCTAGATCAAAGCCGCTCTCAGTGCTCAACCCTGGACAAACCACCCATTTCCTCACGTTATCCAGGTCACAGAATGGGGCCATGTCAGAAAGGGCAGGGGATGAAGAGGCTCCCTGTTCTGGCATGGCCATGCCCCTTCTCACTCACAACATCTTGATGTCACAACATTCCAGAGGGGTGGAGCTAAATAAAAAACGGGGTGGGGCAAAGGGATTCTCCTGCTCCTTTTCTGACCTGTGACTCCATGATGCTCCAAAAGGAGAATAGACATGTCCTGAAAGGAGTGAGATAATCGCTTTGCCCTAGGAGGATATCATTTCAGGAGTACGTGGGCTGGACTGTTTGGACTCCCCTCCGAGACATACCAACAGGGCTCAGTCTCTCTAGAATAATGGGTGTGTGTGTGTGTGTGTGTGTGGTTTATCACTCTGTCCCTCTCCCCAAAGCACACGTAGATCCTGCCTAGCAGGATAAGGGTAGCCAATCCTGGGGGGGGGGGGCGCTACGTGAAACCCCTTGGCTCCTGCACTAGGAAGGAGCCACCTGTGGAGGAGAGGGAACAAGCCCCACCATGTTTCCAACCCTGTTGCTGCTGTAGTAGGGTCCAGGGCTGAGGCTCAGGTGAACCAGTGTCTGTGAAGCCCTGCCAAGATAGGTAAATTAGAGGGATCTGCATTCAGGGAACCTGAGAATAAGTGATAGAACAAACAGACAGGTCTGGGCTTGCCAAGGGTCCCTGCATTTTTTAGGAAGGCAGCTAAACCCATCTGAGTCAGGCACTGGCCTCCAAAGCAAACAAGAACTGGCACTGGCTTGCCAAACCCTTCCAGGCTCGATGGGTAAGTTAGTTTAATGAGCTACTTCAGGCTGCTCACCATACAAGTTCTGCCAAAATGGCATTTAGTCCAACTTCACTCCCTTGAAGTCTCCTTCCTCCCCTCTCAGAAGTGTCAGGAGCCAGGGCACAGAGGGGCTGCTGATGGTCTCCTTCCCCCCCCTAGAGAGAAGTAGCACCAAGGGCAGGGGAGAGGAGCCAGTTTCATGCCCCCCCCCCCCCCCGTTGGGCCCCACTGAGCACTAGATCCAGGTATAAGGGCAGCTCCTGGCAGAATATCAAGAGTTGGGCAGTGGCTTCCTTCTGGTGCAGAATCAGGGAAGCAAGGGGGACTGGTATGCCCAAGCTGGACACATGCACTAGGCAGGGTCCTGGAGTGTCATGCAGGGAAGGTCTTGCAGATCCATCTTCCACCTGCCATGTCAAAAGGGATAGGTCTCTCATCTTCATGGCTTATGGGGGCTGGGGGAAGTCTTTTCTGTTAGCTCCTGTAAGAGGCTCAATCTCTGGTGCTCCCATCAAAAGCCCTACTTGGGCTAGAAATTTGGGCCCAAGGGGGGCATGCTCATGAAATGCCATGATGTCACAATACTTGGGGGGGGGGGGGCTCCACTCCTGGAGTATTGTGTGCAGTTCTGGTCGCCCCATCTCAAAAAAAGATATAGTAGAACTAGAAAGGATACAGAAAAGGGCAACAAAAAAGATCAAGGGTATGGAACCGTTCCTGTATGAAGAGAGGCTGGATAGGTTGGGGCTCTTCAGCTTGGAGACGAGACGACAGGAGGAATAGGATAGAAGTTTATAAAATTATGAGTGGTGTGGAACACGTAAATAGGGAGCAGTTATTTACCCCCTCTAACAGTACAAGAACAAGGGAACACTCCATGAAATTAACTGGCAGCAGACTTAAAACAAATGAGTATTTTTTCACTCAGCACACAATTAACTTGTGGAACTTACTGCCAGAGGAAATGGCCATGGTCCATGAATGACTATTCGCCGAGTAGGTTTGGGGGACCTAACCCCTTACTGTTGGGGGTTAGAACAACAGGGAATGGATTGCCCATTGTGAGCTGTTGGGAACTTCTCACGAGAGAAAGTGATTGGCCACTGTCAGAGACAGGATGCTGGGCTTGATGGACCGTTGCTCTGACCCAGTACGGCACTACCTATGTTCTTATGAATAGGGTTGCCATTTCTTTGAGTTCCACTCAGACTCTTAGGGAAGTCCTGGGGTTTGAGTCAGCCAATTCCACCCCAGTAACCCACAGAAATCAGGGTACCCATGTCAGAAGCCACGCCTTTTCCAACGTGGTCCTGCCCCTGTGGAGCGGCATGTGTCCATAACGGTAGGGTTATGTTAGTGAGGTGTGGCAGGCCCTTTGCCCTGCCCCTTTCTGATATGGGCCTACCCCCTTCAGGCAAAATCACAGAGGGAGGTGGTATCCCTAAGTCCAGGCTAAAGCATTCCCCAGCCCCTTTCTCCATGTCCCCTACCCCCAGATCCCATGATATCACAGAATTCCATGGGTGGTAGGACTACTTGCAGCTGGGACATTAGATTTGATCCAAACCTGAGGAATTAGGTCCAAGTGTGCATCCAAGCCGAGCCAACCCAACAGGACATAGGGTCCCAAGCAGGCTTGGGTTATGTTGCAGGCCTCTCCTCCGATGTAGTCAGGCCTGTGGCACTTCCTTTGCAGTAATGGTGCCAATGTAATGGTGCTGGTTTTGCAGGTATGGTACTCTCAGTCCTGGTGATCCTGCTGATGGCCATGCTGTACGAAGCCATCAAGGTTGGCAAAGTCAAACTGCTCCAACACACCATGCAGGCCATCCCCACCAGCCTCAGCTCAGACCGCTTAGATGTGTCAGAAGGGGCATCTGTCAACTCAGGCCCAGGGCAGCCAGAGCACAGCACTCCAAGGAGGTAAGCCAAGCCTGTACCATCGCCTTGCTCCAAAGAAGTTGCCCAGGAACCAAAGTACTTTGTATTCCAGGCAGCAGAGCCCAAATCCGCAGGCCACTCTAGGGAGTCTGCCAGGCCCTGCTCCCTTATGTACCAGCATGGCCTGCCCCCCATTCAAGTAGACCCTCCCTGGCCTCACCCAGCAGCATCCCTCCTCCTATCCGGATGACTTCTTGTGACCCGAACCGTGGGGTTTCTCTGTCTAGCTATTATCCTAAGTACCTCCAAGGCCAGCCATGACAGACCAGCTCTGTGTAAACATGTAGGCTGGCATGCTCTGGGATTGAGTGACAGCCATCAGACTCTACTAGTGGGTAAAGAATGTCATGGGTGGTCTGAGGGCACTTGGGATGATGGCTAGACAGAGGGGAACCCCACGATCCTGGTCACACTCCTCCCCACTAACCCCCACTGTATCCCTGCCCAAGCGGCAGATGTTAAAAGGATAGCATTTTGTTGCCCCTTTTACATTTGGTGGCCGTCTGCCTCTGCACAATAGTAGAACCAGCCTTCCTTGCAAAAAACAATAACTTCCAGAGTGTTGAACAAAATTGTTACTCATTAGAGCTGAAATGGTTAATCACCCACCAACTGGCCACCAGCATTGGATTTACAGTAACCGATCCACACCAAGAACGATCAGTTACCGAGCAGTGTCTGTGTAGTATTAAGCAGTTTAACTACATTTCCACTTTGTGCTACTTACCGTGTTAACTGCATTAATGTTCCATGGTTACTGGCTAGTTCTGTTTGCTTGCAGTTCCTTTCCCAATAACCTCTCTACCCCCCCAGATCTGGTTAAGTCTATACAGTATCAAGAATTTGCAAAATAGAAATGGCTGGCTTAAGCAGAGCAAACAAGCACTGGAGGGAAACCCAGAAACGATGGAATGCAGGAAAATGGTAAATTGATCATGTGGTAACAGTAAAACGGTATTCCGGTTACCAGAAACTGTATTGGCTAGTTTTTTTTGTTAGATATGTGGAGGTCACTGGTTACCGATCAGTTAATAAGATATCTGGAATTCTGGTTCTTAACCAGAGTTACTGAATTTACTATCAGTTTCAGCTCCACTGCTCATTAGCATTGTACCTAATTAGCCTTGGCCCTCTTACGTTCCTTGGTTGCTAGGCAACCTCAGTTCTTGACTTGGGACACCCCCAACCCTCAGGTATGAAGTGGGGTGACCAGAGTTCACACACCAATGAGGAGAGGTTGAGTCTCTATAGCTACGTTTGCTTCTCTCTTTTCTTTGGAAGGTGGTTCCTGTATCATGTCAGCCAATCCCTGTTCCACGTGGTCCAGGTGGTGATTGGCTACCTGGTGATGCTGGCTGTGATGTCCTACAATACCTGGATTTTCCTGGGCGTGATTGCAGGCTCCACCATTGGTTACTTTGTGGCATATCCACTGCTGAACGTAAGATAGAAATGCCGCTTCCCGATGTATTCCAGAAAGCTGCTAGCAATCTGTGGCTTGGGGACTTCACTTCAGAGTGTGCTCTTGAATTGCCATCTGCTGGAGCGATGATCCTGCTGCAACAGGAGATGGATGCTCTCCTCCTTCCCCTCTTGCAAACCAAGGAGGGGGGGAAGAGGGGACACCCCCTTCCCTTGAATTTGGGGCACGTAGACCACAAATGATCAGCCAAGGATTGTCCTTTATATCCCAAACTTTGAGGGACATGTTCTCCCTCTCCCCCAATTTTACAAACTCTTCCTTCTTGCAAAGGATTGATGGTTTCTTCCCTTTCTTAGCTGTTTTTTGCTTGCACTTTTATGTTGTTTTAAAGTCTGCTTTTGAACAGTTTCTCCTGGCCAGTCCAAGATCACTAGGCTGCACAGGGTGGAGTAACTCTCTGCCCCTCCTGGGTCACATGATGCTGCCAGACCTGGAAACCACCCCAGTCCTGCAGCCTAAACTTTCTTCCTGCCAAACACCTGCCGCCCAAGCAAGAGCGATCCAAATACTTTGATACTGTTACCTGACTCACTTGGGAACCTCCCTTCATGGATGGAAGATGGATTGGAAGGTAATCCTATTGACATTGGTTATGGGCAGGACTGCGGGATGTGTATCTGGCAGTTCCTGCATAACAGGAATGAGTCCAGATGGCATTGAGGGTTCCATCATTCCCTCCCTCTGGCTGGATTCAGGACTTCTTCACCTTTCCCTGCTGCTTACAAACTGGGAAGGGAACGGGAGAAAGAGGACAAAGAGAGTGGACAACCATCTGATGTTGTAATTATAATTGTCCTACATCCAAGCAGCGGATTTGACTAGATGATCCTTGATGTTCCTTCGAACTCTGCGTTCTATGACATTGAGCAATTGTCTGCAATAGGCATTTCCATATTTCCCCCCCCATGGGCCCCCCTTTCTAATGAAGCTCTCCCACCACTAGTGCCTTTTGTGTCCCCAGAAGAATGAGATGTGTGTGAGATCTTCCCCATCCTGGTCTAACAGGCCATGCAGCTTCTCCCTGATCCCTTCCACCTAGGAGCTGTAGTCAGGAATTGGTTGCCATGCAATAAAATGAAAGCCAGCTGGATCTCGTGTGTGCAGCGACCAATGTATTGTGGAAGCCAAGATCTGGCAGGGTGCTAGCATGCTCCTTTGCATTTTATTCTTGGAGAAGTAATAAAGCTTCCATAATGGTTTGCCCTCTGTTTCCGTGCCCCTTGGGGCTCAATTCAGACAAAATCCTTCGAGTGCCACAAACCCACATTCTGAGTGTTGTGTGAAATCCTAGCCACTTCCTGTGCTCTTCAGGGGTTCCTTGTTCTCTGGTACCCGATACAAAAAGGTTTACTTGCAAAGATTAAAGTTATATGCTGCCCTTCTCCAAAAACAGACTTCACTGCTTAAAAGATTAAAAATACAATATAAAGGAATACAGTGGCTTTCCATCCCCCTTAACACCCCCATGCCTGCACTCTCCATCTCACAAGGGGGTCATGGCATAAAATACCCCTCCCTCTATCCTTGTACCCCACCCACCCAAGTGGCACGGGGGAGCGGTGACATTAATGCCCCCTCATGCTGTTTTAACTTGCTCCTGGACGCACCAGAGCCCTGCCTTCGAATCCCCTTCTCCATACTGATTTGGGAATGGCAAGACCCCGGCTAGTAGGGATGTGCCAACGCAGTTCGGATGTTCGGACCGAACTCGGTCTGTTCGGACATCCGAACCAAACTTGAAAACAACCAAACAGTTCTGTCATGTTCAGGTGAGTTTGGATGAGTTCGGGGTGGGAAAAAACGTGACTGGAAGGCCCATTCGGGCAGGGAAAAGGTGACTGGAAGGGGGAGGCAGCTGAGGAGCAGACTTCCTGGCACCAGGGGTGGAGACCAGGGGTGGTCTCAGGGCCAAATAATACCTATACCGAAAAAAAATTGGTCTCAATATCGGTACCGATAGCGCTATTTCGAATGTTTGGCCATGCTCAGCAAAACCGAACTCCACCAAACCGAACAACCGAACCCGAACTCGGTTTTTGAACCGAATGGCCAAACATCCAAACCGTGTTCTGTTCGCACATCCCTACTGGCTAGCAATGAACAAGGATCTCGTAGGCCATTTTTATAAGCAGCCCCAGAACTTGCTGACCAGACTCCTCTGTACAGTAACTAAGGCAGCCACTTGCTTTGGAAGATTAAAGCTTCATTCTTAGAGCTACCGAACTACAGGGCAATAGAAGAAAGTCTCCCCTTCCTCTCACATATGACAAACAGCAGCAGCACGGAGGGCACATCTCTCTCCCCCCACAAGATTTTTTAGACCCCCCCCCCCCAAAATCCCTTCAGCTGTGCTGTGCCCTCTAATTTCAAGGTGCCAGCGTGGTGCCACAGCTAAAGTGATCTGAAGGAGAGCAAGCAGTGTCCCGACTCAGCCACCTTGCAGCACCCCTTTAGACCCCTTCTAGTTGGGCCTGCCCTCCCTTCAAGCCACAGACACATGGGGCTTCTAAAAATAGGAGCAAAATGAGGGTATTCTGGGGGGGTGCATAAGAAGGAGCAGGGCTGGCAAACACCTACCTCCACTCTGAGTCAAGGGGTAACCAAGGGCAGAGAGAGTCAGAACGGGAGGAGCAAAGCACCAGAAGGGGGAATAAAGGGGATTGTATGGCGGTTGGGGAAGAAGGCCCTCATCTACTACAGAGAAAAGAGGGAGGAGCACAGGTTACAAAAGTTTAAGGCCCACAGCACACTTGCATCCTATTAGAAAGTCCTAGATTTGCCGACTCCCCAAGCTGCATCTTCCAACAAGGTCAGAGAACAGGGATACTTTGGTCTAGATATCTTGATATCCTTCAGCAATCTCTACTTAGGGCTTTTTCAAACAGAACGTTTACCATTGGACATTTTACAGAATATTTTACCCAGGGGTAAAGTCATTCCTTTTATCTGCTTCTGTCTGGGGTTAATTACTCCCTTTCCCCATGTTATGTAAGAGTAGCCGCCAAGGGGGGCGGGGGGGGGGGGAGAAACCATTTACTGAGCAGAGCGAAGTATTTTACCCCTGGGAAAATATTTTGTCTAAGGGTCCACTTCTCTTCCATAAAACGGAGTAGAGAAAAGTTGACCACCACAGAAGAGGCAGATAAATTCTCCTAGTGCTCTGTTGGCATGAATTTCACTGATGTGAATGAGGGTTTTGGGGTGCAGTGTTGAGAATCAAAGCCTCAGTTACTACGGTGGAAGGGCAAGAATTAGTGTTCAAAAGGGAGCTCTTAACCCCTACAGGAAGCGAAACAGAACTGGGCTGATCAGACAGTATTAAGTAGCACTGAAACAGGTACCTGGAAAAAATAAATAAATGGGTAAAACCCAGCAAAACTACACTAACCCAAACCAAAAAATTGTGGTTCTGGTAACAACTGATATTGGTTTGTGCTCTGTTGGGGATCTGTTTTGGGTTTCAGAGTCCCGTCCCCGACCGCGGCGAACGGTGGGAGACAGAAGGAGAGCAAACTGTGTAATCCATTTCCCACTTCATTCTCATTCCACCCCCAGCTCTTGCCCTCCCAACAAGTAGTGATCTGCAGAAGACAGGGACAGAGAGACCAAAGCAGGAGACCTGACCAGGCAGCAGTCCCGGGCCCGGCTCCCACTCTGACCTCTTCCCCAACAGGCATCTCAACTCAGTCAAACGTCTCACGCATCCGAGGACAAAGGGGGAGTGCCTTGGTATAAACGAGGTCCAGATAATCCGGTCTCTGCATCTGTTGCACTTCATTTCACTGCTCTCAAAATGGAAGCATTCTTCAAAAACTCCGAGAGAACAACAAATTCTTCTATTTTCTTAATTCTAGCAGCCCCAAATCGGAAGTTAAGGGGGGGGGGGGAAGGGGGGGGGGAAATCAGGAAGAACCAGGTTTGGAGAAAATTGAAAGCACTGAAATTTTTTTTTAAAAAGACAAAGAAGTTTTATAAATATAATTAAACTTTTTTCATGCAAAGAACTGCAGCCTTTAACACCCAGCCATCTCTTTCAGCCACTAGACCACATTGCTTCTTGTTATCCATATTAAAACTCAGTACCAGCAACACTGGAAGACAATTTAAGCATAATTTTGCTTGGTAGTAGCTCTTCAAAAAGCTTTTGTTGGTACCTGGCCTTCTGGAGAGCAACTTGCCTTTATCCAGAGGGATTTTGGATATAGGGATTATTAGGAAAGGGAGAGAAAATAAAACCAAAAATATTCCGATGCTAATCTATAAACCCATGGTACGATCACACAACTTGAATACTATATGCAGTTGTGGTCATCCAATATGTAACTAAGAAGGGACTGGGGGTGGGGAGTGGCTGTTCCCCTCCCCGCGCCCCCCATTTCATTTCTCTCTTCTGTTTGATATTGCCTCTCTCTTCGTTGTGCCCACCCCCTATCTAAGAGACTTGGTTTTGTCACTATGATCGTATGACCTCAAGGAGGATGCATTAGAACTTTAAAAAGGTACAAGGAATGGCAACAAAATGGATTAGCAGTCTGAACTGACTTCCATACAAGGAGAGACTTAAAAGATTAGGGCTCTTTAGCTTGGTGGGTGGGGTGGGGACACCCAACTTAATGGAATATCATCCAGGTAAAATCCTGAATGATGTGGAGGAAATGGTGAGCTACTACAGTGTAGCCTTTTTATAGCATGTATCTTTATAGCACAAATTTGGTCCTGTGTATTGTATATTTTTTTCCCTACAAATCCTGCACCCAGGAAATTCCAACAGCGCAAGCAGAAAATCCAGATTCTGAAAATGTACTAAACCCTACAAATTATGCAAATGATTCACAGCATGCCATTATATTATCATCTAACATCTCATGTAAAAGCCACACAAAATACCACACAGACATCTCAGCAGGGGGACTCTTCTTTCCATGAATGGTTGCGGGCTGCTCCACTTCAGCTGCTGTAGTACAGGGACTAATAGCCCTGAAATCTGCCAGCACCCCACTGGTTAGCTCACACTGCTCCCCACTCAAGACTGTAATTCTATGCTGGCAGAGGCAATTTCTGCAGCCATTTGACCCAATGCAAAATTCCGCAAAAACTTCTGCCTCTCATAAAGGCTGCGATCTCAGTTGTACAGGACTTCCGTGTGTCATCGAAAATGCAGCATACTTTGTTTTTCCAATTAGAAGTCACAGTGCAACCATTCAGTGCATCCAAAGGTGTAAGATTTAAGCATCCTCATAGCACAAAATAGGTTATAATGTGGTGTGAATCATGATGCCCCAATAGCACATTATAACACTGTTGCATTGTATTTAACTATTTACCATTTCTTCTATTCTAAAGAACTAGGGCATATGGCCTCATTTAATTACGAGTCAAAAGGTTTAAAAACAAGAGACTTTTACACCAAATGTATGACTGACCTCGAACTCACTGCCATGGAATATTGCAAACGCCAATAATATAACTGGGCTCAGCAAAAGACTGGATAAGGTTATGGAGGATAGGTCAGTTAGTAACCAAAAGGGAAGCAATTCCCAACTACTAGAATTTCCCTCTCCCTCCCAGAGCTCCAAAAACAGGACACATTTGACATATTCTATCATTACAACAGAAGAGAAACAAAGCCCAGAGTTATGGCAACTTTTGGACTGAAACCATTCAGGAAGGAGGCGAGCTTTAAATAAAGCTGAACTTTATTAATTATTATAAGCATATCTTAAACATTTTGTATAACATTAATAAAATATCTTGGAAGAGACAGGATTCTATTCCCAATGTAAGGCACTTTTTCAGGGGGAGGCGAATCCCAAGCAGTTTAGGACCAGGCAACCCCCACCATTAGAAAGAGAAATAATGACACTTAAAGATGCACATGGAAATTGGAATGTATCAACAGATGAAGGCGGCGGCTAAGGCCAAGATCCTGGGAGAGATTCTGCTTTAAGGACTTAAGTAGCCCACTCAAACCTCATGCTCATGCCAACTGCATGTTGGCATGATTTAAACACACATGATGCCAGTGGCTGCTGGGCCTACTGTAGCCTGCTTCCCCCTAAACCCACCAATGGCTCTTTGCAGTAATGGAGGACTGGCTGGCACACACCCACATCCCTGCATGTGTGCGTACAATGAACAACTGGACACCAAGCTGGAGATCCAAACTCCCTTAGTCAATGCCATGGCAACTGGATGCTGCCTAAGGCAATTCAAGAGAGAGTTCCTCTCCTTAGGTTGGGCTCTACCCTCCCTGCCCCAGGAACATGGCAGAGGAGGATTATGTCCATCTGATTGTAGAGTTGCTTGAGCCTCACAGCTGAATGACTAACCCAGCCGTCTCCCTAATTAGTTGGCCAGAACAGCCCCCTGAGCTCAATTCCTGCACACATTCTACTAGGGATTACCCTCTCTCCCAAGCTGCATGCATAGATGTTGAGCGTCCGCATGGGCATCCCTCTGTGGACACTTCCCTCGCAAACAAATATTTTCCCCAATTGCTTTCTGAAATCCAAGCAGCCGAGACATGCTGGAAACACAACCTGTACGAGTCAACTCGCTCTTCTGAGTGGTGTCAGGACTCCCCTTTTCTGCGAAGCGCAATATGGAAGAAATGCATGCAGCACAGGGTACCTGAACTGCAAGAAGAGCGGGGAGCAAACATCCACTGCCTCTAGGAAAAACTCCCCCAAGTCAAAATGCCACCAGCAATTAAATGAGGCCCAAATTGTGCTTTTAATCTGGTGCCAGAGTAGCTGGCCTTTCCAAGTGGGGAGGAGGGCAGGTCTCCCCTGGAACAGAACCTGTCTTTAGAGTAGGGGACACTGATCACCAAGTGGCAGTGGGGAGGGGGAGAGACTTTTTTAAATAGATGTTACCAAACCAACCCTCTCACCTTCCCTACAATTAGATGTTTTCCTAACTGGATAGGGAGAAAGAGCAGATGTTCATCAGTAGACACCACTCAATTAAAAGCAGTGCCCTCTCCCCTTTCTGCACACCCCGCAAATGCAAAGTGTAAGAGGCAGCGTAATAAGACTTTTCCTCATAACAAACAGGTGCATCTGTAGACGGAACCCTTTTCTTATTTCAAGCATGTTTTTCCTTTCCCTCATATTAAGAAACTTAAAATAACTGACACCCCCAACCCCTCCTAACCACCTCCCCTAAATAAGCCTAAGAAAATAAGTGCCCCAACCCGCCACTTGCAGAAGGAAAAACTGCTAGGTAGCAATAAGCCAAGCTCTACAGCGCCAATAGCTCAATGCTTATTTGTAACCACAATCCTCGCCCCCGCACCCCATCCCAAGCCTGTACCATATCCTGCGCTGAGTAAGCTCTGGTCCTGCCCCCCAAATATCACAGCATGAAGTTTTAACTCAACAACACTGTCATCTCTGCTACAACATTCTCCTTCCCAAAACCATCTCACTTTCCCTCACTTGTCCAGGCTTTTCTATGGTTCCAATTCTCCATGCACAGCCAAATTTACTCTAGTTACCTCAAAGTCCAGTAAACCTTTTCTAACCACTTCACCTACCAGGTCCTTCTGCTGGGGCATTCAGGCTCTCGTACTACTCAGGAAAGGGGAGACCCCCAATCCATCAAACAACCCCCCCCCACCCCCTCAAGCATTTGCAAACAAGAGACAGGTAATCTTGCCTTCACACCATCTCAAGAGGATGCTCAAGGTGGCAGGTAGTATTCAAGGAGAAGAAGGTGAATGGCAGGATCACCATTTTTAAGGGGCTCAGGAGAGACTGTTTCATCTCTCCAAGACACTCAGGGACCTTCTTCCAAGGTAGTATTCAACTTCCAGCAAGAGGATCAAGGAGAGACTGAGCGCGTCAAAGCACTGGATACTGGTTGGACATTTACATGTCTCAAGTTCTTGCCAACATCAACTTCTTTCATGAGTGCCAGTTGTATTACCCCAAGTAGAAGAGAGTTTTGCTTTGTAATCACAGCATGGGCATTTAGCAGGCAGCTATGGTGTCTTCCATCCTCAAACCCCTCTACATCTGTGGCCATTCTCTCTGGGGGATGTAAGCAGCCTCTTCAGAGCCATGAGTGAAACCCCTGGACAAAATGGCAGACACAAAATGTCCACTAGCGATGGAACCAAGGTGCTCCTTACACATCACCCAGTTTCCTTACCCTTCCCTTTCTAACAGGGACATGCTGATAGGCCCAGAACCAGACAGAAAACCCTCTGTATCCTCACTGAGGGACACTCCAGTTTAGTTCTAAGACCACTGGTGACTAGGTTAAAGGCAAGGCTGTGATTGGAGGCAGAGTATCTGGGCTGACATAGGGGTTCTCATTCAGGGGGGCGCCATGGTTTGGTGAAGGTGTGTCAGCTTTTCAAGGGTGGGTGCGGGGGAAAGGCCTGTCGCATTCTACATCCCAGCTGCTAAAAGAGGAGATAAACCACCAGAGATACCTTCTCTTATTGCATCTATCATCAGCCAACAAGAGCAAGAGATGTGGGACCATTAGGGAGGAGCCATTATAAACAGAAAGCCATCAGGTATAAGGCATTTACCGAGCGGATGGATTGGGCTGCTGTTCCAGCATCCCCAGCCTTGACAGTCCAGTAACAGAGTAAAGTGTCTTCAGTCAAAGCAAAAAAAACAAACCCCAAACCCAACAATAAAAAGAACCCCAAACCCCTTACTGTGGTGTTGGTCCCACAGTAAGACAGGAAGGTGCAGAGGGGGCATGTCCTATCGGAAGTTACGGAAGCCTGGGAGGATCAGCATTAGCCTGGTCCAGCAAGGGGACAGCTGGTACACACAACAAATTGAGAGTCCCTCCCCCAAATGATCCTATATCCTGGCGGCTTCACCCATCACCCCCCAGCCCCGCCCCCTCCCCCCAATGAGTGCATCCGCAGCAAGGCCTATTTTGGAACCCAGGAATGTAACAGCTACCAGTGCCAGCTAGTGGACCAGCCTACGACCCCCACCGCATCTCCACAGTGTCACTGACTCCAGTCTGCCCAACAGGGACTCAAATGAGCTGGGCCTAGAATTGTGTTTGCAGCCCCTCATCACTGACTGTGGTCCCCTGGCTGCTCTCCATGGGCGTGTGGGCTGGCTCTGCCTTTTCTTTACAGGCCTGCGCTGACACTTCTTCTCCTGTCTCCTTGTCGCTGGGTTGGTGGCTGTCCTCTTTGGCTTCCGCCTCCATAACAGGCAGGGCAGCTGCTGGGGAAGGTGGCTTGGCAGGAGAGGCTGGCTCAGCAGGGTGGGCTTCCTGCTCCTCCTCCTGAGGCTGAGCAGAGTGTTCCGAGGGGGAAAGGCTGTCACCTGCCTCCTGCACAGACCGCTCTGCCAAGCATTCCTCAGGGACACCACTCTCCTGGATGACTGTACCATTCCCCAGCTGCTCCTTGGTCTCCTCACTGGCAGGGACTGGGGTCTCCACCTGAAACTCTTTCACCAGCATCCCACGTAGCTCCCTCACACTGTCAGGGGAGCCCTGTGTAGTGGGAGCAGGGCTAGCAACCGACTCCTCTAACTCTAGCTCTGGTTCTTCCTGGGAGCTCTGGCATCTCAACATCTCTGCGCTGGGTTCATCGACATGAATGACCGACACCACCTGCTTGGCTCTGCGGCGTTTCTCAGCAGAGGGGTCCGAGTCGGGCTGGCCACTGTACTCCTCCCCCCAGTCGATGGGCGTTCCCTCCCCAAGCAGGTGCAGGTTGGGATCACTGTTGTGCATGACAATGCTGTCGCGGTACAGGTTGTGCTTCCTCTGCACTGCCGCCTCCTTAACAGCTGTAACAGCAAAGACAGATTCTCAGAACAGAGCAGGAGTCCAAGTCCCCAACCAAGGTCAGGGCCACATTGTGCACAGTGCTGAACACATCTGTTTATATATCTCCACCCACATTACATCATTCTGAGAAAGCCACTTCCCCAATGGATTCACCAGTGGCTACCTGGGTGCCTCATGGGGCAAACTGCACGAGGTGGCTGATGGCATATTTGAATAGCCAACAAGCGTGCAAGACACCTGTCGTTGGGGGATTTCAATACTCATTCACACTGTATGCGGCACATACTTTTGGCATGTTTGTTGGTAAAACGATAAGGCAAAAAGAGACATACACTTTTTTGATTGTTGTAAAAGACCATGAATGAATAGAGTCAGAAGGAAGAGGACTAAGAGAGATCAAAAGATTAGACCACCAGGCGTGAAGAAACTTTTCCATCCCAGGGGCCATTTGAAGAATTAGTACATGCTCCGAGGGCCGCGTACAAGTTGGGGGTGGGAGTGCGCTCAAGATTAGGAGGGCTCAGATTGTGGATTTGTGCCATGGACCTGTCCCTTAACCGTGTGCGTATGCCCTCATCTTTGCTCCTATCCTGAACATGGTTTTCCAGTGGTTAGCGGTAGGAACTGGATCCAGGGGCCAAATCCAGAACTGGAAAGGAGGCACATGACAGCTTGCTGTGAGCCACATTTGGCCTCCAAGCCTGAGGTACCTCACCCCGAGTTAGACAGAGTGAAGTGGTGAAAAAGGACACACAAAAATTCAGAGCAAGAACCTGCATAGAACAGATGTGAATGGAGGACAACCACCAAGGCAGGTTTTGTAGGACAACCACCAAGGCAGGTTTTGTAAAGTGCCAGGTATATTGCTTGCGCTATATAAATGCTTGCTAATAATAATAAATAAAAGGCAGACCCTAAATGAAAGAAAAGATTACCTAGAAGGTGCAGCAGAAGTGTGTGCTTTACTTCACAGCTATTTCAACTGAACACTACTGGACTAGGATCTACCTCCAAGTCTAGAGGAAACCCTA
This sequence comes from Sphenodon punctatus, assembly GCA_003113815.1. Classification (NCBI taxonomy): domain Eukaryota; kingdom Metazoa; phylum Chordata; class Lepidosauria; order Sphenodontia; family Sphenodontidae; genus Sphenodon; species Sphenodon punctatus. Next base: position 651,906 of record QEPC01002636.1, on the reverse strand, counting down.
GCTGGCCACATAACCCAGGTATAAACAGAGTAGGTAACATTCACTGGAATTGCCAAAGCTGTTTGTACCCTACCCAGCATACCCTTGGAATAGCTGACCTCTTGGTATGAACCATTTCTTCATTACAGTAACGTAATGAACACAACTTGTTGCACAAAGCAACGTGAGGTGTCATGCAGAGTAGCTAAAAGAACAAATGGAAGGATCAACATTTTTTATAGTAGGTATAGTAGGTAGATGGGTATCAGTTCCCCCGAAGTCATACACACGCGTTTCTCCTGCATGTTTGCTGTTACATCCTGAACTTTCTGTGTGTCTAAATCACTCACCCAGATCTTAAACATCTGGCTCTTTGAACTTCTGTATAGAACTTCTCCCAGAACGTTTGTGTGTAAAAGGTTTTCCTGGTAAACTTCTTTGCTCCAGGCAGCTGCGGTCACTCTGTTTCCATGGCAGCCCCTCACGTCTACAGCTGCAGCTACTTTAGGCTGCCTCAGGGCAGTGTTTGTGTGAAGAATGCATCCGGAACTTACTTGTGGACTTGTAAACCCAGAAGATTGAAAAACCCAGAACTTAAGGTGTGTGTAAAAATGCCCACTGACTGGTTTGGACAGCTGTGATAATATTATGCCCACCCTGCATTCTTAATTTCTTTTCACTGGCTACCAGGAGAGTGACGGACTAAGTTTAAGATTGCACTATTGGCTTTCAAGGCCCTGAATGGTATACGCCCTGGCTACATTCAAGTCCTGCTCCTAGAACCTCACCCTACTGACTCTCTGTGCTCAGAACCACCCACCATTTGGGGATCCCACCATCGTACCTTAGGTTGGCAGATGACCAGGCCTTTGTTGTGGTGGGATGAGGTGTGGAACTCACCCCCTCCAAATGTTCACCCCTGTTTCTCCATCCTCACCTTCAAAATCATCTGTAAACGTTGGTTTTCCAGGTGATTTTAAAGGATCCACTGCAAGCTCCCCTTGATGTATTTTTCCTCCCTTTTACTTGTTTTAAGCAAATTTTATATGGATTTTAAATTGATATGGTGTTTTATTGTATTATTAGTGCTGTGAAGCATTCCAAGCGCCATCCAGTGGAGGGGCACTATACAAATAAAAATTATTACTATTTTTGTAAAAGAAAAGAAAAAAAGACACTGGAAAGAAGAGTTAAAGAGGACAGTGAAAGATTGCGCATGATGAAGCATGAAGAAAAAGAGGTCTCCAAGAATTGTTCTAAATGGCAAAAGATGGTTGCTGCCCTATGCATCTGCTAAGAGGTGTGAAGAGCAGATGGATGGATGTTTCTCTGTAATTAAGTGTATTCCAGCAAGGGGGCGCTGTGCCTGCCTCCAAATGCTCTCCGATTACTCTCATGCGCATACAGTTCTGAATGCAAGCAGCTCCCTTACCCATCATGATGTCCTTCATGACTGACTGGAGCACGACCTCTTCATAAGTATTCTCCACCAAGATGAACTTGTCAAAGTCCTCGAAGATTAGCTCCTGGAACTTCGGTAATTCCTGTCCGAGGAGGAAAACGGCACATGGTTAGAGCGACAGGAAAGGTGGAATGTTCCTAAGGAGAAGGTAGAATGTTCCTAAGGAGAAGTGATGGAAATCCAGTAGAGACCTCCAGTTACCTAAAACTTTGCTCATCTGGACATACGGCTTCCTGATCCAGTGTCTGGAAGAGCAAAGGCAGCTGTACGGGTCAGAGGGGAGAGTGTGCAGCTCTAGTCCCCCACTTCAAGGATGGTTGGGCCTCCTGAACTACCCTCCCCCCCCTCCACACACTTGCCTCAGCCCCTGCCCTAGGCCTGTTCCATTCCAGTCTTGCCAACACCATATCCAACTAACGTACCCTGCCCCTGCTTTCCTAAGCTACTAGGCCCGCTTAACCGGAGAGCCCAGGAGAAGCAGTGTTCCCAGGCTGCTTCAGGGGCTGGGTGGGAGTTTCCTCATTCCCAACACCCCACTTATTTGGACAGTGTTCCATTTCCCCCAAAGCACTTGAATGAATTAAGTTTCAAAGCTACCAAGAAACAAATTTCTCCCCCTCCAGATTTTCTCATTACATTCAAAAGTTGAAAATGTTGAAGTAGCCCCAAACATTTCCAGATTCTCAGTACAATTTAGTTTCATAGGAAACTGAAAAGTAAAAACAAGTCAGGGGAAAGTAATCAGAAGTTTCTGGGAAATTCAAAAAAGTCCATGGGAAATTAAAAAACCAACCAAACAAAAAAAAGTCTCCCCCCCACAGTTAACAAATGCTAGAATTGTAAGAGAGCACTTTTGCCCCAGCCCCTTGTTATAAATTCCAGTCAGTTCTAGCCATTTATCATTTTTAGAGCACTTTCAGGGGTCAAAGTGCTTTACAATCCTTATCTAGCTCCCCATCTCAACAACCTTGTGGAGCAGGTCATTGTTATTTCCATTTTACGGATGAGGAATGGAGGCTGAGAAATAGCAACTTGTTCAAGGCCACCCAAGTGAGTTGATGGGTAGGACGGGATTTGAACCCTGGTCTCCAAGATGCAAGTCCAACACCTTTGGGCTGAAATGGAGCCTTGTAGCGAATTCTGTGTCTGATGGAATCCCCCATTCCAAAACTAGTCAGGCAGATGGAGACCAGCTACAATCCAGTCCCCCATCCTGCCACAGCTCCATTTGGGCAGCTGCAATCATTTGTGCATGTCCTTTATTCCTTTTTCTTTGCTGTGCACATGCAGATGGCAGAAGGGGAGGAATCAGAATGGAGTGAGATCTGGCATAGCCAAAAGTCTGCACTCAATCACTGCAGCCCATTCTGAAAGTTGACCCCATGAAGATGAGCAGTCATTCTGTTTCAATCTTGCCAGAAACCTATCCACTAGACTACTCACCCTCCCACCCCTTCTTTCCCAAGCTATCATGTCACACCCATGAGAACACAAGATATAACCTCCTGCACTTATGGACAGTTACTGTCCATGCAACCAAAGGCCGTGCACTGGCAGGAAATCAGAGAGGATGGGATTAGTTCTAGAACATTACAGAGGGTCTGTTCTCACCATTAGCTCTTCTGGATTAAAACCATCCACTAAACACACTTTACCACCCTTTTGTTCTCATGATGTGGGTGATTTACTACTGATCTAAAAGGTTCAAACGATCATGGATTGAGGAAACTCATGAGAACATAGCTCGATAAGCAGGGTCCTATAGACACAGGACCATCGTCTCATTTGCACTGTGATCCCTTTCCCATTGCTTTGGCAGCAGGTAGGGGGTTTGGCGAGACCAAACTGGGGTGATGTCACAAAACCTCTTGGTGATAATGAAAGGCAGGCCTAAGGTGCCTCTTACCCCCTTGCAGGTGGGTGCCAGCTTTTTCAGCAGGAAGGGGATGGTGATCTGTAGCAAGGCCTCACGGAAGAACTTCTTGCGAACAGTGCTGCTGTCGTAGTCGTATTTCTGTGGGAGAAGAGGGAAGGGACATTGTTAGTGTGTCTGTGGCAACTCGGGGAGTACAGAGGAGATCTACAGGATTTAAAGGGGGGAAAGTGTGGCTTCACTTCCACTTAGCTCCAGAATCCAGAACCCGGAATGGGCCCGAGCCCAGCCCATGGCCAATGCAGCTGGGCCCAACATGCACAGGGGATTCTAGCCCCTGTGGAGTGCCATGACATTGCAGTGCTCTGTGGGGAGTGAGGGGACTCCAATCTTGCCCGAGTGGTTTGGAACCAACTCTGCAAGGACTTACACCAGTTGGGTGGCTGCTTATCATAGGGACATCTCCCAGTCTCTGGCAGCAGCTGCAAAGGATCTTGCTGGATCAGCCCTTTCTCCTCTAGGCAGAACCACTGCTTCTTTGTACTGCCATGGAAGCAGCAGCAGCAGCAGCAGCAGAATGGAGCCAACTCAGACAGGCACGGGCCCGGATAGCAGTCCCCTCATGGAACTCCTTATCCCCACGGAACTGAAATCTACCTGCACCACAAGGCAATTGCCCTCTTTGATTTCCCTGTCCCTCAAGCTGAGGACAACATTCGTTTCAACAGTCCCGTCTCATGCAATCACAGAACAGTGGAGCTGAAAGGCACTTTGCAGGCCATCTACTCCAACCCCTGCCTGGCCACTCTATTCTTGAAAACCTCCTGGGAAGGAGATTCCCCAGCCTCCCCAGGCATCTCATTCCACTATTGAGCAGTTCTAAGAGTTTTTTCTAATATTTAACCTAAATCTACCTTCCTGCGATTTAAAATCTCCTTGTCCTGCCTTCGGTGGCAATGGAGAATACAAATGCTCTCCATCTTTTTGGCATTCTCTTTTAAATATTTGAAAGCGGTTAATCTGTTCTCCCTCAATCTTCCCATCTCTAGGTTAAACATGCCCAGTGCCCATTAGCATTTCCTCATAGGACTTGTATTTTTGATCACCTTCATTACTCTCCTCTGAATCCTTTCAAGTTTGCCAACATCCTTTTTGAAATGAGGAGCCCAATCCTGAATGCAGATCTCCATGCGAGGTCAGACAAGTGCTAAGCACAGAGGTCTTATAACTCCCCTGTAACTTGCATATTGTTGGCGGAGGGGTTATGAGGGAGTTGACTGTCCCTCATCTTGGCTAGGATGCTTCCATTTGTACAACCAAAAATGCCATTGGCCTTTTTTTTGCAACAGCATCCCTCTGTTGACTTGCGTTCAGTTTGGGATCCACTACAAGCCCCCAAGACTTCTCAGCAGTGCTGCTGCAAAGCCAGTTATCTCCCATCTTATACTTTCCTATGTGCAGTGTTTTACATTTGCCTTGGTTGAAGTTCAGCATGTCAGCACTGCACACTGATAGAGCCAAGGCAGGCTGACTTACCTTAAGCACCCGTTCGAGAATCCGCTGGATCGACTTGCAGAGGTCCTCTTTGGAGAGCATCTTCCCAAGCTCCTGGTGAAGGAGGGTCTCGAAGGTATAAACAGTGTCGTCCATTTGCTGCAATGAGACACACACGGGGCGGTACGCATAGGGTATTCCAAAGGGGGGGGGGGGAATAATCGCAGGGAACAGCCTCCCTCCTTGAAACAGCTCATTGAAAAGATTCAGCCCTGCTGAGAAGAGGGAAGTCCACCCATTGGATAGAGGGACACTCTCTACGACAGCCTTTGGGGTCCATGCAGCTCCTGAAGCTTCTATGGGGTGGGAGTCCCCAGGGCTTTCTGGGATCCTCAAAATCATGTGGACCATTCAGCGTTGCCCTAGAATGATAGGACGGGCCCATCCCTGGGCTCCTCCTCTCTGCTGATCAAACTGATTGGCAAGGATCAGGCACACCCCCTGGTCCACAGTTACATGCACCTGGCTGGGGCTTACGAGCATATTTATTTGGGCCGAGGCAAACAAAGAGCTATGGCCTCCCCTCCCCCACCAACCACTGCACCCCCATCCTCCACCCCTATTTAATCAGAAAAAGATGGAAGTCCATGTTACTGGTACCACTCCTAGGCTTACAGCACCATAACACATGGGAAGCATTTTATCCTCTCCCACCACTAGAGGGCACTGACAGTGCATTTACAGAACAGAGGAGGTGCAATAGAGTATGGGAGCCCAGTGTGCCAACGCCTTATCCATTAAGAGGTATTTCTGCACGGAAAATATTTTGTTCCTGGCTTCTCTGGAGAAGAAAAACCATCAGGATCCTGAATTAGCTGTAATGGGCTACGTGGTGGAGATGGACTCCATTTATAGTATCAGCCTTCCCCTTCTTCCTAAGTGTCAGCAAACCCAGTGTAACATTAAATTGGGTGTCATGAGCTATTAAACCTCTAAATTAGGAACTGCAACAGGCTTCTGGGACAGAGGCTGGATGGCTTAAAAGCCTCACCCAGAACAAATGGCCTATGGTCTGCAGAGGGCTCCCTCTGCCCAACTGAAGAGAAAATAGAAGTGCATTGATGTTTCTGTCGCCCAAGGTCAGCCATCTTGCCAAAACTAGCAAGGAGGCAGCTCTTGGTTTAATTTTAGGTCTAAACCCATAATGTGGCTGCTTCTATCTATGCAGCCATGTTCCTTCCTGGAGAGGGACCACACCGTCCCCATCAGAACAGCCACCACCTCAGAATCCTTGGTTGTCCCCAAGGATAAGGTGGTGGCAAACAAGCCATGCATACACCCGGAGTGGAAATTAGGGTGGGTTTAAGCAGGGTGGCTGCCACAGGCATGGAAATTTCTCAACCCTGTCTACTTCTAGGCCTATATCCCCAACACAGCAGCTCCATCACTTCACAGCACTCACCAGGAATACGGAGCTGCCGCTGGCCACTGGCTCCCTAATCCTGCCCCACTGGAGTCGGGGAGTGGGGATTTCTGCAGTCAAGGGAGTAGGAAATGTCTTCCTGTTCCTCGGCCCCCTTTGGCAATTTATGGCTCCGTACAGGGACATCACTAGATTCCTGCCTAGAGCCGGGCTATCCTTCCCCTGTTCTGCACTGGCCCCACCCCCAAGTGTCATGACATCACTGCTCCAAAGCAGATGTGACCATGTCAGAAAAGGGTGGGAAGTCTTTGCCGCCCCCTCTTCCAGCATGGCCACCCCTTTCTGGCATGGCCACACCCTTAGCAAGCATCGTGACATCACAATGGTCTGAAGGGACAGGGCTGTGGCAAAGTCCAGGAGAGGGGTAAATCCTCTCTGTTGCCCCATCTGCCAGCTCCCATGGGCCCTGAATCCCATCTCACTGCCTCTCTGGCAGAGCACGCGGTGCTGGAGCAGCAGTAGTAAGTGTGGTCTCTGCTTTGGACATCCAGGCCCTCTGCTCCCTCAGCCAGCGGGTAGCGACTCCACTGCGTGTGGGGACAGGGAGCAAAGCAAAAGTTAGTGCCAGTCCCGTCCCATGTAGAGAAGGTCAGTGGAACGAGCTTGCCCGGCCACCAGTCCTGCCCACCCGTCGCAGCTGGGGAGGGAAGGGGCTCTGTCAGAGGCATGATCCACATGGCAGCAACTGGGCTGACTCCAGAGCTGAAATGGGTAAACCCATCAAAATTGGAACTACCCAAGCTGAAAATGGCAGCATGGGTAATAGATACCTAATGGGTATTATTTCATTCCATTATTCAGTATTTCACTTACATCATTTTGGCAATGTTTGCACTATGCACAATTGATAAAAGTGATGCAACCTGAAATAACTGAGGCCAAAAAACCTCCAAAAGAACCGCACAAACCAAAATCAGGAATACCTGAAAAAACTGTATATGTAAATACCTGGTTTTGGTTGTGAATGGTGCTTATGTAGACAACAGGGTACTCAAAAATACCACCTGTGAATAAACCCACTGCCCAAAATGCAGTACAGCTAGTAACATGCCAGTAGGGGGCACCAAAGTGACAGCAGAGCCATTGAACAACCTGACAATCACATCAGGAGAGGACCCCTCCCAAAAGCTGCAGGCATGTCTAGGGTGAGTACAGCGATCCAGCTACAATCCTGGCCAGGACCACTCCTCACTGGGCAGGGGGTAGTCTGGCTATCAACATCCTACCTGTCTCATGAGTATCTGAGCCCTCTGCTTGAACACGGAGGCACTGGAGACATCAAATCTCTGCTGTAGCCCTTCCAGCTTCAGCTGGTCCATCTTCTCATAGCAGGATTGCATCTTGACAGGGTGAAAGGCCAACTGAGAGAGCTTCTCCATGTACTGTGGGGCAAAGACAACACTGTCAGTGGCTCAGCTCTATGGAAGTGCAAGCTTCCACAAGTCAGAACAGCCCCAGCCTCCTCATCCTATTGAGACAATAAACCCAAATCAGTCACCACACTGACAGGCAGACTCTTCATGCTCAAGGGTCTGAGCCCCAGAAGAGAGAGCTGGCTTAGTTTGGGGTCACATGGATAAGGAAATGGAGTGGAGCCAGCCAGGCACATCAGAAGAACCTGGCTGAATGGGGCATAGGCTTGGATTAGGCCAAAACATCTGGCCTGAGGCAGGGCTATGAGCATAGATTTATACAGAGGCAGTACGATATTTTCAGTTTTATTCTCTATCCCTTTCCAAATGATTCCTAACATTCTGTTTGCTTCTTTGACCAGCACCACACACTGAGCTGAGGATTTCAATGTATTGTCCATAATGACTCCAAGGTTCTTTTCCTGAGTGATAACCCCTAATTTAGAACTCAGCATTGTGTACATATATGTTTGGATTATTTCTCTCTATGTGCTTGTCAACATTAAATTTCATCTGTCACTTAGATGCCTAGTCACCCAGACTTGCAAGATCCTCCTTAAATTCTCCATAGCCTGCTCTTTTAATTTCCTTGAATAACTTTGTCATCTGCAAATTCGATCACCTCACTATTTACTCCCTTTTCCAGATCATTAATGAATATATTAAACACCACCGGTTCCAGCACAGATCCCTGGAGCACTCTACTATTTACATCTCTCCATTGCAAAAACTGACCATTTAGTCCTACTCTTTGCTTCCTGTCCTTTAACTAGTTACCAATCCATGACAGGGCACTGCCTCTTATCCCATGACTATTTCATTTCCTCAAGAGTTGCTCATGAGAGACCTCATCAAACACCTTCTGAAAATCCATCTGTACTATGTCAACTGGCTCACCCTTATCTACATTCTTATTTGCACCCTCAAAAAATTCTAATAGCTTAGCGAGACATGACTGCCCTTTACTAGGGAAATAATAAGAGTCACAATGTTGAGCTTCCCCATTATGTCACATTTATCAATATGCCCAGTAATTCAGTTTTTCACAGCTGTTTTCACCAGTTTGTCTGGCGGTGACATCAGGCTCACCCGTCTATGGTTTCCAGGATCGCCTCTGGAGTCCTTTTAAAATATTGACATTACACGAGTCATTACCCTCAATTTTGAGGTACAGTGTCAGATTTTAGCAATAGGTTACAAATGACCAATAGTAAGTCTGCAATTTCATACTTCAGTTTCTTCAGAACTCTGGGGCCCTGGTGATTTGTTTCTAAAGTGCCAGGTACACTGCTGGCGCTATATAAATGTTTGTTAATAATAATAATAATAATAATAATAATATTTGGAATAATAATATTTGGTTTGTCAATTTGCTCTAGAACCTCTTCCAGAGTCACGTTGATTTGTGACAGTTCTTCCGATNAGAGTCACGTTGATTTGTGACAGTTCTTCCGATTCATCACCTAGAAAGACTAGTTCCGGCGTGGGTATCTCCCCAACATCCTCGCAATGAAGACCGAAGCATGCTATCTTAATGCAGCATGGGATGCATGTGGACAATTGACACCTTAGATTTTGTTACTTGGCCAGTGGTTCCCAAAGGGGTTTTTACGAGGCCATGGAACCAGCTGCGCCACATAGACTTTGAACCATACCGATACCAGTACTGAAGCCATCTCCAAGAAGGGGTGGGGTTGACTCAAGTACATCTGCTGGTCACAGCTGTTCAGCAGCTGAACCATCTCCAAGCCCTCTCGTCCTCAGCACTGGCAAGAACTGAAGCCACCAGTCTTGTGAGATTGCAGTCCGCCCACTACAGGCACACGCAGGGCTGCAGCTATTGGCAGTAGTTGCATGGAGGCCTCCAAAAAGCCGTGTGTCAAGTTCTTCAGGTTCATAAGACAAGAGTCTTATGAACACAAAAGTCCAGGATGAGGGATAAGGGCTCAAGGCAGGAATACAAGGTTCAGAGCAAAGAACTTAGTAACAAGGCAGGTCACAGGAAATGTGAAAAGTAGCTCCATCCAACTTCCTGCTGCTACCAACCAGCTTTATATATTGTTAAAACAGCCAATCAGGAAGCTGGGGGCACAGCAAGGGCTGGAGCAGAGGAGGGTCCACAGGGCAAGGTCTGGGTTGAACCATGGAGCAGTGATCGTGTTATGAAGGTACGTGCTGTTCAGAACCCCCAAGGCCACCAGGCCCACATGCTTACACCTCAAGAGCCCACAGTTGTGCCTTCGTCTAAGAAGCTCTGCCCTAGGCCATCAACCACATTTTGAGAAAAGGATCCAGAAGTTTAGCTCTCCCCATGCCCGAGGATCTCTGGTGCTACTGGAATGCCAAGTTAGGGTTGCCACCTTCAGTAGTTTTTTTACCTGACACTTCCATTTTGGCCTATGGGAGTGTCAGGTAAAAAAACCACCACAAGTGGCAACCCCACAAGTCCGAGTCAGCCTTAGAGCCTAAACTGGCCCCAGAGGGGAACTCGCATCTCATGGGTCAGGCTGGAGTGATCTGGGGACAGGGACTCATGATCCAGCTCCACCCCTTTGGAGAAGGCTCATGTTCTTACCCATCTGGGGGCAGACCCAGCTTCCTCGTTTCAGGGTTAGGGCAGTGGAATCATTTTGAGCGGCCCACTTCCACAGCATGGCCGTCCTTCTGCCCCCAGCCCTTCCAACGTGCAGTGGTTGCTGCTTCCTTAAAGTTGGATCAACACTGGTTCATTCACTCCTCTCCCTCAATGAGAATCTTCCCAGCCCTCCCTCCTTTCCCCAGGCCTCACCTCTCCCAGCTTCTCCATGCCTCCCTCGTTGACGATGTTCAAGTTCATGTCTGTGACTTCTTTGAAGACGACCTCCCGCACCTCTGCAAAGCCCTGGCTGGTGGGGATCATCAGGGCCTCCAGGATGGAGGGGATATAGGGCTGGACATGGTTTCGGACACAGATCTCAGCTTTGGGAAGGACGGAGGCTGGACAAAGAACAAGCAGTGAGGAAAGGATGGCTTTCCTGTTACATTTCTTCACCGTGGAGGCCAGCCAGCCACGTGCTAGCTCCCAACCTTCACCACAGACACAGAGGAGTCACCTCACCCCCACCTTGAAAGTAAGTGGGTCATAATATTCAGCAGCTTGAGAAGATTTAACTAATGGGCAGGAAATGGTATTGGAGATATATCCTGTTGTCCACTGGGATTTTAACAACCAGCCCAGAACAGGAATCCTCTTCAAGTCCATTTTGAAGTCTGGTACCATTAGCCAACAGCCCTATTTGGATCAGAGACCTGCATATGGGGCCAAGTCTGATTGGACCCAAGAGGTCCTGTCAGGCATAGTCCAGGAGCCTTTCTGGTTCCCCTTGGATTAGCGCCAGGCTCCATGCAGGCAAGAGGCCCTGCCCCCATTGACTGCTTTGATATCATGGTGCTCCAAAGGGACGGGGCCATGTTGGGCAAAGTGCGGGGGAATGCCTTAACCCCACCCTTTTGCAGATGTGTTGCCTGTCCCATGGAGCACGCCGACATCACAGTGCTCCTCGAGGACAGGAACACCCTCATTACAGATTGGACCAACACAGAGGAGCACAGAGGAGAGGAGGTGAGGGGAAGCTGGCCTCTTTATCCAAGAAGCCCCCACTCCTGTGGGAATCATGTCACAATGCTCTGAAGGAGGGATGAGAAAGTCCCTTTTCTCCACACATTTTTAGATATGGTCATGTGATGTCACAACACTCCAAGGGGGTGAGGTCACATCAGAACGGGGGATGTTCTCCCCCCTCCCACATGGTCCAAGTCCATGGGGGAGTTCAGGGCAATGAGAGAGGGATGGAATGCCTCCTTCTACCAGCTCCGGTGACTGGCAATTCAGTGGGTGCCACTCTGGAGTCAGAGCACGATTTGACTCCTGTTTTCATAGCTGGGGGGGGGGGGGGGGGGGGGGGGGGGGAGGGGGAATGTGTGGCTGGCAGCAACAACTTTTGTACAAACTCATGATCGTGCCCTTCCAACTGGGGTAGGAGCCACTTGTTAAAATAAGGGTTAATTAAGGGCTAATGAATTATTCTAGGTAACAAGTGATGGACCATTGATTGCTACAAAGTCCTGCAGCTCAACAGCCTGCTTATAACCACTGTTCATAGCCATCCATGAAACTGTTACAGCCATCAACAACATGCATTGTAAATATCTGCGACGTCTTATACCTTGGGTGGGGAACCCTTTCCCAGGGCCACTTTGAATATTAGTACAAACTCAGCAGAGCAGATAGGAGTTGTGGGAAGGGGCGAGTCCAGATGATGGACCTATGCCATAGATACATCTCCTACCCTCAAGGGCATGATCCCTTCCCCTGACTCCTTTAGTGCTTAAAGGTAGCAACTGGATCCATGGGTCAGATATGACTAGAGGTTCTCCACCCCCACCCATCAAGTCATTTATTTATCCTTTAAGCTATTGATGTTAAGGTTGCACTTTAAAAAGTTTATATGCGAGTCTGTATAGCCTAGTGAATAAGGTGTTGGGCTTAGACCTGGGTGGCCAAGCTTAAAATCCCATCTCTGCCACAAGCTTCTTGGGTGGCCTTGGGCAAGTCACTCTCTGTAAAATGGAAACAACAATGACCTAGCTAGATAGGCAGTGCCATCCCAAAACCCAGATTTGGTTTTGACTAGAGCAGCCTTTGTCCCATCTCTTGCATAAAACACTAATTCCTTCCCTGCTGCATGTTCACAGGAGTCACGTTCCTCCTCAGAAGTGGCTGCATTTGGCTGATGGGCAACCAGCTGGGCTCCTTTGTGATAGAAGATGCTGTGTTTTTTTTTAAAAAAAGAGAAGAGGGCAGTTCCACCACTTCTCATCTTTGAACACCCCAGTCAGGATGCCCACCCATTGCAGGGGCTGCAATAGAACACTGCCACCAGCAGCGTAATACTACAGTTCTGCTGCAGGATTCTGACCGAGTGGACGTAAGTCTAGCATGCGCACACCCCACCCAAGGGGTTGTGCGATTCATACCTCGAATTTTGCTGGTCAAGTGCTCCTTTGAGGTGATGATCTGGTCCATATCTGTGCGGATGGTGCTCTCCATGCTGGGACGCTGCAGCTCACATTTAGTCACTGCTGCGTCATAATGCGCTTTCGTCTGGTCATAGACTATCCTGTAGACGGTGTCCGAAATCTAGAGGGAAGGGGCAAAGGCCACATCGTTAAGGTGCCCCACTCTCTAATGGAATTGTGGGCATGGATAGCAAAGTGGGGGCCCGTTTTAGTCTGTCACCACAAGGAAGCATGAATTTTAAGGTTAGTGTAGCCTAGTGGCCAAGATGTTAGACTTGAACCTGTGATACCAGGATTCAAATTCTATCTTATACTTGATAAGAACTGACTGGGTAGCCTTAAGCAAGAGGCAAGCCTCTTTCTGAAAGTCTCCAGCGATGGAGAGCCTATCTCCCAAAGCAATTTGTTCCATTGCCAAACTGTTCTTACCGTGTTTCTCCTGATATTTAACTGAAATCTACCTTCCTGAGCCCATTATTTCTAGTACTGCCCTCTGTAGCAGGATTCTTCACCATCTTCCAAAAGGCAGCCTTTTAGATAATTGAATACTGCTGTCCTGTCTCTCACCTTAATCTTCTCGTCATTAGACTAAACATACCTAGCTCCTTCAACCTTTTCTCATAAAACTTGCCTTCCAGATCCTTGATATTTGTTGCCCTGCTCTGAACTGCTCCTATCGTCAATGTCCTTCTTAAAATGAGGCACCCAGAACCAGACACAGTACTCTAGGTGAGGTCTGACAGCTGTCGAATAGAGTGGAATACAGACAGGACAGGACAGGACAGACAGCAATGTGCCTGACACTGAATAATTATGAATTTGGGACAGGTCCCTGCCCCAAAGAGCTTACAATTTAGGATGGGAAAAGGAACCTAGGGAGAGACAGGGATACATTAATGAAGTTGAGGAGTTGCAGGTGTACGTGTGCTTAGCCTGGTTACAGGGGGGGATAAGGGGGACTCTGCATGACAGGGCAGTAGAGGGCTCACCTGGGAACACACTGCAAGGATGAGAAGCTCAGGGTAGGAGTCATTTTTGGAGGGATCTGAAGGTCAGGAGTGTGGGAGCAGAGCATGTGTTCAGAAAATTAATGACTTACCTCACAGGATTGTTGTGAGTGAGCTAGAAAGGATTGTACAGCACTTTGAACACAAAGGGCTATAGAAATGATTATTAATAATAATAATTTTGCTTACACTATAGTTCTGACTCGTTATATGCCCTTTGTGGTCCAAAAGCTCTCACCAAGAAAAATTGGTCCAGTAAATCATCTGAAATACTTTGTCTATTTCTTGCCACAGAAGACACTCTGGGTAAGAACCTACATCACGTTGGGCTGCTGTGGCCTCCGTTGGTCCCTTTTTACCGGACCTCACCAGCACGTCTGCACAAGTGCCACCCGTTGCTGGCCCAGACTGCATCCAGGTCACAGCCCAGGCTAATGTCTGCCTCATTGGGTCAAAGTGTCTGTTGCAGCCCACCGTGACCCGGCCCAGATCGGGTCCGCCACGGCTGGCTGTGATTGGCCTCCACAGCTGCCTGTCATGGCAGGGGGCAGCACAGGGGCAGACCCAGCCAGTCGTATGTTCATGTGTCTCTCCACCCTCGTCAGGGGCCTGGCCGCGGGCACGTTTGTTGTGCGGCTCAACCGCCATGTCCACCCTGGCAACTCAAGCTGAGCTGCAGCCACGCGGCCATCATGTCTGTTCCCACCCTCTACAAAATTAACTGGCAGCAGATTAAAGACAAGTAAAAGGAAGTATTTTTCCCCACTTGGCATACAATTAACCTGTGGAACTGGGTGCCAGAGGATGTTGTGACGGCCAATAGCATAACTGTTGTCTTACACGGGATTGGATAAGTTCTTATAGGAGAGGTCTGTAAACAGCTGTTAGGATGAGACCTCTGTCTGTCAGAGGCTGGGAGTGAATAGATCTCTCCATTATGGCCTGTTACACCCTTCTCTCAGGTAACCAAAGGTCGGCACTATTGGAGACTGGAGGCTCGGCTATATAGACCATTGGTTTGAACCAGTATGGTGCTTCACCTCTTACATTCTATAAAAGCAGCACCAAGAGAACAAAAGGGTGATTCTCTCTGACCAGGAGTGGCTCCACCTATCAGTTCAGGACACCAACCTTGGGTGGTCCACCACCAAGTTCAGGCCCCTGGTCAGAACCTCCTCCCTCTTGGTTTGCTGTGAAACACAGCGAGATAGTACAGGGGAGGCCTGGAAGCAGCGTCCACCATTTCTGGATGCCTCTCTGCCACCTTGTTTTGTGCATCTTCTGAGGCCAGGCGCTGCCACTGTCCGCCGGTGGGCAGTGACCGGCATCCTGTCCAGCCTTGAGCTGGACTACTTTGTGCTTTCAGCAAAGAACAAGGAGGATGCGTATTTTAAAAAGGCATGAAACCTTTTTACAGTCAGTGTGGTGTAATTAATGGCAAACTGCGCAGTACTTGGACTGGGGGGGAGGAGAGACAACCCCGGTTCTAGTCTTGCCTTAGCCAGAAACTCACTTGGTGACCTTGGGCCAGCCACATTATTCCCTCAGCCTCACAGGGATGTTGTGAGGATTAAAAGTTGTGTTAAATTGTTGTATGTAAAGCGCTTCAAGTGCCATGGCAGGGGGGTGCTATATAAAAATAAAGATGATGAGGATGATGATGATTTTCCTGAGCACATGAAAGAATTGGAAGCAAGTCCATTTTTGTGCTTTTGAATACTTTAAAAATGTTTAAAATATGGACACAGATGGTAGCACCTGGTCCATTTCGCTCCCAGGTTGGCCTGCATCAGTACAGGCAGTGCTGTTAGCGCAGCTAAGACTGAAGGGGTGCATTTCTTTGGAGGTTTCCGCTGGGATCTTTATTGCAAAGAATCCCATGGAAACATTTCTATTTGTTTCCTAAAGTTTTATTTTTTTAAAGAGTTGTTTTTACAAAACCAAGGTTTGGGACCAGATTTAGCTTGCGTCAGGCTAAAAATGAGATGTCAAATATAGCTGGGAGGCACCATGGCGCTGGGCTCATTCTGGATTTCTTTTCCTCAGCATTTGCTTTGTGCCCCGCTGGGGGACTAGCAAACGCCACAGAATCTTCATGTTACCGACAGGCACGCGCTGGAGAGAGAGAAGCAGGAGGAAGGGGAGAATTGGCAGTTTACACTAAGGAGGGCCAGGAACGTCTGAAAAGAACAGTTAAGAATAAGGAAAGCCTGTTCCCCTGAGGGAGAGAGGAGTCGAGCAGGGTGGGGCTCTGACTCACACCAGCCAGGCAAGAAAACCCAGCCAAGTTCCCAGCACCAGGCAAGGAGATCCATTCCAGGAGCTGGAAGGAATCCATCCCTGAATTTCCCAGGAATTACCTCTAATTTGTTCAGAGTTCTGTCCCTCTCCACCAAACCTAATCTTTAGAATTCTTACTCATTCAGACTTTTACAACCAATTTTGCAAGGTCAGGCCCCATCCCTGGGCAGCGGGATTGGCAGCCACATACCATCATGAGCCAAGCTCTAAGCAGTCATAAGACTGGCTCTTTTTTAAAAAATAAAAAGCTATAAGATATTTTAAAAATAGTACACTTTCTATCTTTCTATTTGCCTTTTAAGCCTTCAGGTCACATTTCCAAGTTCTCTCTCACACACACACACACACACACCCAAAAAAGCTAGAAGCTTAAAAAGAGAGAAGCCCAGATTTTTCTTTTCATTAATCTCATGGCTCCAGGAACTGGGAATTTAGGAAAAATAACAAACATGATAATATACAACAGATTTGTTAACAGAAGGCTGGGGTCTGGAACCTGGAGGGAGATTCCTAGAAAGCCTTGGGTTTTGCCAGAGCACTAGGGGACACTTCCCCTTGAATTAGCATAGCCCCTAGATGCAACACCCCTTTGCACCAGTGTTCACATGTGCCAAGCTACTATACCCTTTCAGAGCTGGAACCTCTTGCATAGGCAGCAGACAAGAGGGGCTACGAAAGCTAAATTCATTATCCTACTATTTTCTCTGGATATTTACGCATCTCCCATAAAATCTTCAGCTTTTGGAGTCATTTGAGAATTTCAGCTTTTCGTCACTTAATACAAGCTTCCAGGTCTTCAGGTTGGGGAGAGAAGCCAGCAAATGCAAATGGGAGGAACCACCAGCTTTAGTGAACTTGAGCTGCAGTTCCTCACTTCTGCTCCATTTCCTTGAGCTCCCTCTTTCAGTGCTTGAGGGTAGAAACTAGATCCATGGGCCAGATCCAGGAATTGGGAAGGTGCAAAAAACAACAACAAAGAACAAAACCCCACCCAAACAGCCACAGGCTGGATTTGGCCCACGGGCTGGAATTGCCCCACTCCTGCCCTCCAGTTTGCCGTGTCTGGCCAGGTTCTCTAGCTGGGCCATGAGACTGGCACCACCTTTGTGGATTGGGCCCATGAAACCTGTACTTACTCACCTGTATCCAGACCCTCTGTCTCTCATGGGCTTTTCCCTTGAGCCGTGGCAGAATCATGTTCCTCAGCTCTGGAAGCACTTCCTCCATCACCAGATTGCTCAAAACCTGGACAGGCAGAATCACAGAGATCAGCAACTATCTTTCACATGTTCAGAAGCCAGCCTACCGCCCCCTCGTGCTGGTGCCTCCCCCTCACCTACCGCCCCCTCGTGCCGGTGCCTCCCCCTCACCTACCGCCCCCTCGTGCCGGTGCCTCCTCCCTCCCCTGCGTGCCGATGCCTCCTCCCTCCCCCGCGTGCCGATGCCTCCCCTCACTTCTATCCTCCCTTCACTAGCTGCCATTGCTTTGGTTTGCTTGAAGACTGAACGTTTTCCCCTGGGCATAATTATAAGTGGGGGGACATACCCACCCCCCCCCACCCCCACCCCAGAGTTAAGGATGTGAAAGAATTTCTTTTTTTTTTCTTCTGGGAGCAGGGAGGGTGGCGCATGGTTTTGCCACTTTGGGTGTCCTTATCACCACAGCAACAGAGCCTTCCTGCACTCTTCCCATGAGCCATTGGGACATCAGAGAGGCCTGGCCACAGCCAACCCAGGCCTCCCCCTTGACCTGGAGGTCCCAGGTGGGTGCCTCAGGCTGTTCACGACACCAGGAGATGGCAGAGGAGCAGGAATGGAAGTGGGGTGGGCCTCATGCAACTGTTGTGCTTGTCAGGGGAAGGGGGAGGCCTCATCCTGCTGCTGTTCCTCCAGTGCAAATGTTCCAGGAGGGTCTTCTCCTCCGCATTCCCTCCCCCACCCCCCGCAGTTCCAGGATCATGAAGGCAGGCTTACATGAGTCAAAGATCCTGCATCCCCCACAAAGTTTAGCTCCAAGTTATGCCACTCTCTTCCCATGGTTTAACTAATCCAGCTCTCCCTAAGAAGCCAGCTGCTACATTCAAGAGACAACAGAGGTTCTCCGTTGGGGCAACGGATCTCCTGAGCTCTCTCTCGCAAGGAGTCAGGGTCCCAGGGTTTCAGAGCACCTAACCGCCATCGTGGAATGGAGATGGCTGCTCCACCCATGCAGCAGGTGGTTACCCCCAAACCCTGGTTAATCCCAGTTACTCTCTCGGGGTGGCTCATTTAAAGGGCTCAATACAGCCTCCACCCGATCCAAACAGGAATGGGAAAGTCTCTACTTTCCCCACTGGGCTGCTTCCTCTCTCTCACCTGGATTTCACTGCCACAAAGCATGTCCCAAGTGCCATAGTGCTCCTTGGACTGGCGGTACATCCGGACGGCATCTGTAAAAGCAGGAGCCTCCACCTTGGAATCCTCTGGGATCCCTGAAAGAAAGGAAAAGGTTTATGGTCGGGGGGGGGGGGGGGGGGGGG
>QEPC01002636.1:576887-609527 GCA_003113815.1 Sphenodon punctatus | reverse complement strand
TGCAGCTAATAAGTGCTAACGCCCAACTGAGTAACATTGGGGAAGGGGTTGGAGGGGAGCTCCCCGATTTTCTGTCTGGGCTGTACCAACGAAGTGCTGTGCATTAGAATGGTGAGCAGCAGCAAAGATTGAGGGACTTTCTAGCGAGAAACCAAAGGTTGTTCTCCAGATCCGATAAGGACCTTGGATGCACTTCGTTGGTGCAGCACAGAACTGATATGGGGGGGAAGCCATCCTATCAAACAGGCGCCCCACAGACTGCCGATTGCCAAGCGAGAGGAAGCTTTGCAGGCCAGAGGCAAAATGCATCAGCAGGGCATAATAGAGCCTTCAGCCAGCCCTTCGGCTTCCCCCATAGTGCTGGCTAAGAAAAAGGATGGCAGCATCAGTTTTTGCATGGATGATAGGAAAGTGAACCAAGTTACTGTAAAGGATTCGTATCCTCTGCCACGAATAGATGATACCTTGGATGCAGTGTCAGGCTCAACATGGTTTTCTACCTTGGATCTAAAAAGTGGGTATTGGCAAGTAGAAATGGACCCAAGGGATAAAGACGACTGCTTTTTACAGCAGGGCAAGGGCTTTGGCAGTTTAGAGTAATGGCTTTTGGCTTGTGCAGTGCCCCGGCTACCTTTGAGAGGCTGATGGAGCGGGTGCTACATGGATTGCCTCCGTCTGCCTGTCTTCTGTATCTGGAAGATATTCTGGTGCATGCTAAAAGCTTTGGGCAGGAGCAAATGCATTTGCAGCTGGCCTGCGATAAGCTGGAAATTGCTAATCTGAAACTTAACCCAAAGAAATGTGAGCTGTTTCAGAAAAAGGTTACGTACTTGGGGCTGAGGGGATCTCTCCGGACAAGAGGAATACTGCAGCAGTAGAAGACTGGCCAACTCCGAAAAACCTTACTGAAGTGCAGGGGTTTGTGGGGTTGTGCTCTTACTATTGGAGGTCTATTTGTGGGTTTGCCAACATAGCAAAACCTCTGCACAGGCTGAGTGAGAAAGGGAGGCCTTACCTGTGGTCATCAGAATGTGACTTAGCATTCAAAAGGTTGAAACAGGCACTTGTGGATGCCCCTGTATTAGCTTACCCATGTTTTAAAACCCCATTCATATTGGATACTGATGCTAGTGCTTATGGAGTGGGGACTGTGTTGGCACAAGAACATGCAGGGATGGACAGACCGGTTGCTTATTTCAGCAGAAGTCTGTATGCTGCACAGAAGAACTATTGTACTGCTAGAAAAGAACTCCTGGCGGTAGTGCTATCTATCAGCCATTTTCATCATTATCTCTACGGTAGGAAGTTTGTGGTGAGAACCAATCATTCCTCTCTGCAGTGGCTATTTCGGTTTAAAAACCCTGAAGGACAAATTGCCAGATGGTTGCAGAAACTGCAAGAATATGACTTTAGCATCATTCACCGGCCAGGGACAAGGCATGGCAATGCCGATGCATTATCCAGACAGCCCTGCTTAGAGGACAATTGCAAACATTGCTCACAGCAAGAGGCCAGAGAATGGGCTGTCCAGGATAAAGAGGGTGACCCTGGACGGTTAAATAACCCTACCAATCTTTTGGTCTGTAGGGGTGCAGCCACTTTTGGTACAACTCCTGGGGGTGGGGAGGTTAGGTTGCAGGGGTGGACCCTGGAGCAGTTGGGGGCTGCACAACAGGAAGACCCTGATGTTAAAGTTGTATGTGAGTGGAAAGGCATCTGGCAGACCCAGTCACCTTGGGAAACTGTTTCTCCTTTTAGTACCATGACCAAAGCACTCTGGTTTCAATGGGAGAGCTTGAAGCTAAGGAGTGAAGTGCTCTACCAGAAATGGGAAAGACCAGCTGGGGATGGGTGCAGGTTAGAGGTGCTGGACAAGCTGAAGAAACAGATAATGAGTGTGTGTCATGATTCCAAAACTGGTGGACATTTTGGGGTTTCAAAAACCCTTTCAAAAGTACGGTAGAGCTTCTATTGGGTGAAGTGTAGGCAAGACGTTGAAAATTGGTGCCGGAAATGTGATGTTTGTGCTGCTAAGAAAGGGCCCTCTAAGACGGGAAGGGCCCAGATGCAGCAGTACCTCATGGGTGCGCGAATGGAACATGTTGCCATTGATGTACTTGGGCCTTTGCCTGAGACTGATGCCGGCAACCGTTACATTCTAGTCGCAATGGACTATTTTAGTAAGTGGCCTGAGGCTTACCTGATGAGAAATCAGGAAGCTGTGACTGTGGCAGAGGTGTTGGTCAATCAATTCTTCACAAGGTTTGGGATCCCTGGGGAGCTACACTCAGACCAGGGGAGAAATTTTGAGTCCAGGGTATTTCAGAGAGTCTGTGAAATTTTAGGAATTCATAAGACTCGAACCACCCCAGGGCACCCAGTCTGCTGACATGGTAGAAAGATTTAATTGAACTTTGGGAGTTCAGCTGGCTATCTTTGTACAACAGCATCAGAGGGACTGGGATGAGCATATTCCCCTCCTTCTGATGGCATACCGAACTGCGGTCAATGAAAGCACAAAGTGTACACCCGCGCTCCTCGTGTTTGGTCATGAGCTAAGAGCGCCTAATGAACTCCTATATGGAAAGCCAGAAGAGGACCCCAGCTGTGTGGATTATTTGGACTTTGCGGAGGCCCTGCAGTACAGTATTGAAAAGGTGCACACCTTCGCTAGGGAGAACCTTAAGCTACAGTATTTTCATGTTATCAGAGGTTATGATGTATGATCCTATGGTGAAACCTTTGAGAGGAGGGACGTGGTGTGGTTCTATAACCCTAGAAGGCAGAAGGGTAGAAGCCCTAAGTTGGATAAGTCTTGGGATGAACCCTACACGGTGCTGGCCCACATAAATGAGGTGGTTTACCGGATTCAGCTGGGTCCTCGGGGTAAACCCAAAATTATTCATAAAAAAATCACCTGAGGAAGTATCAGGGGGATAAGACATGCAGTTGGCTATGCATGGATGCTGCAGATGAAACGGTAGACACCGTACTGGAGAGGTGGTGTCAGCGGTTATCGTTCCCATGCATCAGAATGGGCAAGGCTTCATATTCGTTCCAGGGTCCGCAGCCTCAGAATCGGAGGAACATTCCCCTAAGGTGATTGATAACGGCAAAAACCAAGGAAATACTAGGAGGTCCCTTAGGCAGAAAAAAGCCCCTGAAAGACTAGGGTGGTGAAAAAACTGTTTGGAATTAAAAAGACCCAGGGAATGTTCAGTTGTGGGTCGCCTTGTGTTGATAGTTGGTTACCTTGCTTCTTTATTTTTACAAGTATCTCAATTGTATTTGTTTTGTTTTACTATAGTAACTGATGATTCAACCCAGATGTGTTGAAACAGACCTGTCTTGGGCAGTAGACTTCATTAGGAGATGAAGGCAGGCAGGGAACGGGATGGTGTTATGGATTCCTGGGGATGGGGAATTCAATGTATTGCAGGTCCCTGAGAGTGCACTTTCCTCACATATGCCAAGCTACAGGAGAGTGTGGTGCAAATTAGCTGCATCTGGGGCAGTGATTGGCTCCTGGTGGTGGAACATTGGCAATGGCTGATGAGGGGGGCGGTTGGTGGCAGTTGAAGGAGAAGCAGGGAACAATCCGAGCTGGGGACAGTTAGTCTGATCTGTCCTTCTTAAGTTGTACCTTTTTGAAAATAAAAGAACGTCTTCATTACACTGCAAGTCTCCAATGTCTCTCTATTGCTAAAGGGACATCTTACAACTAGGGCGCACAGGGAGGCATTCTCGGTAGCTGCCCCATGATTATGGAACTCCCTCCCCTTGGGTCCGCCTAAGCCTGAGCCTATTCATCTTCCAGAAACAATGCAAGACCCTGTGTGAAGGGTGGCATATAAATTCAACAAAATAAATAAATATAACTATAGTAACCTGATTTCCTGGCTTGAACAGGCCAGTCCCACTTTGAGATGCCCTGTCACACTGCCCCCGTCCTTCCCAGAGGCCAAGTAGGTCTATTTAAATATCCTGACTGACTTCTGGGCAGTGAGCACGGCAGGCAAGCCTCTGTGATTCACTTACTTATTGGGGTTTTCTTTTTTAAAAATTTCCAAAGCACAGCCTCAAAATTAGGCAACTGGCTAAAGGGGCACAATTTATATCAACTATGTCAGTCTATGTCAATTTGTACTATTTATGCAAATTGGAAATGGGGCGTCCAATAAATCTGGTCACTTTATACTTTTGGCCAAACCAAGCAGCTGTGGGCTGGGTCGGGGGAGGAGGATCAGAGGTCAAACACCCAAGAGTGACTGACCTTGCTGACTCACTTGAGCCCCTATGCTTGGATTTGCTCAGTAGCATTGCCTATACCTTCTGACTAAACGAAGTCAGTGGGAAGGTTCCAGGGGTGACTGCCTCTTCCCCCACCCAGTTTGCCCTTGATCCCAACTTGCACTCTTGCTGGAAACAACAGATGAGAATTAGTGAGAGAATCCCACCTCCACACTGCAATACCCCCGCTGGGTTGCCAGATGTTTCTCATATTAAGGGAGTACCCATTATTTCAGAGTCCTCCAGCTCTATAGAATAATGGGCATTGCCTTGTTACATAATGGACGTCCGTTATTCTGACCATTACAGCTCTATGGAACATAATGGGCATCCCTTATTTCAGTATCGCTAAGCTTTGTTGTGTCCCTTGCTTTTGAAATTTTGGTCTGGTAACCCTAACCCCCCCACAAGTTGCCTTCTTCATCTAGCCAGGGTTGGGAACAGCATGGACAAGTCTTTGCCACTCAGTCTTATCACAATTCTGTTCACTAAACTACAGAAGTTCAATCACGACCAACCTAGTCCTGCAATCATGATCTACGGGGTCTACATTGGCCTCTTGTACCAGCGGGAACCATCCCAATGATTGCTTGTCTCCCCTCTCCATATGGCTGAAATAACACAATCTGCATATGTTGATCAAGTCTAGTAGATTTCTACCGTCTCCACATTTCATAAATATTTCATCATTTGCCATCCAAGAGATTCTTACTGTATGACAAGAGTGGTTTTTCTTGAACGGCATAAGCCATCGGGTCACTTTAATTGTCCACGATTCACAACCATACAATGCTACTGGCCACACCAGTGCGTCCACCAGACTAGATTTTATCTTCCCACTCATACTCCTTACTTTCCCACAATTTCATCACTATTGCTACTAAACACTTCAGTGGCGCTACTAGGTGTACGCAGCACTTTTACTGTCTCAGATTATCAGAGACAGGTCCTTGCCCAGTGGGCTTACCATCTAAGACGGGACATGGGTGAGGGGAACACAAGGAAAGACAAGCACAGACGTATTCCCATTTTACAGATGGGGAACTGAAGCTGAGAGGTTGTAACTTGCCCAATGCCACCCAGTGACTTCATGGCTAGGGTAAGATTAGGTCCAGCCATCCTAAGTGGGTTTTTACACACACTCTCAGCCAGCTAAGATGTGGTCTTACAATACACACAGCATGCAGGGCAGTTGATTAAGGCAGCATGTTTAACAGAGCAGCCCCAGACACCAAAATGTATTTGCACTAGTTCCAACTGCCAGGAATACACACAAGCCACAACAAGTTAATTCAGGAACGTGACCGCAAGGCCCTCATGCCCGGTTGACAGTGTTGGAAGTTGCCCTGTTCCCCTTAGAAACGGTTCTGCTTTCAAACCGAGTTGAGCTTGTTGACTTTTTTCCAGTCCCACTTGGTACATTACCATGGAAATACAAATTCCCTCACCTGCTGCTTATTCATCCAGATGGCCAAAATTCCCAGCTCGTGACATCACATTTCCCAAGTCCTGCATTGCACTTACCGTTGTTACAGTGCCGCACGCAGTCCTGGAACACCGCACGCCACTTCTCCTGCTCGGTCCCAGTCATCACGCAGAAGTAGTAGTGACGGGTGTAAGGGTGCCAGAGGATGAGAGGGAATTGGGTGGGGCACTTCAGGATAGGAGCATTGCCAGATTTGGGGGCAGGCCCTGGGGAAAGGGGGGGGAGAGAGAAACACTATGAATAGCAGACCTATGCTCGACATGTTCCCCAAAGTCAGCCTGATTTTTTTTTGGGGGGTGCACCTTACACCGCGTTTGGTGCAGATGAGAAAGGTGTCCCATATGGAGCCCACAGTCCACTATTACAGCCAAGCTCAAAGCAGTCAGTGGCCAGGCAGGTTCTCTCTACGAGAATCTGCTTGGGCTCAAAAGTAAGGTCTAAGTACAACTGCATTGGGCCACATCTGAGCCCATCCCTGATGCAGCCAAGCTTTTCTGTGCCCAGACCCAATATAACGGAGGATGTCCCGCCCCCATAGAACACTGTGATGTCATGGTGCTCCATGGGGGCACGGCCATGTCAGGAAAGGAGACATCCTCCTACATTGGGGAGTGCCTTAACTCTGCCCCTTTCCTGACATGTCCTCAGACCCGTGAAGCACTAGGATGTCAAAGCACTCCATGGAAGAAGGGAAACATGTTGGCTAAATGGCAGGATCCAACCATTCCCCCAATCTTTTCCTTACATGTCCCCACAGAACACCACAGCGCTCCATGGGGACAGAGCCTCTTGCCCATGGGGAGCCTGACCCAGCTGGAGTCCAACGGGATTGGGCCAGGAAGGAACCCAAACTGAGCCTGACAGGACTGTCTGGATTCTGTTTGGCTCATATCAATATGCAGAACTCTACCTTATACTGCCCCACTAATGTGTTCAAATCTGACTTGGTATATGCATTTTCACAAGCATGACAAGGAGTTTTTACTCCAGAGAAGATAATTCCTCTACTTCTGTTCTTGTGAGCAAACAGAACCAGGGGTTTAAACCACTTTCCCTCCCTCAGTCTCCCTTATTCACAGCTTCCAGCATGAGGGAAGAGGGGAAGATCTGGAAGAACATGCAATCTGTGAGGCAGAGTCACTGTGAGATACACACAAAAAGAGGAAAGTATACGGAGATTTGTGGGACAGCAGAGGAGTACTTGAAGGTACATGAGGAAAAAGTCCTCTCAACAGTGTACACGAGTATAACTATCCCACCTCAGAGTAAGTCTCCCTTGACAATTTAATCCCTTTTGTTGTGAGTGTGTGAGCCCCCACCCTTTTGTTGTGAGTGTGTGAGCCCCCCCTTTCCACTCTAAAGGGAGTTGGAAAGCTTCCTCACCCCTCCAAAGAAATGCAGGTGTGATTGAGCCTTTGGAGGTGCCCACAAATGGGAAAGGGGAGAGGAGTCTCCATGGACCATCCATTCCCAGCCCACACTGCAAAAAAGCAGCCAACAAAGGAGAGGCTTTTAGGGACGTGCCAAATTTCCCACTAGAAGGCAGTAGGCCAGATTCTCCCTTGGCTTGCCTAGACCTGCTTCAATCATGCTGGATTTTAAGCCACCCTCAGACAATGCAGAACTCACATGCCTTGTAGCAGGGACAATTGTGTTGGAGGGAAGGCAGGCACTCCTGGCCACCTGCATTGGAACAGGGGCTTCTGTTTTTTCTGCAGGGACAGGTTTCTACAGGTGCAGCCAAGCTTTGGTACATCGCACTGGGTGGCAATTCCAGACCAGTTCTTCCCACCTCCACACACCCCAGAGCAGGGTCTAGTGGTAAGACTCCCTTTCCTGGATGGGAGGTGATCTAGAGTAGTCTGCTCATTTTCAGGGAGTGACCCCAAGGTGAGGCTCCACAGCTGGAAGGTATCAAGCAACAAAAAGATAGGTCCACCCTACCATGACCTAGACTGGGTGTTCCCAAGCTTCCAGGACAACAGACTGCTGTCACCCTCCAAAATGTCTCAGACATGATTGCTACCCCTCCAGGCTCCAAGCAGACCCTCTATTTCTTCAGGTTATCCTAGGTAACGAAGAGGGCAGGGCAACGAGGTTCTCCTGACCCTTTTCTGATGTGGCCCCACCGCCATGGAGCTGTGACATTGCAATGCATCAAAGTGAGTGGGAGAGACCATTCATTGTGCCCTTAGTATGGCCACACCCACTTTCTGGGTCAAAGCATTGGGACAGGTGGCAGCCCTACTCTCAGACATTCATTCATGGTTTGTATCTTACGATTCACTCTGCTGCCCATGTTTGACAGCCCTTCATCTGCTCCCCATGTCTCCATGACACTTGCCTGCCTTAAGGCAACGTTAGAATAATCTAAGCTGAAGCCCTGGATGAGTGGGTGGTCTTAGGCCCCATTTAAGCTCAAGCTTGGGCTATCTATGCATGAACCCAGGATGGCCAACTTCTACCATACCATCTACCATAGAGTGGTCAAGTGTCACAGACAAAGAGAGACTGTAGCAGGGACTAAGAGACTGGAATACAATCTTTACGTTGACAAGTAATATTACAATCCCTCTGGGTTAGGGACGGGAAGTTCAGATCAAAATCCAGATTCGGTTCAGATCCAGATCAGAACAATGTGTGCCTAAAAATCCACCTACCCCCACCTAGCTCTGCCTCCCACAGACTGCTGCCTGCCCACTCCAGCCTACCCCACCCCTCTGAGGGGTAGGGCTCCGGTCATGCTGGGAATACAATAAAAATTAATGTGCATGTGCAAAATGGTCGCTACGCCCATTCTGCACATACGTACCCATTTTCCAAAATGGCACCAGCAGTGTCTGTGCCATTTTCCGCAATGGCAGCCATTCTGTGCATGCTCAGCCACATGCCCCTTTCGGTTCATATTTGGTTCATTTTGTCAATATGGGCCATCCAAATTCAGATGATTCATATTGATCCAAGTCAACGTCACACCCCTACTCTGTGTTGGACCTGAAGACTCCAGATTTTGACCCAGAGTTTCTGGGGAGGAGCCTCAATTTCTCCAGTTATTGGGATACTGGGCGTGGCCACACTAGAAGGGGTCGATTGCCATGCCCCAATTCTGGGCAGTGTGGCTTCGTGACACTCCAAGGAGTGGGGGCAAATGGGCGGGAGTATGTCCTGTCCCTTTTTGACATAGCCACACCAGGGGGCATGACATCCTCAGAAATGGTCAGAAGACCCTTTGCCCACTCGCTTTTGGCATGTCCCACCTCTTTCCAAGTCAAGGAGTTTAGAATGCTGGCAACGCTACTGTCAGGATATACAAAGGACTGTTTCCTCTGCCATGTGGCCACCAGAGACTGATGAGTGTTGAGCATGCTGTGTTCCCATCTGGCATTGCTGATTTTTATTACCCAATGAACAGGCCCAGAGAATGGGAGAAGGAACAGCCATACTAGCAAGGAGAAACAGGCACATGTGAAAGGTTTTGCATCTCTCTGAAAGAAAGCCATCAAACTAGAAGCAGGTTTCCTACCTAGGAGCTGGAGTCACACACACAAACTGGCAAGGCTCAAAGGGAGGTGGCAACACTGGAGTCACAGAGCACACAGGGTTTGGGGCCGGGGGGCAGGGGCAGAAATGTCTCAGCCATCACAGGAGACGAGAGGCTGCACAGTGATTGTCATGGCTCCCCATTACAGTGATACAGTGGACAAATGCTTTTCTACTGGGCAATAGCTTAGAGTCCCAGTCCTCCTATCTGGTCGAGGACATGCACTTAGTCCAAATCAAGTTCCCTAGCAATGACTAGGGCCGGATAAAACAATGCATGGGTACCCATGCTAAAATCATACTTTGGGCCTCCACCCCACCCCTCCAGGCTACTTCATTGCATGCCTAACGCACGGCTGAGCCACAGCCTCTGACCAAGCCCAGCAGATGACACCTAACACCCCAAAAACTGTCACCAAGGGTTAACACTCCCTCTGGGCTTTAACCTGGAGGGGTGTGTGGCCCTGCAAACGGGTGGGGAAAACGGGGCTGTCACATCACTTTCTGATATAACCAGCTCACCCCCGTGGTGCATCATGATGCTCCATGGAGTCCGGTCACATCAGAAAGGGGGTGATAAAAACCCCTCTGACCTACTCCATTTCTGACATGGGCAGTCCCCTGCCATCCCTGAAGCCACAGCACCTTAGAGTTGGAAGGGACATCAAAGGTCATCTAGTCCAATCCCATGCTCAACACAGAAAATCCACACCTACAGCATCCCTGACAGCTGGCCATCCAGCTTCTGTTTGAAAACCTCCAGCGGAGGTGGTCTAGGTCACCGAAAAGTGTCCATGGCTGACCAAAAGAAATCAGGGCTTCCCTCAGAGTTTTGGGGTAGAAAACAAACAAACCTAGAGTCTCCAGGTGAATCAGGAAGAGGTGGCAATCCTACTGCTGCCTCCATGCAGAGATATTCTCCTCAATAACCCAACAGTGTGGGAGATGGAAGGATTCAACTGTAGGTCACTCTGATTGTTTTTATTTATATGGGACCAGAATATAAACAATCACCGTGGTGCTGAACAATCATGATTAGAGAGAGAGAGAGAGAGATCCCTGCCCCAAGTAGCTTACAATCTAGGATAGACAAAGAGAGATTTTACAGATAGGGAAATGAACCTGAGAGAGAGAGAGAGTGACTTGCCCAAGACCACACAGTGAGTTCATGGCTCTGATGGAATTTGAACCCTGGTCTCCCAGGTCCAAATCCAACACCTTGTTCACTAGGCTACATTGGCTCCCACTAATGTGATCACATGGCATCCTGCTGCCTTGCCAATTTAGCTGCACCTGTGCAGCCCCTCAGTGGAACTGCCTGGAGTCCTGTAACAGTGGCCGGGCAGATGCACTAGTGCACCCACACAAGTCTCAAGCGTGGTGTCACCTTAGGCTGTCCCCCACCTTGCATAATAGTTAATCTGGCCTTCCTCAGATAAAAACTCCCTTGGTCTTCCATGTTATGCTATGTGGGGAAGGAGGGAAAGTGCACCTCCTGCAGATCACACACAGGTTTACACCATATAACACGATGCTCGTGCCTCTGTCCACCCCTTTATGCCAATCACTCCTCACTGAGGACTCCTTCCCCCTTGCTGTCCCAATCAAGGTTTCCAGAAGCTCCCGCTGGTTCGGCTTTACCGATAGGTGATATCATCCCACAGAGAACTTGCTGTTCCTGACTGCCTTCTTTCAGACAAAGGCCCTTTCAGCTGCCTGTGTACCTGTTGGAACAGCCTCCCCCTCCCCACCCCTGCCCTCACTGTGCTGGCAGAAGAACACTTCAAACCCCATTTATTTACCAAGTGTGAAAGAAGGGATCTAATCAAACATTGGGAGACTTTTCTCCTTAATCCCATGGGGATCCCAATTCCACATGGCCAAGCCACCACAGTAGCTCTTTCCCCTTTTCCCCATCCCACCCCCTCTGCTGGCATTGTCAGATCAGTTCCCCCACCCCCTTCCCTTACTGCTGCCTTCAGTTCCCCACTGCTCTGCCTCTGCAGGGGGAGTGGAAGAAATATGGGGAACAGAGACAGAAGCCCCGTTTTTAAGGGGTGGGGGAAGTCCCCTGCCATAAGGACATACTGGGCTACATGTAGACTACATGTCTAACAAATAGGTAAAGGTTAAACATGTATGTAACGTGAAAGCTGAGAACTGGACTACGTCACACGGTCGTTGAGAGGATTAAAAAGTTGTGTTGGTTATATGTAAAGCACTCCAAGTGCCATGGATTAATAACAAAGATTATTATTATTAAATTCTGTGGCTTGGACCACTTCAGAGAGTTTTTAGAAGAACACTAAGAGTAACCGTGTTTGCCCAGCAATACTGAAAGGGAGAAGAACAGAGACAGATCAGGCCAGACTTGGGAGAGGGATCAATTAGTGTCCAGGTTATTAGGTTAATTAACTTCTAGCAG
Organism: Sphenodon punctatus; assembly: GCA_003113815.1. NCBI lineage: Eukaryota > Metazoa > Chordata > Lepidosauria > Sphenodontia > Sphenodontidae > Sphenodon > Sphenodon punctatus. The sequence continues at coordinate 597,786 of QEPC01002636.1, read as the reverse complement.
GGTCAGCTTCTTAGACAGACTCAGCTCCCACTCACCCAGCAGAGACTGGGAAGTGCTGAACCCTTGAAGCCACTGTATTCTCTCTCCAGACGATCATAATTTCTCTCAACGCAGCCTTCCCACTGCTGCCATGTACAATTGCAAGTAGGGGCAGTCTGCACATTAGGCAGCCAGACACCTTTTCCATAGTGGCAGTGTAATAGGGTCTGTATGACTCATGGCCTCTCCAGTGTCCAAAGCTCCAAGAGTTTCAGACCTCTTGGTGCTGCCCCCAAAGTCTAGACACTATCCCTAGAACTCTGCTCCCGTTTTCATGACAGGATCTTTTCCCTACCCTCTCTGATATGGTCCTAACTCCCTCTCTGGGTTTCCTCCCAGAGGGAAGCAGCAACCCTGGCTGGTGCCCATCTCTGGAACTCCCCACTGTTCAGCTTTTTTGTGGGTAGTGGGAGGCCCCCATCTGGGACTTGTGCTGTAGGGCTAAAACCAGAGATCAAACTGAGGAACAGGGGTGTAGCCAGGTTGGGGTGGGCCCTGCTTGCAGAAGACGGAACAGGCCTTCTCTGTCATCAAAGGCAGGTTCGCAATGTTACGGCAGGGAGTGGGGGCTGGCGCTGGAAGGTTGCCACTTCTCACAGTTTGACCCCAAGACTCCCATATTGGCTTCTGGGAGTCTCATGGTCAAACCACAAGAGGCAGCAATCCTAGGAGGCAGTGGTTACCAAGGTGGACAGGGAGGCAGAGCTTGGTAGACTCTCTGGAGTGCTAGGCAGGCCAGCCACCTGCTCAGTGCTCCCACATACTGCCAGCTCCAACCCTTTACATTCTGGGATACCCTGCCCCCTGGAAAGTAGGCATGGGGGGGAGCAACAGGAGCAAGGCAGCAGCACAAGGCATGTGGGCCCTGCTGCTGCTCCGCCTACCTCTATTCTAGCTACACGCCTGCTGGGAAATCTCCTAGAGCTAGACACAACCCTTACAGCTTCAGCTAAGGAGCCAGGCTTCGCAGTTGGGCTCTAGCTGCAGAGTCATTTATTCTGTGGTTCTGACACAAGGAAGGATGTCTAACCCAGACCTCATTGTTTCTGGAAGAGACCAGAAGTGAAGAGCTCTCTGTCTGTAAAGCTAGAAGAGAAAAAGCTAGGAGGTCCCAATGATAGGATTCTAACTGCTTCCGCCTTGACTATTTTCTCTCTTTTCTTCCCCCTGGAGGTCGCGTCTCCTGCCCCTCCGTTCCCCCAGAGAGAAAACATAGGAAAAGTGGGGGAAGGGGATGACTAAGGCTGCATGCATCTATAGCTTGCTCCATCTCCTAATGTTTCCACAAGGCATTTCTGGGACTGAGGCAGAATACAGTCATGAAGAGGCAATTGCCTGGAGCAGAGTGGCAATGTGTGTTACTTGCTCCAGTCTTCTAGTATCCCACACTCCCTTTGCACTTGAAAGGCACAAAGCACTTGGTACAGGCTGGACTTACCTGGCAAGCTACTATTCACCAGTTCAAGATACTGCTCCAGGGAGGTAAGGATTTTGTAACCAGCACTGTTGATGAGTATCCTGGGCTGCAACCCTCTCTCGTAGGCCTGGAGGAAGAAAGAGAACCCCCCAAAATCAGACTCTGGGAGAGGCTCTCCCAAGCACCTCAGATCAGCCCATGTCTCTGGCCCCTTGTTAAAGGAGGACCAACCCTGCCCTTTATGCCACCTCTTGGGCAGTGCAGGGGGCTAGTTATCCACTCCAGGACTCCCACACTCCTCTGCACTAAAGGGAAACCTACTTCAGATTTAGATTTCTTTCTGGTATCCAAGGTAGCTAGGTGACCAGATCCATGCACCCTTTCCTACCTGCCCAGGGTGGCCACATGGCTCCAGGCTTTCACATAAAGGGGATGGGGTCACGTCAATAAGGGTGGGTCAAAGGAACTTCATGCCTCTTATAGAGCATGGTACCACAACTCTCCTCAGAGGCAACAGCTAGGGAGCAAAAAGGTAGGGTGGCCACTAACACATCCCAGAATACAGGACATCTTTATTCCAGTGAGGGGAGAGTGCCCACTATTGTGCCCCCCCAACTTACTCTCAGCTGAGAGGTACTGTAAGTTTCAAAAGTGCTTCCCCCACACAAGCCCCAGTTGGGACTGCTGCAGACGACAGTGCAGCTGCAGCTCCAGGATCCCTTCCTGGCCCTTGCACTTGCCTCTACGCTGCCGATGCTGCTGTTCACGCCCAGAAGTCATGAGATCATGACTTCTGTGGGAGTGAAAGTGGCTGGTGTCAGCAGCATCTCAAAAATACTGGACACACACATCTGGCTCCATTCAGTCATGGACAAGGGACAAACCATTCAGAAAAATAGGAGTGTCTGGTATAAAACCAGACTGATGATCACCCTAAGCCAAGGGGATGCCATGTCCCACCCGGATCATGGTGCTCCATAAGGGCGGGGTCACATCAGAAAGAAGGTGGGAAATTCTCTATAGCTTGCTCCGTGGCATTGTACCCCCTTCCCCACCGCTCCTGGAAACCCCAATTTCTCCAGGTTCTTGGGGACATTTCTGGCTGACCCAGAGAAATCAAGGCTATACCCTGGAGTCTCTGGGCAAAACTCATGTGAGGTGGCAGCCCCCGTTACAGAATTTCCATGCTCCTCCACGAGTAGGGGAACCTGCTTCAGATGTGGGGCATTCAGTGGTGTCCAAGGAAACTAGGGATTGCAATGCTGAGATCAGCCTCATGCACCCCTCCCTGCCTGCCTGCCTATGGCCTTTGAAAGATAGGCCCTGAGGGGGGAAGGAAATCTCTTGTCTTTTCAGAGGCTTCATAGCAGGGAAGGGGAATCTTTCCCCTTCCAGGAGCCACTCTGAAACTAAGGCTGCTTTTAAACGAGGAGCGCTGAAGCGCCTCCTCAACGCCGCATTAAAGCAAAGCCGCCGGAAGTGACGTTCTCCCAGTTGCCGGCGGCGGCGGCGGCTAGAGACACGGGGCTTTGGAGAGGCGCGTTCTTAAGCCAGATAATTGAACTCTTAAGAACGCGCCGCTGCAAAGCCCCATGTCTCCAGCCGCCGCCGCCGCCGGCAACGGGGAGAACGTCACTTCCGGCGGCTTTGCTTTAATGCGGCGTTTGGGAGGCGCTTCAGCGCTCCTCGTTTAAAAGCAAGTCTTAGTACAAGCTCCGAGGGCCACAGCGAAGGTGGGGGTACTTAAGGAAGAAGAGGGTCCAGGCCATGGATCTGTCCCCCTGTCCTTGTCTGCATGCCCTCATCTCTGCTCCGTTACCCGTAGCTCCATCCTTTCAGTGATTGGGGTTAGGAACTGGATTCAAGCGCCAGATCTAGGATTTAAAAAGGGGCCAAATAAAAAAAGGACTAGCTGTGGGCTACATTTGGCCCCTGGGCCCAAGGTTCCCCAGCTTTATAGGTTACTGTTCTTGGTCACTGTGACTAGGAGAGCCCAGTGGTCTCCATGATGATGCTCTGAGTTCTCTGCTGTAACAATGTGTTACATGAGAGAGTTACAGCTATGGCCATTGTCTGACCATCCTTGAACCAGGGCCCTTCAGGCTCTAGAACTGGGAGCTCTCTATTCTGTGGATTAGAGGCCTCTGACCTAACCCAAGTAGGTTTGCCACCTCTCTGGGATTTTGACCCAGTGTCTCTAGGGGAAGCCCCAATTTCTCTTGGTCAGCCAGGTGCTTCTGTAACCCAGAGAAATTGGTGCTTTTGGGGGAGGGCCATGGGGTTTTCCTCCTCCCCGCCCCCTCAACCTTCCAAACTGATCTGCTCCAATGGAGCATTATGATGCTGCGTAATCAGGTGGGACTACTTCAAAGCAGGTTGGCNCTCCCCTCCTGTTCCCCACCCCCCCCACACTGTGTGGAATCTCTGAAGGAGCTGGTAACCCTAAACAGGGCCCATCAGGCCTGGTCATATAATTTGCCAAAGCCCTTAGGTTAAGCTTCAGCTTCAGGAGGCCCCATCACTTTACAAAGCACTGATGTCATGGCGTTTCATAGGAGATGGTTGAACACCTTAGTTCAGCCTCTTTTCTGATATAGCCCTGCCTCCTACAGAGCCCCATGGTGCTTCGTGGGCAGTAGGGCCACTCAGAGACTAATGGGCTGGGATCATCAGATCAAGGATCAAACTGGGCTCAATGCAGTCAAGTCAGCCCCAAAGCAGGGCTCTGCTGTGGACTGGGTGCCTAGCACAACCCCAGCTCTCCTCACTAGAAGGAACTGACACCAAGGTGTCCACTCAGGGCACTAGCTGCAACAGGTGCCTATAAAAGCAACTTAAGCAGCAGCTAATGCCTCTGAGTTTCTTCCCTGGTTAGCGTGTGTTAGCACACTCCTCAGCTGGTGAGTACTGGCCATATCCAGGGTGAATTTGCTTTGTAGAGCTATGTGCCACTTGTGCCTGGAACAAGTTATTTGAGTGACTGCCACCGAGAAGCCCTTACGAACAACGACACTTCCAATAAGGCGGAAAGTCTTCTACCAAGTAAAACACCTGCTGCTGGAAAGCTGAAAGTCTCACCAGTTTGTTCTCGTAGAGCACCAGGCCATAGTTGTGGGGGACGACGCTGAAGCGGTTCCGCCATTTCTTGTTTTCCTCCAAGTACTGGAAGAGGTTCCCAGAGAAGATGATGCGATCTTCCAGTGGGACCTGTGCAAGGGATAAGACAGAGAGAAGACTCAAGAGTCTGACAGCAAACCCTTCCTTACCACAGAGGCTTAAAAACCACAAAGGCTCCCGGCAGCCGAAAAGCTAGTCCTACTCTAGAAGCAGTAGGAGACGCTTAGTTTAGTTTATTAGGCACTGGTTTCCACCATGGCCACAAAAAAGAGAATACAGAAGAGGAATATCCATAAAATACAATAATACAATAAATAATACAAAGTATTCCAAATAAACAGATAAAATAGGATTAAAACAACAGAACTAAAATATCCACATATCTCCTGTAACAGAGAGAAAAAGTTTCAGCTTTAAGCACCAAGCACGCCCCCAAAATCACCCAATCAAGTTTACGCTCAACTGTTAAGATGCTGGGCGTGAATAGCCTTCCTAATAGGAGACGCTAGGGTTGGCTTCAATTGTGATGGCCGCCATCTATCAAACTGGGGAACAGGGGAGTAGCTGTTCCCCAGTAGGAACAGGGACATAGCTAGGTTGTGATGGTGGGAATGTAGTTCTACTGTGCGAGCAATGAGAATATAACAACTGCCATTCTGGATCAGACTAACGGTCCACACAGCCCAGCATCCTGTCTCCATCAACAGCAGATTTGGTTGCTTCAGAGAAATGCACAACAGGTTGCAATGGAATGATCCATTTCCCTATAATTTACTCCCAGCCCTCAATAGTCAAAGGTCTCGCCTGACCAACTTGCCTAATAGCCAGTTATGGCTCTTTCCTCTAAACGTTTATCCAATTCTTTTTCAAAACCAGTTCTGTTATTGGCCTTCCCAACATCCTCTGGCAAGGAGTTCATAGGGCATCTCCCGGTCCTAGTGTTTTGAGAAATGGTAAATAACTGTTCCCTATTTACTTGTTCTGCAGCACTCATGATTTTATAAGCTTCTGTCACATACCCCCACCTCCCCAGTCATCTCTTCTCAAAAACAAAGGGCTCTAATTGTTGCATGGAAGCAGTTTCATGCCTTTGATCATCTTTGCACTTTTTTCATTTTTAGTACAACGAAGATCAAACGAGCGCACCAGAGATCATGAGGCAACTCTATCCCTTTTGTGCAATACTCAAGCTGTGGGTGTACCATGAACGTATACAGTGGCATTATAATGTTCCCCATAGTCTCTCTTTCCCAATAATCCTTTTTAATAATTTGCCTTTTTGACCACTGCTGCATCTTGAGCGGATGTTTTAAGTGAACAGTCCACAATGACGCCCAGATCTTTCCTGAGTGGTGAAACCTAACTTAGAACCCATTGAGACTAAGCTCTCGGGCAGGAACCGTGTCGATCTTATTTTGTGTAAAGCACCAGGGCTATATAAATACTTATAATAATAACAACAACAACGTACATAGAGTTAGGATTATTTTTTCGCATGATCATCACTTTGCACTTATGCCACGAAGACACCTTACCTCTTCTCTCATGCAGATCTTCTCATACAAAGGGGGGAACACAGGGGTGTAGCTACCATGGACTCAGTTGAGCCTAGATTCTGAGAGGGACCCCCCTTGCAAGCGATCCAAGAGCTATTAGGAAATGTTCAGAGCAGTAGGGAGTGGGGCCCGCCTAGCACATTGCAATCACCTACTCTGAACATTTCCTAGTGACACTTAGGACGCTTGCAAAGGGCCCTGCCAAGAAGGAAGTTTTCAAAGTGGAATGCTAGCTCACCCACCCACTCCTAAAACTGACTTCCTGGCAGGGAGCTCGGCGTTGGGGCAGTGCTGTCTTCATAGGGAAGCCTTGCCCTCCACCCTGTCCCTTGCCCGTACAAAAGGGGGGGGGTGGAGCAAAAAACGGGGACATTGAGCCAAGGCCTACCACAGCTATGCTATGCCACTGGGTGAACATGCTTTCCAAAGCTAGAGCAACATCCCTTTGGTTTTAGAGAGAAGACGAATGGGATAAAGGGACATGAAGTGACTTCTAGGGATGGGACTATCGGCGAATTATCGGTTACCAGTTTTATCAGTATTGGATTAATCCGATATCGGATTTATCAGTATATCAGTTTTTTTAACATTTCTGATTTTTCTGATCTTTAACATTGCAGCCATTGTTAAAATGGCCACAATGTTGACGATCAAAAAAATTGGAAATAATCTTGCTCAGCGTTTCTCCAGGCTGCAAAGAAGGTCATCGCCCTACATTGGAAAGACACTAAAGAATTGTCGACTGGGGAATGGATGAATAGATTGTGGTACCACCTGACTATGGAAAAAATAGCAGCGAATTTAATGGACAAAAAAGAATCTTTTGCTGCAAAATGGTTCCCCTGTGTTTGCGTAATGACAAAATCAGATCTACCTGAAGATCAAAGAACATATTTATTTGATTATTATGTATAAGTAAAAGGCCCACCTGAACCCAAAGAAACACTACCAAGGAAAAACGTTTTGTAACCACAGTTTAATGTTTACAATGTTATAGCCACAGTTGAATGTTTGAATTTGTTTACAATGTTATATAAAATAAAAGAAATTTTTTTTTTAAAAAAAAAATTGGAAATGTAAAAAAAACGATATTATCGGATTAATCCGATACCGATAGTCCCATCCGTAGTGACTTTGCCAGAACCACACAGCAAAAGCAGTGGTAGGGCTAAAGATAAAACCCATGTCTCCAGGCCCAGGGCTGGAACAGCATGACGACTACGGACATGCCGACACACCAAGCAACGTGCTCGCATTCTGATGTTCATCCCATTTCCTCTGCCCAAAGTCTATTTCACTATTATTGATGTACACTACAGCTGTGTCTAGACACCACCCAAGATCAAGCCCCCTTGCCAGCTGTGATGTGTCACACACATAGCAAGGAGCCATTCCTTCCCTGACAGCAGTAGTTCCCAGGTCAAAAACTCTTAACAACAGGCAGGAATGGAATCCTACCAGTTTGGCAGATTCAGATGTTAAAATCATATCCAACTATATAAAGGGAGGTGGGGGCAGGGAGTGTGGCACTCAGTTATTCATTAGTTAGACTATCACTCTGGGTGTAACGTATCCGGTTATGGAGGAGGGGCTGGGCCAGATGACCTGTAAGGTCCTTATGGTTCTAGGATCCTATGAGAACGTTTAGCTTGCACTCTTCAGAACCTTCAAGACTGAACACCTCCACCCCATCCCCCTCCAGCCAATTAATCTCTCCTCTTCCCTTGTTGCCTGTTCATACCCCAAGACCTGGCGTATTAGTCTCCCACCCACCGTCCTTTTTGCTGCAGACTGAATGGGAGCAGTAACACCCTATCACCTGACCATCAGGAAGGCAAATGTCTCACCTGCAGCGCAACCCCAAGCCCAGGTAGCTCTGTTTGTGGTGACTCCCTGGAGTTGCATTATTAGCAACACTCTGCTTGGGAAGGCTGGCTTACAGTCTGGAAGAGAAGTGAATTGCCAAGGAGCTGAGTCAAGACTAGAAGCCAGGTCTCCTAACATCTCACCTAGTGCCTTGGCCACTGGAATTTGCTGCCTGTCAAAATTCTTCTTTGGCCGGAGAGTTCGTGTACATTAGCAGCTATGCGAGGCAATGCCCAGACTCACCTAATGCTCCAGAGGAAGACTTGCATTGCGCAGAAGGCTTTTTACGATCCACAGAGTATAAACAAGCACAAAGAACATTTCTTGCCAAGAACATGTACATTAAAATGTTTAGTCAAGTCTTCAAAACTGGAAGTCAGTAGAGCGAAGTGTGGATTATTAGGCAGGGCCAACTGAGTGATCTAACCCAAGATTTCTCCATTCTGTCCATCTCCTAAGCAACATTCCAATGAGAAGTTTGGCATTAGAGTTGGTTAGGTCATTTCTGGCAGCTGTGCATGCACAATAGTGCCAAAATGACATCATAGCAATATACCAAAATGACTGAACTACCAATCTAACCAATGGCAGGGTGGGGAACCTTTTCCCTCCCAAGGACCACTTCAGTACAAGCTCAGAGGACCACACAGAAGTTGTGGGAGAGGGTCCTCAAGGGTGCACACCAGAGGAGGGTGATCCCCATCTCTGTCAAGGCTGGCCCCTCCTCTTTGAGACACCTTCCATGGATGGTTGCATTTGGGCCCCCGCTGGGAGGGAGTGGGAACACCATATATTGCCCTGGTGATTATTTGGGGGGCGGGGGCCCTGGAATTAGAGAAAATAGCACAGGGTATGGGGCAACATGTGGTGCCCTAAGTCACCTTGTGGTAAGGCTGGCCCTGGTCTCTGCTCCCTTATCCTGAGCTCAGTCTTTCAGTGCTTGAGGGTAGGAACTGGTTCTAGGGGACAGATCCAGCAACTGGAAAGAAGCCAAATAAAAACTAGCAGTGGCCTGCATTTGGCCCCTGGGCCTAATGGCCCTATCCCAGAGGTAAGGTATATTCAATGGGTGTACTCATTTCTAAACTCCATTCACTCCGTAATTACTATCCACTAGTTTCAGTGTTTACCACTAGATAAGGGATTGTAAAGCACTTTAGAGACATGGCCCCGCCATTGCTCCTCGGCTGGTGTGAAAAGCAGGGAAAGCTCAAAGGCTATGACCCTCGCTGCTGATCACTGTCACCATGTCACTACTGCTATTTGCAAGTCCTTGCTGCAACCAGTGGGCCAAGTGAGTAGTCCACATGTAGGTAAGTTCTAACATGCTATAATACATTAGTTGCATTTCAGATTTTACATTCGCAGCTAGCACAACATCTGATAACATTATTCCCATTATACAGATGGGGAACCGAGGTAGAGAGAGACACTTAGCCATGAACTTGCTTGGCAGTCCAGGTAAGGATGGGATTTAAGCCTTGGTCTCCCAGGTCCAAATCCAACCCCTTAAGGTGGTTTTAGACATGACACAATGCTTGCAGATTTAACTAATCCACTTTTAGAAATACACGTGGGTGGTGTTTAGGCACACCACCACCACTGGAGAAAGAAAAATTATTTTCAATCTGGATTTATAAAATCCTGATAAAGGTTTTACAAATCCGGATTCAAAATAATGCGTGAGCTGCTTTTTTCACTGGCTGCAGCACGTCTAAACACCACCTGCACTAGTTTCCTAAAAGCGGATTAGTTAAATCCGCAAGTATTGTCTCATGCCTAAAAGCATGCTTAGCCACTAAGCTACACTGACTTCAGAATCAATGCTTAGTCTTATCACGTTACTAGCATTTTTAAATCCTAAATTAAAGTTTGGCTAGTTACAACTTCTTCTTCTAGACAAGAAATCTGTATTATCCCCTTGCTGATTGATGCATAAGATTGGACCATTAAGTTTCCATTGTGTAGTCTAGCTCATAAGTGGCAATAAAAAAATAAAATAAAATCCTGCGCCAAGTGGTTTAGCTCCACTGAGCCCGGGTAAGCTACACTCTCGCCACCCCCTCCCCTCCAATATTATCTCCTGTATGCAGGGGGAATTTCAAAGTAGGGCTGGTTGACAATTTCCCAAGGGCACCAGATGCCACCGACAAACATCGTTGCAATGAAATCTGAATGAGCAGCAGGAGTGGGAAGGGACTCTGATGTAATCAGAATTTCTTGATGGAACTGGCTCATAGCAAGGCATTGCAAGGGAGTAGCTCATGTCTGGGACTTCATAGCATGTATGCACCACAGTACCATACGAAGGACTTCTGGGCCTAGTTCCAAACCTTGCAACTTTCCCAAGTAGGGGATGAAGAGGGAAACATCACCTCCCCACAAAAGGGTGCCCTTTTTGGTTCCTATGCGAACTGGGCCCTGGTTCTGTGGAAACCGTTTGAACCCTCCAAAAGCACATAAGGCTGTTGCCTTTAGCTGGAAAAAAATTGGCTGTTCCTGAATCAACATGAATTCTCATATTTTCGGGGAATCTTGCCAACTGTTTTCAGTATTTTTCACTTTCAGGGATGCTATTCTCACACGTGTCACTTCGAGTATTTTTTCCACCAGAGAATGTGACACTTCAACACTTTCCCATTGGTGAAAATGCCGAATGAAAACCGGAATGGTAAGTTTCCCTCATCGGGAAAGCAGCGAATTGGCAGTTTGATGCAAATGGCTTTTCCTGTGAAAACTTGTTTCGACCCCGCTGCTGCCTTCTCTGAAGCTTTGTCCTCTTTCCAGCATATCGCCAAAGTACTGTGACATCATGATGCTCTGCAGTGGGCTGGGCCACATGGAAAAGAGGTAGGAGAGCCTCTCCGCCCTGCCCTCTTTCCAACATGGGTCTTGGGTTCCCATGAGAAGAATTCTAGCAGCACTCCTTAATATTCTGGCGAAATTGGGGGTTCATCTGGAGAGGCTGAGAAAGAACCTGTAGGGGGCTTACTCTAATCACACAGCTAGGATGCTACAACTAAGGATTCCCAGCACAGACTCTTCTCGTTGTAGGACTAAGGGAGCACTCCTCCTTATCAAGGCTACATCCCACATGGCTGGGTTGGGAGATAACACAGGGAGGGGAGCACATGTCTGGGGGAGAAGAGGGGCTTGCAGCCATATCTCCAATCCCCAGCAGTTTTCTTCCCTCCTTCTGCAAGGAATTTCCAGGGCTTTCAATGTTCTTAGGAAAAAACACCTGAGTCGGGCTGTGCACTTTTCCTCCACAGAGCAGAAAACCATCATTCCAACCATCCCTGCTTCTAAAGGACAAGCGGCCGTGCTTTTGGAATAAACAGACATAATGAAATGTTGCCAAATCACTTCTGAACCTCTCCCCCAGCAGTTATGTAATAGACAAGAGCCACGACCCACAAGTCATTTATCTGGACGAAATCCCACTGAAGCCCTCTGGGAGTTTTCAACTCAAGGGTGAGGTACCTCCAGCCACTTCCATCCCATGGTGTCCCTCCATCGGGTGACCCAATGGCAAAAAGCAAAAGGTCAAGGAAGGGGAAAGTCTCCAGGTGCAGGGAGCGCTCCAGGCCAGGGCCATTCCTCCACAGAGTTCTCCCTGCATGACCCCGCCCCAGAACACTTCAGGCTAGGCCTCTGCCCGTACAGAACGTTCACAGTGAGGCCACACCTCCCCGATCCTCATGGAACAATCCAGCCCATGGAGGTTTGGGCCAGTGAAAACCGAGCTTGCGGGGGTGGGGTTTTCCCCACCCCTGATCTATATTTAGGCCAGGGACTACTGTGCTACACAGCACCTAGCGCAAATGGCCCTTACATCCCAACTAGGAGCCCTAGCAACCAACACAAGGGACAAAGTCACCCCTTCATCAAGCTTAGGCTAAAAAAAGGGACATCCCCTCAGGTTTGCTCCCCATGCCTTCTCATTTAGATCAATCAGGGCTGGCATCCTCCACTCTAACTCTTTTGCTTTGAACGGTTACTTCACTAGCAACAACAGTAAGGAAAATAAGTTTGTCTGCATCTTTGTCAATCCAATGAAACACCCCATATCCACCTCAAGCCCCTGAGGGGTTTGCTTTTGGTCCAGATTACAGAGATGTCCCAATATGCAAAGGAACCACCGAGATCAGTAACAAAGAGACATGCTTTACGCATCTTGAAAAGTTGCAGTGGGATAAAAAATAAAGCAGGTCTGGGTTAGAGAGCAGTAAGATTTTACTAAATTAAACTAAACTATAGCACTGTATTAAACTATAGCACTTTCAGCGTTCAAAGTGCTTTACAATCCTTATCTAGCTCACCTTCACAAGAAACCTGTTATTTATTCCTATTTTACAGATGCGGACTAGAGGCTGAGAAATAGGGTGCAGCCAGTTGAGCTGCACAGGCCCAACCCCTGCGTGGCCCCATGATGGACATTAGGCCCCGCCACACTGCAGGGCCCGTGCAGGGGGCCAGGGATATGAGCGCAAGGGAGCCAGGCGAATCAGCCCACCTTGGAGCAGAGGTGCTGCTCACAGGAGCGGTCACCAAGCCTTGCCCTGCCTCCATCCCGCCCCCCGGCCCAGCTGACAGCCAGCCCCTGGCTGTGTGCAATGGGCACTGCCACCTGCCCCTCAGCCATGCTCCAAGTGTGGCAGGGCAAGTGCCACCCTGCTTGAGGTAAGGCTGTTCCACAACATGTGTCACGGAGGACCATAGGGTCACACACGTGTAACATGGGCCCACATGTAGACTGCAGGCCTGGTAGATATGTAAAGCAAAAGGTTCCACATGTATGTAATGTTACAATTGAGAACTGTAAAACCCAAATCAGAGCTGTTAGAACCCTAACCAAGCTCCAGGAAATGCAAAGAGATACAAAGAATGTGTATTTGGGAACCTTGCCCCAGACGGATGGCCAGAGACATTAACAGTGCTAATGCCGGCAGCCATTGCCTATGTGCAGAGACAGAGAAAGCTGATAACGAGAACAAAGGGAATTCTAGAAGCATCAAGAAGATACGAGGAGTTTCTTCCTGGGAATATAAGGAGTTGTACCCCAGAGTGGGGGAAGGGACTATCAGGAACTCTCTTGGTGATGGTGATCTTGCAGCCAGCAAGGCTGGAAAGACACGAACTGAGAGCCAGGTCTTTGCTCTCTAGCAACTCTAAGTCTGGAGACCCAGTCACTTACATCATGGGCTGAGAAGAACTTATGGACCTTCGTAGGGTAAGATGCTTATTTAGGAACTCAACCAGTATAGGTTAGGAATGTGTTATATTTACCTTTGATTTCTAGTAACCACTCTGTATCAACAATCTTGCTTATGTAATCAATAAACTGACTTCTTATCTTTATGAAGAAGTGTCTGTGTCTAACATTGGAACACAAGTGAGCAACAAGAGTTCTCAAGCTCTTGCGAACCCAGAGATTAAAGAGTCTGTAAACGGGAAGGATCGGGCCCTTGAGTGACAAAGGGGTTGTCCCTGCGGCAGGCTTGAATCAGCCAGAGAGAGAAAACTGATCCAAGTGGGCTGTACGCGAGGGAAACTGAGTCACTCAAACCCGGTAAAGTGGGGGTGCGGACCTCCAACCCGTGACAGTTGGCGCCCAATGAGAAGGGTCAAGCTCAGTTTGTGGACCAATGTGTAGAAAGTAGAGGAGCATAGCCAGGTGACTGGAATCCTCTGAGGGGAGTAAATCCCATACCTGCAGAGACTGAAAGTCCCAGGAGTCGGGAACTCAGCTCTGAGAGAGTGGAATAAGCAGATCCTTGAACAGAGTGCGCTGAGTTTGTTGTTTTAGTTTTAATTTCGGGTCAGGGACAGTAAACAAAATAGGGCTCCCAAAGCACTTTCACCACCTGAGAAGGTCAGAGCTGAGCAGGGAAGCCCGAAAGAGAGGTCTCGAAGCAGAAGGGAAAACTAAACAGCAACTGAAGCAGCTGATACGGGAGTTTGAAATGAGCACGAATGGAACGGATGGGAACGGAGCGGGGGCAGCAAATCCCCCTCCAAACCCCTCTCCATCTGACCAGCAACCAGGAGATGGAGATGCGCTGCCAAACGTGCCTCAAAACCCCCTTCCAACTGACCGGCAACCAGGGGGACAAGGCTCAAACCCTGAACTCGAGATAGCCAGACTGAGAATGGAACATGAGCTCAGACTGGAGAAAATGAAACAGGAGGAGAAAGAAAAACAAAGGAAAGCGCAAGCGGAGGAGAGAGAGACAGCACCAACTCACACTCCTGAAAGCGTAGACAGATGCAGGAATCCAGCCCACAATACCCTTTGGAAACAACGCTGGAGGCAGAATTCGGGACTACGCACCATTAATTCCACAATATGATGAGAATCAATGCATAGATGATTACTTCACAACCGTGCGTCATGTGTTTCAACAAGAACAGATCCCCAATGAGATGTGGCTCAAATTAGTGTTACCCAAACTCCCAGTGAAAGCAAAAGAGGTCTACAACACAAAAATGGAGGAGAATCCAGTGCTGACTTTTGATGCTTTCAAAAAGGCAGTTCTTGAGGCTTACAGGATTACTCCAGAAACTTTTCGCCAAAAATTACGCAGCTTCAAGAAGGCAGAGGGTATGTCATATTCAGATGTTTGTAATATGTTGAAACAATATGGGGTGAAATGGTTAGATGCATGTGGGAATGCCACTAAGGAACAAATTATTAACTCTGTATTGCTTGAACAGTTCTATACTTTGTGTAGCCTGAATTTAAAAGCACACCTGCTGAATAAGGAGATCACAAATCTCAAAGAGGCAGGGACAAGGGCTGATGCATTCACCGAAAATGCTATCTTAGCTTATGGGGAAAGAAAGCCAAATAATGGGGAAAAGAAACCAAATAATGGGGAAAAATCCAAACAAGGGTTTTACCATAAGCAGAATGGGTACAATCCACAATCTGAACAAGGAAACTTGACCCAGAACAAACCAAACGAGAATGGGGGTGGGGGGAGACAGGGATCACCCAGACTCCAAAGAACACACACCTCCCAATCCCCTACTAATGATTCAAGACAGTGCTATAACTGTAAGCAAACAGGGCATGTGGTACGAGACTGCCCCCCAAAGAGGGAGTTTCATAGCCCTAAAAGAGAGTCTGATGAGATTATTGGAACTGCCAGTGCGAATTTTGTGTCTGTACTTCAACCCCCCCCCCCCCCAGAGGTGTTGATGAGTGCTATCTCATCCCTAACTCACCCACAGAAGATCAATTGCTACGAAAACCTGCTAAGGTTAATGGGGTAAACTGTGTGGGGAGATTAGACAATGGGGCACACATGGTTATGGTACGGGAGGACTTGATCCCAAAACATAAAATAAACACTCATAGAAAGGTTGTGGTATCCCTGGCAATGGGAATCAAGGATATTTTGCCCACAGCAACCGTAGATTTAGAATGGGAAGGCTCAAAGGGACCCATGCAGGTCGCAGTACTCCCCAGAAAGGCACAAAATGAAATGTTGGTGGGGAATGCTATAAACAAATGGATGCTGGGATGGAGGGTGGAAAAAGCCCAATCCCAGGAACACGGGGAGCCGGAGAGCAACCCGGGAAGGGAGGGTGAGGGGCAACAAGACTCAGAGAGCCCTAAACAAGTTGCACCTCTACCCCTGGAACATGGGGAGACAGAGAGCAACCCTAGTGGAGGGGAAGGGTTACAGGAAGGCTCTAGCAGCCTTACAGATCCTGCACCCCAACCTGTGAACTCCACTCAGGGGCAGGAAAACCCCAAAGAGGAGTCCCCAAACCAGCCAGAAGGCAGGGGAGGACAAGACTCGGGGAGTGAACTGCATGTCCCTGTCTCACATGGGGAACTGAAGGGAGTGAAGCCAATGGGTCAACCTGATTCTGAAGCCCAGGACTTGGCACCCCACCTTACACAGGAGGGACCAAATCCTGCAGAATCAAACCGAGTAACCACCGCGGGGGGAGAGTTAGAGGCTGCAGACGCCCCTACTCAAACCAGGGGGTTGCAGGATGGCCTGGAGGTTTGTTGTCCTACCTTAAGAGAAGGTGGGAAGCGGCTAACTGAACCCAAGGGGTTACAGGCAAGCCGGGAGGTGGAGGATTCTACCTTAAGAGAAGGCGGGAATGTGCAGGAAACCTTTCCCGGGATGGAGGGGGGAACGATGGGTGTCTCTTCCCCAGGGATAGAAATGCACCACCCTGTAGTCCTAAAGGGGCAGGAGCATCAGTCTAAGAGTGAACTGTGCGCCTCTGCCTTACCTAAGAAGGAGCAGGGAAACGCTGCTGAAGTAGAGACTGGAGGGGAGGAAACGGTTAAGAGTGTCCAGGGTCAAGCCGCTGCACTTGGTAAACTGAATCCTCAAGAGTTTTGTGTGGGGAGGTCTGAGGGGACACTTGGGGGTTCTCACACCCATGTCACAAAGTCAGACTCCCAAGAAGGAGAAATACATGGTTATATGGACCCAGGGGATCCTGGAGGTACAAACAGAACTTGGGGGCAGGGCACAAGAAAGGCTGCTGACAATAGCCCCTTCACAGAAGCAGTTTTTGGCTGGGTGATTGATTTGAATGCAAAGACATCCACACACAGCATCACAGCCATGGGGGAAATGCAAATGCCAAAGGACAACAGTCTACCCACTGGGAATTACAGCATTGCTCCTGGTGAAAAGTGTTTTCAAATGCAGAGTTACACAGACAACAGAAGGGGGGTGCTCAGTAGTGTAAAAGGTACCACACTTACTCCACACTCCCTCTTTTGTCTCCTAATAATACTTCTGATCTACAGTCTGGATAGCCCAGGTAAATCAGACAAAGAAGTTATGACATGGGGAACAGACATACAGCCAATAAGAAACAGGCTGCCAGATAATCTGGAAACATGGCCAAAGTTTGTAACTGGGGAACAAAGGTTGTTAACATGGCGTTCCCACCCATTTGTCACAGTCTTATGCAAACACCTACTGATGTACCTTGAAGGGTATGGGCCACAGGAACCCCACATGCAACACGGGGCGGAGGGACATAGACACCTCAGGGTATACCCCTACAAGAGAGTGAACCCAGAAACACTGAATCCTGAGGATCACTCCACTACGACATGGTGGAAAACACGTGAACATGATAGCCCCACAGGGCTGACAGAGGGTTTGGAAAACCAAAGGTCTAACTTTAATAGGATTCAAACACATGGAAATGAGGTAGGGGGGTTGCATATCCCTACACACACCGGTAGGACACACCAGTCTAAGCATGTTACGGGACTCTGTCGTGCCCACTGCACATGCTATCTTACAGGGGGGCTGTCACGGAGGAACATAGGGTCACACACGTGTGATACTGGCCTACATGTAGACTACAAGCCTAGTAAATATGTAAAGCAAAAGGTGCAACATGTATGTAATGTTACAATTGAGAACTGTAAAACCCAAATCAGGACTGTGACACTGACGAAACTCCAGGAAATGCAAAGAGATAAAAAGAATGTGTATTGGGAACCCTGGCCAGACAGAACCCTGTGGAGATGCAAATCGACCTTCAGGTTTGCCTGGGTTGCCTACGTGACGGACCTCAGGTTTCTCCAAGGCGGGAAAGCCGAAACAAAGAGACCATGAAAGGTACTTAAGCGAGGGCCATTAAGCCATCTTCTCTCTCGCTTGGTCAGAGCCATCTTGAGCACTCTCATCTGCATCCTGGATCCTGCCAGCCAGCAAGGCTGGAAACTATGGACTGAGACCAGGACTTTGCTTTCTAGCAACTCTAAGACTGAAGACCCAGTCGCTTACATCAAGGACTGAGAAGAACTTATGGACCTTGGTAGGGTAAGATGCTTATTTAGGAACTCAACCAGTATAGGTTAGGAATGCGTTATATTTACCTTTGATTTCTAGTAACCACTCTGTATCAACAATCTTGCTTATGTAATCAATAAACTTACTTCTTATCTTTATGAAGAAGTGTCTGTGTCTAACATTGGAACACAAGTGAGCAACAAGAGTTCTCAAGCTCTTGCAAACCCAGAGAGTGAAGAGTCTGTAAACGGGAAGGATCGGGCCCTTGAGTGACAAAGGAGTTGTCCCTGCGGCAGACTTGAATTAGTCAGAGAGAGAAACTAATTCAAGTGGGCTGTGCGCAAGGGAAACTGAGTCACTCAAACCCTGTAAAGTGGGGGTGCGGACCTCAAACCCGTGACAACATGTCCTTGGAATTTTCCCAAGGACACGTTGCACAGCAGTCGGCTGTCTGCGCCTGCGCCCGTGCCCCCCCCCACCCCCGGGCAGGGCAAACATCTGGTAGGCCCTGGGCACACGAGCCACTGCATTGCGTGGCTCGTTTTCCCAGGGAGGGGTAAGGCTGCCCAAAGAGTGGTAGCCTCCCCAGCCCGTCTCATATAGCTCCACCCATAGTAACATGCCTAAGGCCATCCAGCAAATTCATGGACAAGCCAAGCCTTGATTTACCAGGTTTAAGTCCCAGCGCCTGCATCCACTAAGCTACATTGGTTCTCCAAAATATTTGTTTTTCCTTGTGCAATTTTTAATTTTTCACAAGAAATCTCAAAACCAAAAAATTTAAATTTCAAATGAGACTGTCATGTAGCAGGGACTAGTTTTTCCTGCTTTATGTTTTTCCCAGCTAGGAAAGAATGGAGAAATACCACCCTTCCCACAGATCTCACAATTGATGTGTAGAAAACCCCACCTCAGCATGCAAGACATGCCAAGTCGACTCCTCGCTGATAGAATAGGTTTTGTAACCAACCCTCAGCAATCCAGAAGAGACACCAGCAGGCAGGGGCTCAACAGCCAGGAGCAAGTTAAGTTCCATCTCTTTTAGTTTGCAAACAGCCCCACACAGTAAACAGGAGTCGGAATGATGCCCCTCTCACACCCAAGGACAGGGTGGAAAACTAAATGCCTACAGTTCGCTATTAAAAAACTCAAGTGTTTATTCACAGCAGGTGTCCCAGGACACAGGTGAGTAGAAGCCAGACAGAATTTGGTACAATACTCAGATTTTGCAGTAGATGCAAAGTCCCCTGTTGAAAGGAAATGCTGGTGTGCTCTTCTTTCTCAATACATTATCACTTCTATAGCTCTTTCAGTATTCAACGTGTTTTAAAAGCCTTATCTAGTTCACCCCCAAAACCATCTTTTGAGGCAGGTCATTATTATTCCCATTTTACAGATGAAGAACTGAAGTTGAGAGACAGTATCTTGCCCAAGGCCTCAGGTCCTACTAGCACAGAACAGAAGCTGTCGAAAGCCCATCCTCAATATATCACTCCGATTCAAACATAGGGTGTGTTTTTACACATTACACTGGCCGGGTGTTTCACACTGGAGACACTCATCCAGTACAACATGTATTTAATCTCTAATCTTATAGCTATATACTTGCTTGCCCTGCACAGTGGCCCTGAATGGATGTCTGGGCAAAACATGCATTGCCAGCACCACCATGAAGCTGCTGCGATGTCTAAGCACAACCAAGCAGGTCCTGAGACCTGCCATCTGTGCCCAGTTCCTGGGCTACAGTGACTCCCTGGACCTTCTGCCACTGCTTGGTGCTTCCTAGACTAGTAAGCACTCTTTTCTCCCTAACAGCTCGTAGGTAGTTGGTGAGTAGCGTCTCTGTAGGGGGACATGTAAACATGGCACCCCTACGCGTTTGGGATTATCCATGCTGGCAATCCTAAAAACATAAAGGTGTACTGCATCCCATCACCGGCACCGCACATTTAAAAACAGCACGAAAGAATATGGCTGTTGAAGAGGAAACCTAGTCACGTCCGATTATGTGGCATGGGATCAGGGTTATAAAAGGTTCATCCTAGCTGTCCTCATGGGGCAGCAGTCAATATCAGATTACTCCAATTACTAATAAAGGGATATACATTTCCTTATCAGGTGTGCATAGCCAAGGAGGATAGTCTGCCCTGTGTTTCAGAGCAAACCCATCCACTCCTCCACCCCATTCACAGTCCCATTGCTGATTCATAGCCAACTGAAAATGCTGAAATCACAAAAAATATATGGGCAATTTCAGCATTTACATACAAACACAGTCACCTCAGCATTTCCTGATGGTTATGAATCAGCAGTGGGAGCATGAATGGGGTGGAGGAGCCAATATGATACATACATACATACATACCAGAACCAATCAGCTAAACTCACATCAGGGGAGAAGCTCCCAAGCTGTGCGATGGACGCCCAAGGCACCCATCCCACATCCCTCATGGATTTAGGATCACATTTGCAACAGTATTGGATGTTCTTGTCAAGTAGGGTTTCTAGATCCCCTGCAGCTTTGAACCAAGGGGAGCAGGGCTAAGCCAGAAAAGGACAGAGCAGAGATCCTCCGAGCAGGATGTTCTGCAGGGGACAGAGCCACATCAGAAAAGGGTCAGGAAGAACCTCTCTTCCTCAAGCCTTTCTGATGTGGCCTCACACACCGCAGACCCAACATCTCCATGTTACACAGGCACCCTGGGTAACACAGAGAAATTGAGGCTTCATCCAGAGCCCAGAGAAGAGGAGTTAAAGGACTCCAGGTCAAATCCAGGGGTAGGGTGGGGTGGTAATCCTGTCCACAAAGGGTGATTTCAGACGTTACGGGCGGGCGGTTCACCACAGTGAACCCCCACCGGGGGTGAACAGAACAACCGTGCCCCGGGGTGAATATAAACCCCAAACAGACGGGACGGGACCGGGACCACGGCCGGGAACCGGGCCGACCCATCACAGACCGGGGCAGCACAACCGATGTGCCGCCGATCCCCAGCCGTGGTCAAAACTCCCAGAAGGCACCGGGAAGGGGTGGGACACAGACATGGCCGCCTAAGGGCAAACGAAGCCAAAAGGCACACAAGGGAACGCCCACACAAGGGAAACGGGAAGGG
>QEPC01002636.1:561273-574268 GCA_003113815.1 Sphenodon punctatus | reverse complement strand
TCTCCCCAACTGAAATGAAAGGATAGAGGGAGAGGTGAGGGACCAGCTCAGGCCCTCCTCTCTCCAGCTTCAGTGTTGCCCCCAACCTGCAAAGAGGAAGAGGACTGGGGCTGAAAGACGAAGGCAAAGTGTGGGTGCATGGAGCCTGAATTGTAAGTGAGCACGATATGCGAGACTGTACAATGTCTTTACTGCTAACATGGCATGGAAGTTAAGCTGGGAGCCTTAACTTGCAATTTCCATGCTTGTTAGTGCGTGACTGAATCTGCAAGAGCCTTAACTCTTCTTGTAAACCAGAGGTTTTTTGGTTATGGAATATCCGAGTTTTTTGTTAATACAATCCAATGGAGAAAATCTGTCCTGCTGGCACAGTAGAACGCTGAGCAGCATAACCACTATGGAAGCAGGGCTTAGGGGAGGCCAAGGTGGAAGAGCTACTCCCTTCAAGTTTAGAAGGTGGTTACTTCCTTCAAATAGCAAGCAAGGCAAAGCTGGATTTTTACTGGTAGCTCCCTGCTTTACTAAGAATACAACAACTTTGGTTCAGTTTAAGCATTGCAAGCTTTCAAAAACTGCTCTCTATGATCTCTCTAGCTCGTGGCTTGTAAAGGAGTCTTCAACTCTACTCTCCACTGCCAGAACTCTTTTCCTTGTGCAACACTGGCCATTCTGCTTTCTGTAAGGACCTCCCGGCTAGTTCATTCCTTGTACAGGGCTCCCTGACTCTGCTGTGCCCATGTACGGGACTCTCCACCTGGCATAATGCTGCCCATTCTGCAGCTCTGCCCCTGTACAAAGCTCCCTCACTCAGTTCTCCTCTGTCCAGGGCTCTCTCCTGGCATAATTATGGCCATTATTCTGCAGCCACCTGTCTATACAATGCTCCCTCACTTTACTCCCCCACGGACAGGGCTCCTTTTCTTACACAATGCTGCCCACTCTGCAGACCTTCCCCTGTACTGAGTTCTATATTCTGTATCCCCAATTTATTTATTTAATAATATTTTTACCCCACCCCTCCTGAAACAGTTCGGGACGGCCAATAAAGCTACTCCCTGTAAAATGCTTCCCCTGTGCATGGCTTCCACTGTGGAAGCTATTTACAGAGGCTCTGCCCCTCGTCTCTTCTCTTAATGTCCTCCCTCCCCCTTTGTTTATGCTCCCTCCCTCCCTGCTCCCCTATATGATTTCCCTCCTTGGACTGAGGCTCACTTTTTAGAGTCCTCCTAGGAGGACTACACTTGCCACTCTGAACCACAGGGCTGCTCTGCACAGGACCCTATCATCGCCCTGCCCCCCTCCTGCAGGACGCCCACTATATCAGACCAGAGAACTCGCTTACCCCTCATTCTGTAGTGGGGTTGGAAAAGTCGGAGAGAGAAGCGCTGATAGATTCCAACCTGCCTATAGCCTCCTGTCCCCATCTCCGGGATAAGCCTGACCTTGAGACCATCCCAGGCAAACTCCAGCACTCTAGCCCCAG
Organism: Sphenodon punctatus; assembly: GCA_003113815.1. Taxonomy (NCBI): domain Eukaryota; kingdom Metazoa; phylum Chordata; class Lepidosauria; order Sphenodontia; family Sphenodontidae; genus Sphenodon; species Sphenodon punctatus. The sequence goes on along the minus strand of QEPC01002636.1, from coordinate 572,785 downwards.
CCATGCTCCTTCAGTGGAGTGCCCCATCGGAGCCGTAGCCCAGACACTCCAAGTTTTTGGAGGAGGAAGGGCTGTCACTAAAATCCATGCGCTCTGTGGTTCTGGGCGAGTTTAGGGGGCAAGATCAGCCACCCCAAACGTCACTGCGGGATTTGCTAGCTGTTTAGCCATCTAGGTGTCCCTGGCCCCCAAGCCAAGGCGCCTGCTGTGTGGGATCACATCAGAATGACCTTCAGCTCTCTCCCTTCCACAGGCCTTGCCTCTCCTCCTTTCCCCAACAGATCAGCTCTAAACATGGCTGACCAGTCGTTCACACTGCCCCCTAAGAGATGCAGTTCCCACTCTTTCCCCAGCACTGATAGGCTCTAGCAAGCAGTGCCTTCTGGGAATTGTAGTTCCCAGTATTCAAGGCTGTTTGTTTTTAAACATACTCTGCATTATTACACATAGAATGTTAGCAAGCACTCCACATTCAGGATGGTCTCCACAGGCTAACATTGAATTTTCAAGATATCATAACTTAAAAACTACTAACCGGATTTACAAAAAGGAAACAGAAGGGACCCCCTGGCAGCCTCTTTGAATTTTCTAAAAGGCTTACACCTCCTCCCAACCAACACAAAACAACTTTACCCTGCTGAGATCGAGACAGTCTAACTTTTGAAAAAACAGGTTTCAAAGTGCACTTTTCAAACTGTGGTATCTCAGCTGTTATCCAACCGATTTGGGTGAAATTTGGACCGCATGAACCGCTTACTCCATGTGTGTACACACACACACACACACACACACACACGTATTACATATATACACATATTATACACACACACACCCCTTTTCTATTTTTGTGTTATGGATCTTATTGGTTTTACAAATTTGTGAATGGCTAAATGCTCAATAAACAATACTGAATGAGAAAAATGTACAGGGTCCTGATTATATTGGAGTCTTAAAATGGGGTCAGGCAGGCAAAGTTTTGGGACTCACTGGGTTACAGCAAATTCATTCTCCTGGTGGCCCGGGTGGGGGGGGGCACAACCATCAGGTTCAACCTGCATCAGATTGCTCACAATTACAATGCCAGCCCAGTCCTTCATCAAACAAAATTTCACTGCGATTTCACATTTCACAGGAATTGCTCAGATGAGGTCTTTCAATGCAGAGGCGTCATCAGCTTTACATGAATTTTTTATTTTATTTTTTAAATCTTTTGGCATAGTTTGGGATAGTAGTTGGGGTCCAGTTACTTCCCTCCCCCCGATACTCCAGAGCCAAATTGCCTAGCACGTAAGTGCTTTGGGATTCTATGGAATCAAAAGCTCAGGAGAGATGTAAATTATTGCACAACTTGTCTCCCAGTCTGGGTGTTTGTCCCTGGGCAGAAAGACAGCAGCACAATTAAACCCTTGGAGAGTTTACATTTTGAAGAGGCTGGGAATCAGCCGAAGAATGAAGATGGGATAACTAGCCAAGGATATAAACAGCTGAAGGATGATCTGTGTTGCTTCCCGTGGCTTTCGAGTTACCATAATTAAAAGGCATGTGCTACCATTTCTCTTACAGAATTGAGATACCATTTCAGAGTTTGCCCCCTGGTGCAAGAGACTAGCGAGGCTAGTCTATGTTGTCGCCTCTCTGGGTTTTGACTAGGACTGAAACGAGATTTTGCCAAAATGGGAATTCCCATCAAAATCCCAGCTCCCGATACCATATCAGTCAAATTGAGAACCTCCCAGTAATATCTTGATCATGGTTTCATTTCTCGATTTACCAACTTTCCACTTTGTTTTACAGCTTTGTGTGGGGATTGAGGGGGGAAGGGAAGGTACAAGGGTAGGAAGGGGTGAGGCAGGGAGTCACGCACACTGGTCCGGGGGATGCAGCAAGGTGGTGCCAGGAAAACAAGCCCTCAGGTTGGAATAGGGCGATCAGGATGATAAGTCCTCAGTCTGACTCATCACAGGACTCTGGGATATGCGCACACCTTAGTGCCACTATAGAACACAAGCACACGGGGAGGGGAGAATTTATGGGAGTGCACGGGGAAAGGTGAGGGCAGGGGTGTCCAAGCCCAGGAAGGGGGAAGGCAGGAAGGAATATGTATACACAGGAAAGGCCCGGGGATAGTGCTGCTCAAAGAACCCCAAAGGAATACACACCTTGTTCACACGTCACCCGTTCTCAAGGACTCGTCTCAAGCACTCACCACACTCACACGTCTGTCAACCCCATTTCCACCAGTAGCACAATTGATCTAAGCAACAAGTAAGGGGGGCAGTCTCACGGGCACGGAGGCAGCGATCACCAGCAAGGCTAGGGCAGCAGGGGGCTGCTTTTATGCTGTGCGTCCAAGCAGCGCTACAGACGCTCTGAGCGGTGCAGAGCCGGGGGCGCGGCCTCAGTCGCCGGCGTTACACTTCTGGCCCCGCCTACCGCATCAGCACTTGCAGGGAGCTGGGGAGCGGAGTCGCGGGGTGTGTCCTGGTTCAGGGTGCTTTGCAGGTGCGCTGGTTCTGGAAGTGCTGGGGTTCCACTCTGGATGGGCGGCAGGAGCAAGGTGGTACACAGATTCCTTTATTAATCTGCAATCCAGTTGCAGATTGATTAAAGCAAAGGGAACAACAGAACAATAATTCCAGTTGGAGGCACTAGTGTGCCTCTTTTGGGAAGTTAAGGGACACTGAGGGGAGGTTAAGGGGTAGGCCCTGACCCCTTTCAGATTCTAGTCAGAGCTTACAAAAGAGGCCACGACCAAGACACAAGACAGGCCTCCGTGTTCCAGGGCTGGCTTTTCGATTGGCTCAGAAATTCATTCATTCATTCAGTTTTTTTCTACCCTGAACCCTCCTGCTCATAGAGTAGCTTGGGGAGGCTCACAAACCATAAACATATAATAATAATAAAACAAGTCAATAATATACAGTTTAAAAATGCATTAAAATACTAAAATATATTAAAAAGGGCAGAATCCCCCACCCTCCGCAACCCCGCCCCCCCCACCCTCCCCATCCTCCTCTCCAAAGGCCAGCAAAACAGCCAGGTCTTACACTGTCTTCGGAAAGAGGGGAGGTCTGGGGCCAGGCAGGTCTCCATTGGGAGGGAGTTCCACAGGCTAGGAGCGGCCACTGAGAACGCCCTCCCCATCGTCACCACCCAGGAAACCCGGGGAACTTCGAGTCAGGCGTCCCTGGTCGACCGCAGGGACTGCGATACAACCCAGGGCCTAAGGTGGTCCCACAGGTAGGCAGAAGGAACAAACCCAGAAGTAAAACGTTACCCCTGGCAATGCAGTAAGTGGCAAATGAACGGGTAGGTATGCAGTGAAACAGTCAGCAGAAAGTCAGCATATCAGGACAATCGGATGGTATTGCAAGAATCAAGAAATCACATCAGTATCAGGAAATGGTTGGGAAATTGATCCCGGTTCCCGATATGGCAAACTTTCTTCTCGTTTCATTCCTAGTTTTGATCCACAGACTCTGGGGGAAGCTCTGATTTCTCTCAATCAGCCAGGAGCACCCACGGTAACCTGGAGAAATCAGGGCTGCTGTGGGAGGTGTCAAGAAGGGAGCGGTCCGTAGGGACTTTCCTGCCCCCTTTCTGACATGGCCCCACCCCGCCATGGTGCAACATGATGTTCTTTAAGGGGTAGGGCATCACCTTTATCCCACCTCTGCCAAGCCCAGAGTGAGGTGGTAACCCTACTTTAGGCTCATTCACACAACACAGACCCACATTCTGGGCGTTGTGTGAAATCTTTACCATTTCCCCTGTGCCCCTTGAGGATTCTTGTCCTCATGCTACTACTGAGGGCAGCAAAATACCAAAGGCTGGCCCTGAAGTCACTTCTGCTTTTTGACTTGTGGGAAAGGTGTGTGTGTGTGCGTGTGTGTTGAAGTTTGCCAGGCTAACTCTGTTCAAACCACAAATCATGCTTCCTCCTGGCCAGATAGTGAGAGAGAATGTCAGGGATATAGAGAATCCCTGACCCCTTTCAGATTCAAGTCAGAGCTGACAAAAGCGGCAAGGACCAGGACACAAGACGGGCCTCCCTGTTCCAGAGCCAGACTTAGAATTTGCAGGGCCCAGGGTTAAGACAAACCTTGAAGGACCCTGGTGGCCCAAACCCCTCCCCTGTGACCCTGCTCCCACAGGGCCTTAGAGGTGGTCACGTTTGGGGCCCCACTAGGAGGGAGTGGAGGCCCCTCAGGCTGCCCTGGTGGGGCCCCCAGAAGTACAGAAAATCGCAGGGCCCAGGGCAGTCACCCCAGGTTACCCTGAGGTAAGGCCATCTCTGCCCTTTTCTTCTCTCTGTGTTACGAGTTTCAGGGATGGACCAAGATACGATAAGCACCCCGCACTGCTACCGTTTGCATAGCATTACTGGGATTTTAACAGAGGTCACCACTCCAGACACCACTGCTGACTGGAAGCTATGACCAAAGCTCTCCTGCCAATTCAAAATTAAGCCTTTGATTCAGCAAAGCAGCCAGCCTAGGCTGTTCAATACATAGCCTGCAAACCCACTGCCTAGTTCTGTGGGTAACTGGCCGATAGGCCACTTGTCTGATCTCAAAGCACTATCTAGATCTGCTATGACTGCCTCCTTACCTGAAAACTTTGACTCATAGGGGGCGGGGCAAAGGGCCTCTCTTCCCCCATCCGACACAGCTATACCCCCTTTGGAGCATCATGGCCACAATATCTTGGCTGTGCCAAAAAGGGAGCAGGAGAGCTACTTTGCCCCACCTGGCCTTGCCTCCCACCTGGAACAAAATTTCCTAAATTATTCAGGCACCCCTGGATAGTGCAGGATTCACCTGAGGCCCAGAAATAACATCTCGCACCCAAGAGATTCCTCGGGGAACCTGAATGCATGGTAACCCCGAGTAACTGCCCCTGAAACTGCAGCATCCACCACAAGGGATCACTCTCTTCCTGTTCCGCACCAGCATTTGACTAAGAAATTACATGACAGAGAAGCAGAATTTGATTTAGGTTGTCCTTCGTTGTGGCACCTTTGGCGTTGGGGAGAAGGGGTGGGGATTTACTTTGGCAGCAGCTGCAGCAATTATGGGGAAGGGGTTGCTGAATGTGAAGACATTAACATGGGCCTGTTATGCTATTTGATTTTATGTCCCTGCCCCTCCTGCTCCAGGTTGACCTACCTGGACCAATGTAAGGGGCAGCTTACATCATAAAATAAGCATAAACATAGAAAACTAAACAAGGCAGTTAAACTGTAGATCCCCCTCCCTAACCCCCACCCCATCTCCCCCACCAAATGCCTGGCGGAACAACCAGGTCTTACTCATACGCAGGAAGGAAGAGAGGTGGGCCTCCGCCGAGAGGTGCAGCCACCAAAAACACCCTTTCCATAGTGGCTCCTTGGGCCACACGGGGGACCTCGTGAAGGGCGCTCACGGCAGACCGCAGGGGTCGCTCCAGAGCATGGGGAGTGAGGCAATCCGGCAGGTAAGTTGGGCCGAGATCGTGTAGGGCTTTATAGGTCAACACCAACGCCTTGAATTGGGTCCGGAAAACTATAGGTAGCCAGTGCAGAGCCCAGAGCACCAGTGTAATGTGCTCACAGCAACCCAACCCCATAAGGAAACAGGCTGCCGCATTCTGCTCTAGCTGCAGTCTCCAAACCATCACCATGGGTAGCCCCACGTAGTGCACGTTACAATAGTCCAGTCTTGAGGGGATGAAAGCATGGATGATAGTGGCCAAGTTGCTGTCTGAAACATACGGCCGAAGTCAACACACCAGATGTAGTTGGCAGAACACACTCCTCACCACCGTCCCCACCTGGAGATCCATGCAGAGTTGCAGGTTGAGAAGCACACCCAGACTGTGAAACTGGGGAACCAGTGGATGGCGAATCCCATCAATGATGGGGGCCGCCACATCCACCACCTTAGCCACCATCACCACCACTGTCTTATCGGGATTTAACTTCAATTGGCTCGCCCTCATCCAGTCCCCCACAGCCGCCAAACACCAGCTGAGCACCGAGACTGCCAGGTTTGGGTTGGATGAAAGAGAGAGGTAGACTCAACCACACATGACCCTGATCCAATTCACAGCAGAGGTCATCGACCAAAGTCACAAGTGCAGTCTCAGTGCCATATCCTAGACAAAAGCCAGACTGTGAAGGATCCAGATAACCGGTGCGGTCTAAATGCCCCTGCAGCTGCTGAGCCACTACCTGCTCAATAACATTCCCTAAAAAGGGAAGGTTAGAGACCCCCCAATAACTGGTGAGGAAGTCAATGTCAAGTGATGGTTTTTTGAGTGAAGGGCACACCACCGCCTCTTTGAGGCAGCCCAGCACTCTGCACTCCTGAAAGGAGGCACTGACCACCCCCCACCAGCAGCGTGTCCTGGCTGGCCTTAATCAGCCAGGACGGGCATGTGTCAAGTTCTCAAAAAGTGACCCTAACAGCCTAACATCCCCGGTCTCGGTGGGTGACACCCACTGAAATTGATCCCATGAAACCGGACAAGGCAAGGCTTCCACAACCTCTGGTTCACCCACTGCAATAAACGTGACATCAAAATTGTGGTGAATCAGAGCGATTTTATCCGCAAAATAAAATACCAAACATGTTGCAGCGGGTACTAGATGACTCCAGTTCCAGGCGGAGGGAGTGGACCGACCAACCCCCTCACCACCAGAAAAGCTCCACTGGATGAGATTTAATGGAGGCTATACGGGCAGCAAAAAAATTCCTTTTTTGCTCCCCTTACACCTATGGCATAGGCACGTAAACTGGCTCTATGTTGCAATCTGTCGGCTTCAGCAAGCAAATGGCACCACCATCGCTCCAACCATCACCCTTCAACAACCTCAGGTCTTCCGTGAACCACAGAGGCCTGAGGAGCCATCGCCAAGGGAGCAGATGCCTCGGAGCCATCCAGTCGATGGCCTCCATCAGCAAGGTGTTCCAGAAAGCCATGAGGCCATCGAGCTGGCGGTCATCAAGATCAGAGGGTAACTCCCCAAGAGCATTCTGGAACTTCTCAGGTTCCATTAGCCTCTAGGGCCAACCATCTGAATAGGTTCTACCCCTCTCCGGGGGCAGACATGCACCAGGAGACGTGCTCGCATGAGGTAATGATCCGTCATGACTAGGGCTCTGCTGTCCCCTCCCCTATCAACATATCCCCCACCTCAAGTCTGGTGCAAAAAAAAATCAGGTCCAAGGTATGTACCCCATCATGTGTCACATTTTATGCTGCTTTGGATTTAAAAAGGAATCAAATTATATTTGGGGCAGGGTCTGGTAGACTTTTGGAAAGAGGATAATTCCCTCTGGAAAAGGGTAATTCCCTTGAAAAGAGGGTTGTAATCCAATGTTGCGATTGAGCAATGTATTGCCGGCCTAGCCAAAGATTTAAGATGAGCACCCCTACATTAGCCCCCTGGTGCTGCTGGAAGAGAGAAGGGCATTTATCCAAGAGAGGGGTCAAGTTGGCACTTACTTTCCAACTTCTCATCTAAGTTTTTAAACCACTGGGAGGGGAACAGACCCTTGGCCGATGGATAGTAAGTGATTAATTAAAATCATTGCCATTTCCATCTCTTCTCATCCATAATCCTAAAATCCTGTAGAGTCACAAAATAAACATTGTGTCTCACTCTGCCCCAAGGCTAGGCTGTGAGGTCAGGGAAAGGGGGGGGGGGGGGATTAGAGACCGAGATTCAGCATGAGGATTTTTGCCAAAGGAACTGGTGCTTTTACAGAAAAAGACAAACCCCATTTTTAGCCAAAACGGAAACCCAAGTGGACTCTTGCTCAAACAACACTGAAATCAATCAGTTCACACATGACTTGAGAAGCATGTCTCACTACACACTGTAGAGCAGGGAGGAAAAGGTACTTCTAGCCAGACTGCAAAGTCATCTCTTCTCTGGGGAACAGCTTCAGGAATGAACACGGATCAGCTCAAAACATTCTCCCTACCCAGCATGGGCTGCTCCTAAGGGTTCTACCTCTGGAGTATCCAACTCACACTCCAATTAAGAAGTAGGGAAACTCTGGCCCCAATCTGGTCTGTGACTGTTTTGATCCCCCCATCCCCCAAATTCAGCCCCTTTTCAATTCCTGCATAAATCCAATGCCTACCCTCACACTGGAGCACCAAGAGCGTGAGCTCAGAAGGGGGAGGATACAAGGGTCTGCACCCAAGGGTAGAGAATTAAGCCATGGTACAAATCCATGATCTGGATCCTCCCCTTTCTTTCCCCATTCCGAGCACACTCCTTAAGGTCATAGTGTGAACTATAGTATTGGTGTAGGTTTGTACAGTTTTGTACTTCTAAAAGTTAAACATTGGTGACATTTCCCCACATCCTTTAAAGGAAGGGAGGGGAGGGGAACCCCTGCCTGCCAGCCAAGCCCAGTCTAGGACTAGTTTTTATCTGGCCCCTTTTCAATCCCTTCCCTCAAACACTGAGGGAGAGTGAGCTCAAAAGGAAGGCAGCGGAGAGGAGGGCCTAAACTCAAGGATAGAAAATAGATCCCTGAACTGCATTCTCCCCCTTCAGTCCCATACCCTGAACATTGCCCTAAAGCCCCCCCCCCCTCACCCCCAAGTCCTATCTGGCCTACAGAGCAGCTTGTACTAATTTACAAAGTAGCCCATGGGAAAGAATAAGGTTCCCCACCCTTGCAAAGTATGTGTGTCAAAATCCTTGCTCCCTCATGACCATTTTCACTGCCCCATAACTCCCCCAACTAATTACTCTAGTGTCATCCCCCACCCCCAATCCATGACTCATTCCCAACAGGATGCAGCGTTTCTGGCAAACAAAGCTTTTCTCCCAGACAGGAAACTCTCACAGTATTTGCTGGGTTTTAACTTATACTTAAAAGGCAACACTACATACTGAGGACATGAGAGCCCAGACTTGCCGTCTGCTCCCCCCTTCTTCACAACTGACATTTATCCTAGACTCTGTGTAAGTTAACTGTAGAGACACCTCAATCTACGCTGTCTCGTTAAGAGGGAGACCAGCATCTGGGCAGGCTGCCAGGCCACAGGCAGCAAGAGACAGCAGGAAGGATTGAGAGTTCCTTATCAATTCAGAGTTATTCACTTCCTAGGAGCGTCTCACCCAGGAATGAGACCTATCCCCTTAAAGAAAACCTGGCTGTGCTAGTTTGCATACATTTGCATATGGTATATGTAACAGGGCACAGTCTAGCCAGGTTAAGTCCTTACAGGACCAGTCCCACAAAATTACTGTCTCTCAAGGGAATTGCTTCACTGTCCTTTATTACAGTCTCTGTTTGCTCCCCCCCATCTATACAGCCTCACAGCACTCAGTCAATTGCCTAAAGCAGTCACTGATTTGATGTGCACCTGCTGCTCTCTATGGACCAAACAGCAGAGCCAGGCTCTCAGCATCATGCAGGATCATACAAGAGGCTTGTTTGGACAAGTTGGCAATTGCTTCTACGACACCAAGCTCAGGAGTTTTCATGGGCCCCACGGTGACAAGGAGAAGCAAAATGGATTCCTTGCAGCAATTCGGCTCTGGAATGTCCTATTTATATAATCTGCCTTTAAGGTTACACCACGTCCCTGACCTCCTCAATTCTCATGCATTCCTCAGCTGTGAGCCAGGGTTTACAACACAGAGACAACCTTTAAAAACACAGGCATTTGGGGAGGTTGGCAGCATCACCGTATCCGGGCAAGCCCAACGCACACTGAAGGCTCGGTGCAAAGACTGAGGCGTCGCTTTTCAAAAGGGATCTCATTTATCCCCAAGTTTGTTTTGGTTTGCACACCTAATGAATGGACCAGAACACACCCCTGCTTCGCCCTGTATGAAAACAGCCTTGCTGGAATGGAACAGACTAGTGCCCAGGGCCAGAAAAATGCCTTGCTGTTTACGTGTGTCTTGAACAAAGCTCTGGTTTACCCTGTATTGACATAGGTCATACGGCACAGAATCATACATAGTTAGCAACCTGGGCTAAAAGCTCCCCTCTACTCAAAGCTGTACATAGTAACCATACAGTGTGCTACACTCCTCCCCAGAGCTGTCTGAATTTCAGTACAGTATATACATGCATAGGCCTTAATTTTGGTTCCATGTCAACAGGATACTATTGAAGTTGAAGTCAGTCTAACTTTTGCCATTAATGCAATGACAATAGCACCCAGTAGCATTAATGCTAATGTAAACCAGAATGGAGAGTAGAATTAGAGCTATTACTTGGTCCCATAAATTCTGCACTGCTGCGATTGCAGACAATTTGTCACTTAGACAAACCAATGCAGGAATTGCCTCTGGCAGCGCATAATCACAACCTGAGAAGGGGAGCACTGTCAGCTAACTAACGGGCAGCTGTGCTGTGACCTGCTGGCTTATACTCGAGGGCCATGGGGGACCCCTGTCATAGCTCCTACAGAAAAGCAGTCCATGACGCCCTTATGCAAAGAAGAAATTCTGCTGAGAGGTCTGTGGAGTATTAGATTTTTTTTAAAAAGCAAAAAGACATGAGGGGTCCATGTTGGATGGAACGGCATACTGGGAAATTAATTTTGCATTCAAAATTTTGCATAATGTTTAGGCTTTCATTAGCTTGCTTAATTTTATTCTGCTCTCAGAATCCAGATTTTCCACTCTCAGAATTTAGGTCTCCTGTTTGTGGAATTTAGGGGGGAAAGGTTTTGCAGTATACACGGGACTCTGCCTCTAAGGTTCTGCTTTTCCTACCAGCTCTTTATAAAAAATATTTTAAAAAGAGAGAATAGGGTGCAAAGGAGGACAGTGGTCCTGAACGTCTCGTATCTGAGGTGTCACAAGCTGGTGACCATGTCCCCAAACTGCTTTCACCAGCCCAGGTATCCCTGGAAATAGCAGCAATTTTGAGGGGAGAAGACCCTACAGTGGGGCAAGCTGGAAGCATCCAATTTCCAGAATGTAGCACATGTGTTCAGAATCACTACCTTTCCTCCACAATGTGCAGACAGTTCTTCTTCGAGTGGCTCCTCTCATTCTCACAAATGGGTTTGCGCTTGCGCGCCCTTCTCCTATCGGAAATTACCAAGCTGATAAGCTGAAACGTGTGACGTCTACACACCCCATACTATATAAGGCACACTCCCGCCCAATGCCACAGTTCCTTCCAACCGCTTCGCAGCTATCGGTCTTTGCCAAGTTTTCTCAACATGTCTACTAAACTTTCTTTCAAAAAATGTCTATCCTGTGGTCGTAAGATGACCACCAACGATCCTCATGGACTATGCTTGGTCTGTCTGGGCACTTCGCACAACCCTAAGGAGTGCGCTGAGTGTTCTTCACTCAAGGCTAAATCCCTGAAGCAGAGAGCCATCAGGCTCCCCGTTCTGCTCAAAGAAATGGAGGACAAGGAAAAGGACAGTAAGTCTTCTAAACGTTCCCCGTCCCCCAAGCTACCCAGCATCGGAGCAGAGGAGACCGTTTCGGCAGCCCCTACTGCCTCTCTCTCCTCAGACCTTGGCTCACCTC
>QEPC01002636.1:538986-557106 GCA_003113815.1 Sphenodon punctatus | reverse complement strand
GTATAGATATTGCGGATAAGCTGTCATTTGTCCTTTCTAACAACATTAAACCTTCCACGCACCGCTCTTACTCCTCTAAATGGAAGAGGTTCTCGTGCTGGATGGTTGATAATAATATTGCCACCTCTCAGTTGTCTGTGCAGGCTATTCTGCAATACCTATTACAGTTAGCAGAGAAGGGCCTATGCTTGTCATCCCTTAGAGTTCATCTATCCGCGATTGCTAGAAATGTTAAACTTCAGGGTTCTCAGTCACTATTTGCCCACCCGTTAGTCAAATCTTTCCTAAAGGGTATTAACAACCTGTTCCCGCCCCCCCCAGCCAGCCAGTCAGTATCCTCGTGGGATCTTCCTCTAGTGTTGGATAGTTTGATGCACACTCCTTATGAGCCATTGCATTCCGCAACCTTATGGAATTTGACGCTCAAGACTTGTTTTCTGGTGGCAGTTACCTCCTTGCGTAGGGTGAGTGAGTTAGCAGCTATTTTTATCCGTGAACCTTATCTCCAATCCTTTCACGATAGGCTGGAGATTGCAGCTCACCCATCCTTTATCCCAAAACAAGTTTCCAAGTTTCACTTAGCTCAAAGGATTGTTCTCCCTGAATTTTGCCCCCCCATGAGTCACCTGAATTGCAGGAGGCTCATACCCTAGATGTTAAGAGGGCAGTCCTCATTTATTTAGACAAAACGTCTGCTATCAGACAGTCTGATAATTTATTCGTTTCCCCTTCCCCACCCTCCCTGGGGAAGAAGGTGTCGTCCCAGTCCATATCTAAGTGGCTGGTAAATACCATCTCATCCGCTTACCAGATGAAAGGGCTCCCACCACCTCCCAATCTCAGGGCTCACTCAATCAGAGCCACGGGAGCCTCTGTGGCAGCTTTTGCTAACATATCTCCCCTTGAGATCTGTAGGGCGGCCACTTGGAGCTCTCCCTCTACATTCATTAAGCACTACTCCATACACCTAGCCACCCAGGTTCATACTTCTTTGGGTCAGGCTATACTTACCTCTGGAGTCCCAGGTTAGCATAACTCTGTATCTGCTACCTTGCCTTGTACTTGTTATCAGTTCTTGTTATTGACTTGTTTTGTATTAAACTTTAATTCATTTACAGCAGACACTGTTTATTCTTTAAGAAAAATTTCCCCACCGCCTTTCTCTAGGCTTGGTACTCTCCCATTTGTGAGAATGGGAGGAGCCACTCGAAGAAGAACAGAAGGTTGCTACCTTGTAAACAAGGTTCTTCGAGATGGCTCCGACCATTCTCACAAATGCCCACCCTTCCAGCCCCTCGTGAAATTTTTCTCATGCAGTCTCAGGGTTGGAAGGAACTGTGGCATTGGGCGGGAGTGTGCCTTATACAGTGTGGGGTGTGTAGACGTCACACGTTTCAGCTTATCAGCTTGGTAATTTCCGATAGGAGAAGCGCAAGCGCAAACCCAGTTGTGAGAATGGTCGGAGCCATCTCGAAGAACCTTGTTTACAAGGTAGCAACCTTCTGTTTCATTTGTTTCTGTCTGCAGCTGCTTCTCTTTGCTGGGTAATCAGAATGCTGAACTCTCCTGAGAGACCCTCTCCTGGCTGCACACACTTGCAAGGGAGTTAGGAGATGACCACAGAGAAAGCAGCTGTGCATGTGATCTCCATCGCATCACAAAGCACCATCATATTTCATTGGAACAGCTGGGTCTCTCTGTACTCCTCTTGAGAGCTGCTGTGTCCCTTCAAGGGCACATAATCCACCAAACTGAATCATTAGCTGACCTAGCCCCACAAGTAAAGAGACAGAGCCTCCAATGTTTAGCCAGCATAGGCTTAGTTTAGAATAAGCCTTCAAGCTTTAAAGCTGTTGTGCAGAGCAACAGGGGTGGGAAGCCTGCACTCTGGAGGCCAAATATAGCCCATGGTTGGTTTTTAGTTGGCCCTTTTAAGTTCCTGGATGTGGCCCACAGATCCAGCCCCTGCCTTCAAGCAATGAATGATTCAGGGTGAAACCAGTCACCGAGACAAAGGGTAGCCTAACCGACGAGAAGTTGGACTTGGGCCCAAGGGACCTGGGTTCAACAACCTGGGCCCTACGTAACTAAAGGACCATCTTCCTCCCTGCAAATTCCATCACTGGCTCAGTTCCATACTACCCGGACATGCAGAAAGGCATTCTCAGTGGTTGCTTCACAGCTCCGGAACTCCCGTCGCCCAAGACCTAGGTCGCTTTTAAACGAGGCGCTCAGAAGCACCTCCTGAGGCCTGCGTTCAGAGGAAAGCCGCGCAGGGAGTGTTTACACGCTCCCCGCGCTGCCGGAAGTGACGTGCTGCCCGTTCTCAGCAGCAGGAGACGTGGTGCTTTGAAGAGGCACGTTCTGAAGGCCTGAAAAGTGAGGCTTTCAGAATGCGTCTCTCCAAAGCCCAACGTCTCCAGCCACCGCTGCTACCGTGAATAGGCAGCACGTCACTTCCAGCAGCACAGGAGGCGTGTCAACACTCCCCGTGCGGTTTTTCTCTGAACATGGGGCTCAAGAGGCGCTTCTAAGTGCCTCATTTGAAAGTGGCCCTAGTTTTAGCATCTTCCGGAGGCAGTGCAGGACATATTTGTTCAGCCAGTCATTTAATAGGGAGAGGTAGATCCTGGGGAGTAGAGGTGGGCTACTATAAGTATTTTATGGATTTTGTATTTTTTTTTTTTTTATTATTACGCTAGGTGCCCTGAGTCTTAGGGGATAGGGCGGAATAAAAATCTAAATAAAGATTTAGTCCTTGCTACTGTTCAATTAATTTCAGGCCATGGTGTAAGCCAGTGCATCAATAATTATTTTTTTTAAAAATAAAGAAATAAATCCTGGCTTAGCTACGAATTCACTAGGTCTCAGCCTCAGTTCCACATCTGTAAAATGCCCTCATCTCTGCTCCCTTACCCCAAGCTCAGTATTTCAGTACTTCAGACCTCTCAGAGCTGTTGCAGCAGTGAACTAGGTAAGAACATTTAAGTATTTTGAACACTGAAAATGCTATATAAACAAATAAGTAATCACTCAATGGGAGCTGGGATGAATGCATACATTTGTGGATATAACAGACCCATAATTTCTCCTTTCCTCCCCCACTTCAGTAGACCACCCTCCCCACCCCCCCTCACTCAACTCCAATGCAGCCTGCAGAGTTTGTTCCAGAGCAGCCCACTAAGGGTAAAAACAGTTTCCATACCCCTGTTCTTTAATTTAAAGGCTGCACCCCCAAGACGTTTGTGAATAACCCAGGGAGGAAGAAATTGATTTTGTGATGAGATTTGAATCTCTGTTAGATGGAGATGTAGAATCATCTAATGAAAGGTTATTTTTAATAAGAGCTGCAGAGAAGACTCTTGCATCAGTAGCACTGATCACATGGAGCCAGTGATGGCCAGCAGTAACTGAATGTCTAGGGCAGGGGTAGGAACCTTTTCCCTCCCACAGGCTGTTTTGAAAATTAGCACAGTAAAAATGTCCACGGGCTGGATAAGAGCAAGGTGATTGAGAGCTGCAGGATTGGGGGGTGCGGGTGGGAGGAAGGAGAGGGCCCAGATCATGGATCTATGCCGTTGACCCATCCCCTATCTCCAAGAGCATGTTCTTATCTCCACTCCTTCCCCTGAGCTCACCCTTTCAGTGCTTGAGGGTAGGGAGGAGATCCATGGGCCAGATCTAGAAATCAGAAAGGTGCAAAATACAATAGCTGCAGACTGGATTTGACCAATAGGCTGAGGGTTCCCCATCCTAAACCAGAAGATGCACAGAATAGAAGTAATGGAATCAGGAAGTCTTGGCATTTCATTTTGGAGGGGTAGAGTGAAGGGAAAAGAGATAAAGACAGGGCGTGAAGTTTTCAGGCATCTGGGAGCCAAACCTGAGGCTGGTGACTGGTTTAGGGGTGTAGTGGGGCAAGAATGGTTTAATATCAGGACAAAGTCTGGCGACTGGATTGGGGTTTTTTGCTCCTGGAGTTCAATCTGCAATTTTATGCCCTGATGAAGAGGTTGTTGTCGTGCTGAAATATTCCTAGGCCACATTCCAATGAATGGATACTTCAGAAGTAAAGCAGAGTTAGTCACAATTACTCTGAAGTGTTCATAATCAAAGTTACGAGGAGTAGGAAGAGATACATTTCCCTTCACTTTGAAGTAACTATCATGCAAATATATTTACAATCAAACTAATTCTGTTGTATCATACTGTTCGGCCATGACCATTAGGGAGAGAAGAAGGAGTAACTACTTTAACTTTGCTGCAGTGTGAATGGTAGTAAAGTGGTGTAATCACGTTGATGTAACTATATTCTGATGAACAGTGGTTACATCGATTTACCACAGTTCATCAGAATGTGGCCCTAGATCAGCTTAACAGAAGCGACTGACAAACACCTCTTTGCATCAAAACTTCTGCACATGCCAATTTTGTTGCCATTTGAGAATCCGAGATGAAAGGTATGTAAATTTCAATGACCTAGGGAAGCCAAGAGAGCCTTATGGTTCCTATTCTGGATATTAAATATGGAAAATAAGCACAAACTCAAGGGCTATAAATCAGGCAGACTTATGCATGTTTTGATTAATGAATCTCCACTTGCTGAGAGCAGAAAAACGAAGTAATTGTGTACGAAAACCCTTAATCTCAATGAGGCTGAGTCTCCTAATGAGGGTGTGGGGTTTTTTTTTGGGGGGGGGGATTGGCTACAAAAAGGGGGTCCCCATCTAGAGCCAAAGCAGGTAGCAAATTTGGTACTTATGCCAATTTGCTACCCACATCCCAAGATGGGTAACTGGCTACCTGATATACTGCGACCGAGTAACAGAGGCCGTTTGAAAACGAGACGGGGTGGGGAGGGGAATTGCTGTAAGCCAAAATTCATGTCTCGGGGATCATGTGAAATTCCGCTCGAGTACAGGGCATTTAGCCCATTTCCACTGTGATTTCAGTGATGGGTGACAGGGCTGGATTTTCAGCTCTGTCTCATGTCACTGAAATCATGGACTAATCGTATCAGAAACCCTGCAGACGAGTGGAACTTCATGCAACACACACACGCACGCACACGCACGCACACGCACGGCCCCCGGAATGATTTCAGCTCATGACAGTTCCCACCCCCTGCCCTGTCTTGTGTGCAGGCAGACTTACTTTCCATTGTCACAACCCTCTCTGACTTACTAGGTTATTGTTTTAGCATCTTTCCAAATGTCTGTGGATGGAAAAAATAGTAAATTGGTAACAGTAACTCAAGCATCATTGAGTGCCCAAGGGCCAAGCTGTCCAACACAGTTCCAGGTACTCGGGTTTGACAGGTATACCTGGTTTTGTGCATTTCAGCTCTAATCATGTCTCCCTTCCAGGAGCACCTATTGTTATGAAATCTGGTGCCCTGTTGGGCCTTTTGTCCCACATCCCCCCTTCCAAATTTGGCTTGAGGATCCAAAAAGTTAAGAATGGACACACACAGGGCCATCATGTAATCCTTCCTAGCCCCAATTATAAACCCAGGAAGGATCACTCTCCTTTCCCCAGCTTTTAACCAAAGGTTTCAGACTCCCAACGGCCTCTGATTTCCTGTCTCTGGCCCTTTCGTTTACAGTTGACAATCACATTCTTTCTGCTGCAACAGGGCCATTCCATCCCACCCTCCACCCAAAAGGATAAAGAGCTGCTCTGAGCTGGTAAAGAATCGAAACTGAAACGCTCTCCTCCATCCCTGAGGAATGCCAGCCACCCCGGAAACAATGCAAAGTCAAGCAAGGCTGTTTCCCGGATTTTTCTTCTCCTTTGGCTATGAGCCAAGAGGGTGGGCATGACCTTGGTAACCATATTGTCATGGAGATAAACACCAATCAGGGTGTCAACTGATGCAAATGAGTAACTGGAGTCTACCACTGCACCTACTACTCATTCCATCCAGTTTCTGTGGGACCAGCAAAACAGCCAGCACATTAGCATACTGATTAAAAAACCACTACTCCATTCTCCTTCACCACTGAACCCATGAATCAAAGAATTGTCAAGTTGGAAGGGACCTAAAGGGTCATCTAGACTAGCCCCCTGCTCCATCTGCCTATACAGATGTGTGTCCAGATGGGTTCTGGAAACATCCAAGGAAGGAGATCCCACAACCTTCCTGGGAAGCTTATTCCATTGCCCAACTGTTCTTACAGCTCAGAAGTGTTTCCTAATACCTACCTAACCAAAATCTACATGGCTGCAATTTAAGCTCATTCTCTCTTGTGCGAGTGGAGAGCAAATGTTCATCATTTGTGCGACATCCTTTCAGATAGCTGAAAACTGATCCCATGTCCCCCCCCCCCCCGCACGCGTGCACACACACCCCTTTGTCTTTTCTTGAGGCTGAACATACCCAATTCTTGCAGACTTTCCTTCAAGCCCCTTTATCCTCTTAGGCATTCTCCCCCAATTATCTTAGCTAGAGAGATTCTGACCAAATTTCATATTCAACAGAATCTCCTGTTCTGATCCAGATCTGGCAGAACGTGAACTGGCCTCGAGCCAGACATGTTCCTCCAGAGAATTGGATCGGAGCCAGCTCTGGCTCTCCCCTCTCATGCACAGTGCTATTTTGCACATGCACAGTGGAGAAAAGATGGGTGCATGTACAAAATGGTGCCATGCACAGGAGGGGGAGCAGCTGGAGCCGGAGGTTGCGCCATCTCTGCAGTAAATCCCCTTGGAGATTTAACAGCCAATCCATTTCAGCCCTGCCTAACTACTACACTGCAAGGTAAGACACAAAGAGGGACCTGCTAACCAGTGAAGTGGTCAGGCAATGGAAGGCACAGTCCACTTTACTCGGATGAACCACCCCACTGGAGAAAACCCACAGCTCTTTCCCAGAATTCAAAGCAGCAAGGTAGTGTGAAACCAGTATCAATCATGTCGAAGCAGGAGCTAAAGAGAGTGACCTCCAACACAGAGTTCCCTGTTAGGAGCCCCTTGTTACATTTCCTGGTCCTTTCAGGTAACACTACATCAGAGATGACAAGTTCTGGCCTGTGGGCCAAATACCCATTCCAGTTCCTTAATATGGTCCATTGATCGAGTCACTACCCACAAGTGCTGAAAACGTGAGCTATGGGGAGGGAAGTTGAGATAACGACAAGTGTTGAAGCAGGCCTTCTCTCTCCCAGGAGCCACTTTGAAAATTAGTACGATCTTCTACGACGGCTGCATAGAAGTTGGAGGTAGGGTGCGCTCAGGAAGAGGAGGGACTGGATCTGCCCCCTATCCTTGTGTGCATGCCCTCATCTTTGTTCTCTTCTCCTGAGCTCAGTCTTTGGAAACAGGAACTGGAAAGGGGCAGTAAAAATAAAAGCTAGCCACATATACTGCGTTTGGAGTTGGACCCCAGGCCCAATGTGCCTCACCCCTGTGCTAAAAGATAGGGGATAGATCCATGATCCAGACCCACCCTAGCCAAATCCCATCCTGAGCATATCCTTTAAGCACCTCCAATTTCCATGCAGCCCACGAAACACACGCTAATTTTCCTAAGTGGCCTATGAGAGGGAAAAGGTTCCCCGCCCCTGGCCTATAGAACCACTCCATACGCTTAGGTCATTTGATTAGCTGGGAAATCCAGCCCTGGAATCTGTGGCAGAGCCAAACTCCTGTGGAGAGAGTCTTAGGTACATGTATGATAGAGTAAAAGCTGAAGCCAGAACACGCTGCCACCCCAGAACTGTTATGCACAACTGGCAAAGCTTCCCCTCCCCTGCAATTCATAGGCATCCCTTGTGCACAAGCAGCACCAGTTCATCACCAATGAAGCTGAACTTTGACCACAGAGTCTTGGGGGCAGTTAGCTCCCAAACTGGGAATTCTGGTTCTTTATCTACTGGAGAGGGGGAGCTTTCTCCCAGTCTCATCAAAGTCATATTGAATCTCTAGATTTTCAGTTCTATACCATGATGGTTTAGTATCCCTTCCAGCCCTCCAACAAGAGAGGCTGTTGTGAAAGCCAATAGCGTAACTGGTTTCTTTCAAAACAGGGAAGGATACATTCTTAAGACAGCAGTCAAGGTGGTCAGTGGATGAGACCTCTGACTGTCAGTGGCTAGGAGCGAATAGAGAATGGATCACTCCATTATGATCTGTTCCGCGCTTCTCTGAAGCAGCCTCTGTCAGAGACAAGATGCTGGGCTAGATGGATGATTGGTCCAGCCCAGAATGGCACTTCTTTCATAGCTGAGAGTAGATGGGCCTGTAGAATAAGGATTCAGGGGCTTGGGAGAAACTGAAGATACCCCTCCCGCTGGCCTGCCCACCCTCCCCCCAAAGAAGCTCTTGTATCAACTTGCAGGATTTAGCAGCCAAACACAGCCAAGTTGGAAATGCCACGATGCTCAACTCAACAAAACTCACTGAGCCACCCCAGAAACAAAGCTCCCTTCCCCCCTTACCTTTCGATGGAGTAACTGCGATTGGGGTCCCCCGTTGCCCTCGACCTCATAGCGGACATTGTTGAAGAGAGCAACCCCATATTGCTGCTCGTAAAAATGGCAGACCTCTCCAAGCACCTTTCCAGTTTTCTCTGCAAGAGAAATAAAAATGTAAAACTGCAAAAGCAGCTTTAAAATAGATCCAACTATTTATTTATTTTTTTAAAATAGCAAAGAAAACCTAGCGTATCCCCACCCCTTGCAGAACTCCATGAGAATGTGCCTGACCCGGCACAACCAGTTGGGTCCTGTCAGGCTCCGGCTGAGCCTTAGGGTTCTAGTTCTGGGTCTCCACCAACGTGCTCCATATGCGGACTCAACTAGGGTTGCCATCTCTCCGATTTTTGCTCAGAGACTCTGGCTTTTGTCCAGAGGTCTCCGAGCTCAATGGGAAGCCCCGATTTCTCTGGGTCAGACACTGCAGAATCAGGGTTTCCAGTGCAGTCACATCAGAAAGTAGGCAGGGCCATAGAATCGTTCCTATCTCCTTTCTGATGTAGCCACCCTCTATGGAACCTCGTATGACTCCATAAAGAGCAGGGTTACATCAGAGTGTGGCAGCCTCTTTGCCCCATTCCTGAGCCACTTGGAAGGGAGCATAACAACCTGTTTGCCCCACTCCTACTAATGTGGTCCCACTCGTAGATTGAACCCAGCTCTCAATGCGGTCCTTGAGGGTTCTGTAAGCCCTAGGCCCTTCTGTAAGTTCCCTCCTGGACCAGTACAGCACATTACACCAAACCAAGCTGCCATCAGCCAATTAGTCACATTTCCATCTGTACCCAGTCTAAACATAGCCTGCCTGTTATGAATGATGCAACCGAGAATGGAGTGCTGAGGTGAGTAATGGCACATGGGCAAGCAGCCCACTTAGTGCCACTAGAGAGTTTGGCATTCCTGGGACCAGAACCTGTTGTTAAAGGCAAAACTGGCATGCAGCCAGTGAGTCAGTCTAGTGGAGTGGAGGCTGTGCTGCTACCCCTTGGAAGTCTGTATGGCATTGGCTAGAGTCCCTGCTCTGTTGCTTTGCTGCGTCTGGTCATGGAGCCTCAGATACCAGTGACTGGATATTCTCCTGAAGAAGTTTGTGGGTACTTGCCACTTCCTCTTCAAGGAAACCCCCAGGACACCAAGGGGGGGGGGGAGGGAGAATCGCATTGGGAAAGGGGCAGGGCAAAAAGGTTATCATACTCTTTTCTGGTGTAAACCCACCCCCCTTTCAGAGCATTGCGGCATCATAACACTCCACAGGGAGCAAAGCAACATCAGAAAAGGGGTGAGAAAGTCCCTCTGACCCCCCCCTTTCTGAAGCGGCCACCTCCCAAAACTATGATACTCCCAAGTTAGGCATTGCACGCTTAGCTAACCTGGAGAAATCAGGGCTTCCCCTGGAGTCTCTGGGCAAAACCCAGAGAGGCAAAATGAACGCTCTCTATAGAAGCACCTTTGTACTGAGGGGGGAAATGAAGTCGAAGTCACTAAATGTTCAAGGGAAGAGTCTGAATTTTCTGGCACTGCAAACCCCATTTTCAGCCAGAAAAATAAGCAGTTTGTTGACAAACTCATCTCCCACTCCCACATATTTGAGCTGAAAATAAGCATTTGTCAAAAGGAGTCTCTTTAGAGAGTGTGATCGCTGTGTTGGTCCAAACCGTAAGAGATGGAGACTGAGGCTGCATTCAAAAAGAACGCAGCCTCAGGCTGTTTTTAGAGGAGCCTCTTTTCTCTCAGACTTCAGAGTCCGTGAGGAAAGACGTGGGGAGTTTAGACATTCAACCCCCTGCTACCAGAAGTCGTCTGGACGCCATTAGAAACAGCAAGCACCAGGGAACTAGCACATGCTTGGAGATTCGGACTTGTAAAACCTCAATAGCAAACCTTGACAAATGTTTTAAAAGTCCAAATCTGCAAGCATGTGTTAGTTCCCCAATGCCCGCTGTTTCCAATGGTGTCCTGCTAACTTCCAGCAGCAGGGGTGAATGTCTCACGCACACAAGTTTCTTTTCTCCTGGCCTCTAAAGTCTGGGAGAAACAAGCCTCATCTAACAGCAGTTTTAATCTAAGATGCTAAGTCGTGTAAGCATCCCACACCATCTTTTTTTTTTAGGTTGTAGGATGCAGCAGGTGTAATGTGCATCTGGTCCAAAAACATTAACGTTAAAGCCTAGGTTTAACAATTGTTCCAGCTCCACACATTTTTATAAAACTATGTGAAGGGTTTAATTCTGTGGAAAGCCTGTCTACACGATAGAGTCTATGCAGAGCCACATACAGCATCTAGCAGCAGCCACTGCAATAGGGGCGAGAATGTGGGAACACTTAAAAAATGAGATTACACGCTCATATACGAAATTGAAGGGGCGAGGAGGAAGGCTCATATAAATGCAGATAATATGGTTCGGATTATCTCTCTTCTTCCTTGGGCATGCAAGAAGTCAGAACTAGAGCTGAAATGAGTACCCGCAAAAATGGGTATTCCTGCGAAACGTCCAGTGCCTGAATCAAACCAAGTATGGGTATTTTTCGGTACCCGAACCACTCCAGTATTAGATCAGGTATCCGAAATACCAACGTACCAACAACTGGTATACTGAAATATCGAATTAATCCTGGAAATCCCAGATACATCTGGGTCAACTGGTCTCAATTTTTCAGGATTTCAGTTGACAGTAAGACGTTAATTGGTTGTCGTATTTCCAGCTTTCAGGTACCCAAAACAGTGCCCAGAAACGCAGGTATTGCCTGCAGGTACCCATTTCAACTCCAGTCAGAATGCCCAAGGAAGAGCCCGGTGTGGCTCCAGAGCGCACGCGCACGCACACACGCACAAAGCTGGCCCAATAAAAGATCATCTGAACTACACTGTTTCCATCTCCAGTATTTAATTAGGATCCCTTTGCACATTTCTGTGTAAATTATTTACACAGAGACACTCTCGTGAGATCTTTGGAAGACACTAAGCGCTGGGAGCTGTTGTAGTCCGTCATTTAGGATAAATCTCCACCAGCGTTGACCAAAACCATCACATGAGCCTTTTTAAGGACCTCCCCCCCCCAAAAAAAGAAGAATGGAATATTGCTGCCACGCCAACCCCTCTACGGTTCCTGCTGGAGCCCCACCCCCACCACTCAGAGGCTCCTTCAGTGGTTGGGGTGCAGCTCTCTGCCCCCCACCCCACAGAAAGCACCCACTTGGGAGACTCATCAGCAGTGATGTCAGAAGAGCTCCATTGCTGCTTCTGAGGCTACAGCAACTGGGGGAAGAGATTGCAGCTCTCGGTCCCCAGGGCAGATGGCCCTGCTCACCACCTTCTCTACCCTGGCACCAGCCCCGGCCCTTCTACACCTCACCCAGGGCCCTGCTTTATCTAAGGCCAACCTTGGTGTCCCAACCCTGGCCTCTCCCAAGCTGGGCTGGCACTAGTGCTGCCATGGAAAGAAATGAATTATGCAAAGAGACCTCTCGCAAAGCCACTGCAGCCCTGGACAACCATCAAAATGTCAGTCTGTAGAGCTTAAAGCAAAAGCATCTACATCTTGCGCTATAGAGTGGTTCTGCTGTGGATCAGACGCAGAGAGGGATACATAACACACTGCCCCAGAGGGTTACACTATCAAATTCTTTAATTTTACTATTTAAATTTAATATGCCGTCCTTCCCAGAGGCTCAGGGTGGCTTACAGACCATAACTGACCAAAACGTATACAAAAAACCCTAACCCACCCAACCTTCTCTCACACCCCTACCCCCAAACCATCCACCAAACCCCACCCCTAGTCCTGCCTTTTCAAATAAAGAAATTCTTACACCGCCTCCAGAAGACGTTCAGGCTCAGGCTCAAGCTAACCTCTGGGGGAAGGGAGTTCCCTCGGACTGGGGTAGCAACCAAGAAGAATAGCAGAGCAATGTCAGTGGTTGAGCCTTCCAGCATGGCACAAGCAAGAATCAACTCTCTTCTCACCAACATTTGCAATGCGCCCATCCCACGTCACAGATCCCTGCCTGCCTCGTCTCCCACTCCAGGAAGCCTGTTGAGTAGCCAGTATCTCTAGGCCTAGTGAAGGGGTTGTTTTGGCAGGGGCAGATCCAGAATAGTATAACCCCACAGGGCCCCATGTGTTGGAAAGCCCCCACCTCGATATATGGGGTCTATGAATAAACTTGAATTGAGTTGCAACAGGAGTATGAAAAGTACTGGTGTAAAACCCAGACCCACAAAATCTCAAATGTGGGGAGCCCCGGCCTAGGGAAAAGTCAGCAGGCAATTCAGGAAGCCTCCCCCCTGCCCCAAGCACACGGAGCCCATGAATAACTAGAATATTTGTGTAGCATACAAACCTTCCGTGGAGGGAGGAGCCATGGCCTCTGAAGAGGATGCTAGGTTTAACTGATTGAATGCAAGTGTGGTAACATTTTCCTTTTGCTAACGGGGGAAGACAATGGATGTCCCTCAAACATTCCCATTCTGGGAGGGGGCCCACAACTAGTTCATGCAGAACCCAACTTCCCTAGATCCAGCACTGGGCACAGAAGAACCAGCAATACTATTCCTTCATTGCACTAGTTCTCATCCCCATGGAAACCTGCTCAGCCTCATGCAACTTGACCTCCAATCCGGGCCTTGCAACGAGGCAGAGAGCACTTTGATGTTTTAGAATTAAAAAGAACAAGGACGGCAATGGTACTTGGTTGCGTCTACCCAGATCCCCGGTAATTACCATGGATAGAGCGGATTCCATTCCCCTCCCCTGAGCAGTACGTCCCTAACACACTGTATTGAACTTGGGAAGCTAAAGTACTAGTTATAAAGAGAAAAAGCAAAACTTCTAAGTACTGAAATGGGTAATGGGTTTGCAATTTGTGGGTTTTTTGCATTTTCAGGTAGCCCTTCGGCTATCCAGACACTATCTGCAACCAAAGCGAGTACTTGTACATCCGATTTGAGTCTTCAGTTGGGGGTGGGAGGGTTAGTCCTACTGTTATTTCACTTATTTTATTATTCAGTGCTGTTATTTCAGTTATTTTATTATTCAATGCTGTTATTTCACTTATTTTATTATTCAGTGCTGTTATTTCAGTTATTTTGGTTGCATCCTTTTTGGCAATTACACACGTGTAGTAGTACAAATACCACTTATAATGAAACTGAAAAAGCCTGAACCCCTCCTCACCCCAAAAATGGAACTAAGATGGAGAGCAACATCATCACCACCACTGACCATTTCTATAGCACTTTGTGTTCATTTCAAGAAGTATAGATTCAATCGATTCCCCTTCTCTCCCCCAGTACCCGAGTCAGCTCTAAGTCATACCAGCCTGAACACCTTTAGAAGCCTCAACTGCATCATCTGGAAAGAGAGATCACACATGGATCCATACATTAACATTCGTGAAGGTCTCCAAGAGCAGCACAAGAGGGCCAAGACATTCCCTGGATATGCAGAGTAGTGTTTACTCTAAACACGGGTGGGGAGCCTTTCCCCCCAAATTTCAGCTTCAATAGTTCAGGCTCAGCACGGGAACGAGCATAATAAAAACGAAAGAGCCCACTTAAAATCTTTGCCTAGGATCCTGCAAAAATCTAGAGCCACTGCTGACATCTGAATACATTCATCACAGCCTCCAGCTTTGGGACACCTGGGTAGAAGGGAGATGTTCTAGGGTAGGATGGGAGCCACTTTTGGTCAGGCCCAGCATTCCTGCCAATACTGCTACTACGTTGTTGCCGCTCTGGTGGGATAAGAAGCATGAGGCAAGTGCCGTGATGGTGACTTATGGGAGCTCCCGTGCTTGAGCCAGACACACACACCCCTCCTATATTTTATATTTGCATAAATTAACATGATAATTGGCACTGCTTTTCTCCCCTGGGATAGGTGGCAACCCTACCCTGGGCAAGGAGGCGAGTCTCTCCGGCACTGCAGGGACAGGAGTGACATAGGGCAGCCCAAGAAGAGCCCAACCAATCTGCCTCTTGCTGGTGTAGGCCCTGGGGATTTACCCTTATCCTCTTAGAGAGCCTATAACCTTCTATTCCTTTCCTGATTGTGACCACACTGGATTCTAACAGGGCTGCCCACCTGCTTGTATCCTCTCTCTTTGCTGGCAAATTAATGACTCTAGTAGTAAATAATGTTATTATAGCACCCCCACCAAATGGTACTGAAGGCACTTCACACATTTAATAAAATACTACAACAACCTAAAATCAATTTAAAATCAGTTTAAAAGGGGGGGGGGGGAAGAGAGAGAGAGAGAGAAAGGGAAAAATACATTAAAGGGAACATGGGGAGGTTCCAGAGCCTATACCATTCAGGGCACCTAAAACCAGCCAGTGTGACTGCTTGGGCATGGGCATTTCAACTGGAAGAAGGCAGAATGCCAGCAGATTGGCAGAGCAAGTTTTTTTTCCTAAAGAAAGCTGAACAGAAGTGGGGCTGCAGGCAGTCTGGGAGAACTTCGCTGACATTTTTTTGCTTTTGATAAGAAACAACTGCCTTGCATGGGGTTTAGAGAGAGAATCCTTTCCCAGGCAAGCAGCCACCATGGAATTAGGGAAAGGGTTTTGGTCAATTTAACAAATGCTAGCTAGACTCTGGCCCCCTTAAGAACTCTGTGCAGACAGCATGTTGCAGCCAAGAAGCCTTGCCAGCTTCACTGCAGGGAGAAGCACACAAAGAGACAGAAAAGAGAAGGATGGGGGCAGCAAGCAGATCTGCAGCTTGTTGAGGTTGGATGGGGAAGTATGTGAATGAGCCCGCTCCAACGTAACACCCTTTTAAGGGCTGCCACTTCAGAGACTCCAGATTTTGACCAAGAACCTCTGACCTCCAGGGGAAGCTCCCACTTCTCCAGGTTAAGCAGGAAAGCCTCATGGCCAACCCAGAGAAAGGGGATGGCAGCAGCAGCCATGTCAGAAAGGGGGTGTGCCTTAGGGACTTTGACATGGCCCTGCTCCTGCAGAGTTCCAGGATGCCATGATCCCCTGCAAGGGGTGGGGGTATGTCAGAAAGGGGCAGGACATGTATTCACAAAATGGAAATTCAAATTGGCAGAACACCGTACACACCTCTATTTGGCATGCACACAAAACATTGTAATGTAGACAAGAAGATTCCCAAGAAATGGGCAGAGAAGGGCATTTCTGGAGCATCTCACTTATTTGTTAATGAGGCTTTTTTCACACTAGATACTTTCCAAACCAAATTAGACACTAAAATTGAGCCAATTATATACTGTACAATTAGAAGTATCTTTAATAACTAAAAGGACAGAGAACAATATTTTAGGCAGCCGAATGGAATTGGGAGAGTCCTGTTTGGGGATCTGTCCGGAATGCATATTCTTTCTAGAATTAATGCAGAACTGCGATTATTGTTTCAGTACCTAGGTGCAAGTTACAGATCAGTTTGGTCAGATGAGCTAGAAATGATAACAGATAAGCCACAGATGCAACAAATGTGGCAGGCAATGCGGAAGGCCTCCATATCCCTGGCTGTTTATGAGCCTCAAATTAAGACTACCTTAAGAGTTTACCTTACTCCTGTGAGGGTGAACCAAGTGAATAGATCTTATCCAGATAAATGTTGGAGAGGGCGTGAAGAGAAGGGGGATCTCGTTCACTGCTGGTGGCACTGTATAAAGGTTAAGCCCTTTTGGCAAAAGACTGGAAAATAACGAATAGAGTGGCGGGGTCCATTCCAGCCATCACTTGCTCGGCTGGGCATATTTCCTGTCAATCTTATGACATCTGAAAGAAAGGCGGCCTTCCATCAGGTGCGTCTTGCATACAATTCTAACCAACTGGAAGTCTAAGAAAACCCTGAGTATCCATCCATGGATATCTAGACTCTGGTTCACTTTAATGATAGAAAGGGTAATGGTGGGCATTATAGATAAGCTAGAGGAGTTTTACGCTATTTGGCTAAATCTTTGGGAGATTCTTAAAGAAATTATTAAGATAGACAATGGGGGTCCTAAAATATGCTTGTCAGAGATATAGCCAACACTCACTTGTCATAAGTAGATTGTTGTATCTTCCATATAATGGATTTAAGCAGGAGAATTAGATACCAGTCAAGGTTCATAGTAGTAGATGTAGGGTGTTTTGTTGTGTGGTTTATGATAGTTTAAATATTTTGTGTCTATGACATGGTATTAAGCTTCTTGTATACAATGGACATTTATTTTATACAGACACACAGGGTTCCTGAAGGACTCGCACAAAGCTGGATCCATATATGGGCCAATGATACAGCAATAAGACTGTCCATCTATTTGTAGGTTGGTCACATTCGTAAGTTGTAATGGGTGGGTTTTTTTCTGTTGCACTCTCACGAGTCTGTAGATGTAACCCTTATGTGCTGGAATAACAGACTTTGTTTGTGCGCATCTTTCCAAATAAAGGAGATAAGGTTTGGTTTTTTTTTTTTTTTTTTTTTTTTTTTTTTTAAAAGGGGGGCATGACAGCCCTTTTGCCCAATCCCCTTTCCAATGTAGCCCCACCCCATCTGGGTTCCCCCCGCCAGACAGAAGCAACAACCTTATACTCCCTGCAAACTCCCCAGTTCTTGCATTTGCCTGGTTCCATGCCTATGCATTTACCCAACTGCCAATTCTCTGGCATTCAAAAGCTACAACAGTCACCTAACATCCTGTTGGAGAGGTAAATCATAGACCATCCTGACCACACTTCCTTGGGATTCCCAGAGTTCTAGTGCCAACAGAAAATGCCAGCAAAATAGAGCAATTTTCAGAATACAATTTTGGGAGAGATTGTTCTTTGCAGGCAAGGCATTTTGTGTTGAATTCTTCAACTTCAGCCTTACTCTGAAGAGGAATTTAAGTCACCATGCAAGCAAGCTCTAGCTATTTAAGCTTTTCCCAGAGATCTGCAGCTATGACAAAGAACAAAAAACACACATCACAATGCTGCATTCTCAGCTCAAGGAAGCCAGCACTGTCCTGGGAGCCTTAAAGCTAGACAAAAATCCACAGTGCACATTTTTAGAAGGCATCCAAAGGCTCTTCCACTTTGTCTCTGGTTACAGCTCTTCCAGAGCTATGCTCATGGGAATAACAGAAAACCAAACTGAAGAAAAAGATGTCAGCCCTCTCTTGTCTGAAGGTTACTGCCAAGGCCTTATGTCTTCGAGCTAGTGGTGCTGCAGCTAGTAGCCAATGCTTGAAAATATCAAATTGGGGGAGGGGAAAGAGAAAGAAAAAGAGGTGTCGGGGCTCAAACCTGCTCAGAAGTCCCAGAAGCATTGGGGGGTTGAGACAAGGAATTGCGGCTTAGGTAGGATGTAGTATGGGCTGGCTTTAGAATATGCAGGGCCCAGGCAAAACTAAAAATGCAGGGCTCCCATGGCCCCACCCCATTTAACAACTAGCAGCCACTTGCCTACAAAGTCCCATTTTTAAAAAACAAATAAAACTAACCCTATTACACCTCAGTGCAAACCTGCAGTGTGCAGGGGGTGGGGGATGGCATGATGTGTGCAGCTAGGGTGGCCATACCTCCCCTTTGAAAGAGGACACTTATGAAAAGTACATGTTGCAGGGCTACATTGGTTACAGTGCAACCCTGCACCATGTATTTTTCATAAGGGTCCTCTTTTAAAGGGAATGTATGGCCACCCTA